>OX451736.1:818849464-819351964 GCA_948472305.1 Vicia faba
CCTTATGCTTCTCCCCCCTTTGACAACATCAAAAAGAGACAAATCACGCCATGAAAAGTATTATTATTCACACAAATACAAATATAATCACACAGATGCATTTTGCAAAAGTAAAAACGTGCACTCACATATATCCCATATGCATGGAGTGACGCAAAGAATAAACATAAATGCAAATGCATGAAAGATGATGAATGTAATGCACTAGCAAACTCTTGAATCTTAATCGCTTCAAAAACGTCACACTTATGTAACACTTCACATTTTTGCTCCCGATGCTGTACACGCATGTGCCTAGCTTGGAGAAAGATAAATCACCACTAAAACCAAAATCAAAGATGCTAACATAAAATGATACATGACTTGATCAAGAATTTCATTTGCACTAAACATGCTCAAATTACATGAATTAGAAGATTTTATAATAAAAAACATGTTTGTACACCAAGACCATATTACTTTAAATGAGAAAGAATCAATATCATGAAGTCACTCTAAGCATATAAATTGACACATATTATAGTTATCAATTGAAATTTTGGAAGTGAACATTCATGAAATATATCATATATTGAGCATATCAAACATTTGGAAAGTAAACAACATTGCATTAAGAAAAAAGGTTTACTTTCAAGGAGAAAAGGAACAAAATGACCTCATAGATAAATGGAATGGAGGATGCACTCACATAGTTTGAAACTCTCAAATGAACGTTAGAGCAATATATATATATATATATATATATATAATATATATATATATATATATATATATATATATATATATATATATATATATATATATATATATATATATATATATATATATATATATAATATATATATATATATATTATATATATATATATATATATATATATATATATATATATATATATTATATATACTTATATATATATATATATGCAACAAATATATTTAGGAGACATTTGAGATATCAAGATTCCTCAATTCCATTCGAATGTTGAAAAACGGTTTGGTTGCAAGAGGTTTTGTAAAGACATCCGCAAGATGATTTTTACTATCAACATGATCAAATACAACATCCCATTTTTCAACATGGTCACATAGGAAATGCTGACGAATCTCAATGTGCTTAGTGCGAGAATGTAACACTGGATTTTTGATTAAGTTAATCGCACTAGTTTTGTCGCACAAGATATGAATACGAGAAATTTTAATATTAAAGTCAAGTAATTGTTGTTTGAGATACAAAATTTGGGCACAACAACTACCGTCTGCTACTTTATTCTACCTCGGTCGTTGACAAAGCCACGTAAACTTGTTTCTTGTTATGCCAACTAACGAAGGAATTTGAAAACATGATGATAAGTTTCACTAGTACTTTTCCTATCTGAATTGAAATCGACAAAATTGGAATTGGAATAACCAAACAAGATACAATCTCTTCATTTGGAATACCCAAGCCCATACTTTAGATGTACCATGTAGGTATCTAAGAATGCATTTAACGACTTTTAAATGATTCCCTAGGAGTCGATTGATATCAGACGCACACACAAACGCGAAATATGATGTTAGGCCTAGATGCAGTAAGATATCAAAGAGACCCAAAACATACCTCTATATTTCTTCATATTCACATCCATACCATTTACATATTTATCCAAGTTACCATTTATTGACATTAGAGTGTCAATTGATTTAGCCTCATCCATGTCAAATCGTTTTAGCAATTTGCGTTTGACACACAAATGTTCCTTCATTGAGTTATTTGATTTGAAGTCCAAGGA
The DNA here is from genome assembly GCA_948472305.1 of Vicia faba. Classification (NCBI taxonomy): domain Eukaryota; kingdom Viridiplantae; phylum Streptophyta; class Magnoliopsida; order Fabales; family Fabaceae; genus Vicia; species Vicia faba. The sequence goes on from OX451736.1 coordinate 818,851,239, forward strand.
AGTAATTCAACCTTCCCATTAGACTCATTTCAAATCCCTCCCGCATAAGCTTAGAAAACTCCTTGACCAAATGCATGATAGTAGAAATAAATATGAGATCGTCAATATAAACTTGAACTATAAATTCATATTTTCCTTTATGTTTAATGAATAATGTTGTATATACCTTCCCTCTAGAATATCCTTGATCAAGTAAGAACTTGCTAAGTCGCTCATTACCAATCCCTAGGGGCTTATTTGAGATCATACAAAGCACATTTTAACTTGAAAAAATGATTAGGATACTCATGATTTTCAAAACCACGAGGTTGAGCAACATACACTTCCTTATTAATGTGTCCATTAAGGAAATCACTCTTCACATCTATTTGAAATAATTTAAAATTCTTAGAGCATGCATAGGGCTAGTAAAGGCATCTAGCCCAAGTCAGACAACCGGAGAATAAGTTTCATCATAATTTATACCCTCATCTTGGTTATATCCTTGAGCCACTACCCTGGCCTTATTTCTAGTTATCACTCCGTGTTCGTCTAGTTTATTTCTAAAATCCATTGGGTGCCTATGACTTGATGATCTCGCGACGAGGGACGAGGTCTCATACGCCATTTCTTTTCAAATTGATTCAACTCATCTTGCATAGGCATATGACAATATTCATCAAGTAAGGCATCTTTTGCATTTTTAGGTTCAACTTGTAAACACGAATCCAAAGTGGTAACATAAACTACTTATCTTAGAGAGAGTTGTTACTCCTTTTACTGATGTGTCCAAGAATGTTTTCGATTAGATGATCCTTGGAAGTCATTCACTCTAAGGATCATCTTGTTACACTTCAGTGGCTGATATAATATATTCATCCCTAAGGTATAATCTTGTTGCCTGATCATAGAGATACTCAACCCACAAGGAAATAGATGAGGCATCTCACTCTCACCTCTCCTAGGATGGTTGATTGATCTACCAGATTGAAAGCATTCGTGAAATCTATTGTGAGCATAGCACAAAGAGTCATCTCCACGTCGCTTGTTCAACACCATATTGGCATTGTGTAAAATGGCCTCATCACCATCCGATACTGCGATCACAAACTGAAAGTCATTGAGATATCATGCTACTTCTTTACTGACCCTTTTCATTGAAACCTTGAATACCGACCACCTCCAAATAAAATCACGTCAATTGATTGTATCCCATCATAGACTTCAATAACGACGTCAAAGGTGCAGAGACAAGAAACTCTATCAAATTCATCAGACATCTCCCTCATCATGCATTTATTTCTGTAAATATTTTTTTGTTTAGATTGAATCATTCCAATTTAATTTTGTTGCTTTTAATCTTTGACACAATTGTATTGGTTAGAGATTTTTCTTTTGCCACATTCTCATATAAACACTCATGAACATGAAAAAGTATATTTAAATCCGATTCTTTTTTATAAAATATTATTGCAGTCAAACTACTAAACTATAACAATAAATACATATGATGTTAACGACAAGCAACAATAGTTTTTGAATTTAACTTACTAAAACTACAAAATATTATAATTACATTAATAAAACCATATTTAAAACTATAATAATAATAAACCCCATTTGTAATGACCATGTTATAGATTCAATTCTTTCTTTTCATTAATACTAAAATAAACATAATATACATTTTTTTCTAATAATGATTAATGATATTGTGCTGCATAGCATATTTTCATGTAAATAAATAAACTAAAATAATTATAAACCACCTTCATGGTTCACAAGAGTTTAAACTGCAATTTAAATCTAATAATAATGCTTTTGAACTTGTTGAGTGACTTGAGTTCATGTCTTTCTGAAATTGGCTATTCATATCAAACATTTCTGAGAACTTTGCTTTCTTCAACTTGTTCTCATTAGATGAATCATCTTTCTTCAACTTGTTCCCAAAAGATGAATCATCATGAGGCTCAGTGAGAGACGCAGACATCAGACACGACACTGGAAATTCCAGTGAATTAGAATCGAAATTTTCGCACTCTCTCCTATTTCTTCTATTGAATTTTTCTCCTTCTTTTCTTTCAGAGCTTTCAGAAGATGTTAAAGAACTTTCCAATGAGCACATAGTTCCACTTTTCTGTTTCCTCTCACCACATTCTAAACTTAATCCTCTTGACCTGTTAGTTCTGAGATTGGAGAACTTGACAAGCATTGTTTATCATTGCAACCAATTGAGAGAGTTCATCTTTTGTGAATTTTATACCAATTGGAGAAGAATTGAATCCTGAAAGTGTTTCTTGTGCCTTCTTTAGTACCAATTGTAAATACTTTCCTTGAGCTTCAATCGAAAGTTGCAAACGTTTTTGCACCTAAAAAAAACCATCAATCAAATCGTCTAACACATCCTTATCACATGTCTCAATTGACAATGATTTAGCAAAATCAAATATGCCAAATCACCGTCAATCAAAACATGTCCGAAACAATTTATAATCATGATCACATAGTTAATAATTTTATTACCTCAATTTGTTCATAAAGTTTTCTCTCTACTTCCATTTGCACTTCAAGAGCATGAGCTATCTCCATGTTTCTGAAAAAATAAAACAAAATTTCAAAATAAAATCTCTAAAAAAAAGAAAATAATCAAATATTTGATAATAAATTTCTAATGATTATTACTCAGTTATTTGATTATGGTCCACAAGACTAATTTCCTTGCCACAATTATCATCACTCCTCTTAATTTCTGTGTAAACTGCACCACAAGAAGCATCAATGAGAAAATACATTTACACAAAAATCAAAATCAATTTTAAACAATCTCGACCGTTATTTTGAGATCAGAAAACTCCGCGACAACGAAGATACTATCATGCTATAACAAAACCTATTTCCCAACAAGTCACCCTTGTTGTTGTCAGAACATGTTTCCAGATGCTGTTGGCTTTTCCCAAGTCTATATTTCTATAACAAGAAAAAAAACATGAAAAAATCACAAATTCTAATATCATATTTCAATAAACAAAAATAATTAATTATACTATACAAAAGGGAAATAAATGCCTGTAAATGGCTCTTGAGATGGTACAAAGTAAGTCCTGGAACTTGCATCACTCTCATAATACTCTTAGGTGTTGCTTCTGTCATATGAATAATTCAAATTTAACAATGATATAAAAATATTACCATAAGATAATTTAATTATTGAGTTTGTTTTGTACTTACTTTCTGCACCCCCCAAGTTGATTAATTGCATCAATGAATCTTTGGTGAAGTTCATGAGTCCATTTGAGTCTTGGTTTTGCATCACTTGATAGAACAAAATGCATACTTTGATTATTCTTCATCTTTTGATTCTTTTACATTTGCATCAATAAATGGAAGGTATAGTTGTTGTATGAGGAACACTAGTGGGGTTAAGTTGGGGGAATATATATATTATAAGCCATTCATAGTATTTTTTTTTTCTTTTTTATTTTTGAAAATGAATTATTTTTACACTTTTTTCTTTGACTTAAATGGGGTGAAGAGAATCTATGATGAAAGAAACAATTAGATAGAAAGTGATACAGCTCAATTTTGAATCTTGAAAGGAGAGAAAAAGAAGGAAAGTGTGAAGTTTGTTTTATTTTCTTGTTTTCCCACTTTTACTCTATGTATGGTTGATTCCATGATAAATTAGGTGGGTCCAGTGTAATGAATAATAGGTTTTTACTTTCTTGATGGCTAGAGAAGATTTCAGGAGAAATAATGATGGAAAGTGATTAAAATGAAATAATCAATCAGTTTTATATTGAAAAAGTTATCATTAAGTTAGTGAGTTACATATAAAAATATGATTAAATTTATTTATTTAAACTTATTTATTAATATATATTTTGTAAAATTATTTTTTAAAATTTACAAAAATAACTTATAATGTTATTCATAAATTATTTTTAATTTACTCAGATAAATCTTTTAATATATTCGATAAAAATAAGTTATAGTATCACGTAAAAAATTTAATTTAATTTAATTTTAATAATTTATATATAAATATGTCTCAAAACAAATATTTATTTTCTTGAATTATTTATTTATAAATAATAATAATTTATTTATATTAATATATAAATATAAATAAATGTTGCCATCAAAAGTTAAATCATAGACAATAATTTAACCAGCAAATTTAAGAGTTAAGCTATCTCATCCACCCAACAAACGACTGTGTTATAAGTAGGATTGTTTAAAAAATAATAGACATGTTATATTTGATTAATAAAATTGATTCATATTGTACAAACAATTTTAAAAATAGATCAAACAACAAATAAATTGAAAAAAGAAAAAGAAGCTAAAAACAAATTTAAACTTTTTAATTAAAATTTTCAAAAAGTATAATAATTTTGGCTTAGGAAAAAATATCTTTTATGAAACCAAATAATTTTAATTCAATTTTAATTATGTTGAATTTGATATTTTGATCGGATTGTACCTAGGTTTCTTTTTCAAACCGAATGCATATTCTTCACCTATTTTTTGGCCGGTGGGAAAAATGTAATCACTCTCCCCTTGAATTTCAAACACAATCTTTCTTTCAAATGTGAATTTAGCTTTTTCTTGTATGAGAAGATGTGTTTGTTTGCGGTGTAATTGGCAGGTTCCTTTTGTTTCATGCAAGGTTAGAGGAATCAAAGAATCTAAGGACTAAATTTTTGGTCCCACTGCCTTCTTGTTTCAACAAAGATAGTAATACAAACATGACAGAAAACTACTAAGCAGTATTTTTAAATTTAGATCAAGATGTGAGTTCCTATCAAAGTTACACTAATAGAATATTGAATACGTGTATTTTCAAGACACTTAACATATAATAATATATTAGATTATCCATAAAAAAAGAATTGCAATCACAAAGTTAATCAAAAGGGACCATCACTCACCACAGAGAACAGTTTATTGCTTGTCATGACATTACTAAGCACTAATTCAATCAATTTGTAGGGTCATGCATATCATTACTTAATATAATCCTTTAATTTTAAAGCTGTATTCCATCAAGGATTTGGTTGGAATTGAACCATAATATGAGTCTATGGCAAAGTTAAATTAATGAAAAATAGTATATATTCTTGTTGCAATAATAAAAATTATTTAACTTCTAAATTTTATTTTTAAACAATGAAATATTGTTTTAAATAATTTTTTTGGTCTATACAAATATAAATATAATTGGTTTTGTTTTTACAATTTGTAAAAAAATTTAAGGTATACTATCACTTTATATCCTTCTATATAGGTGATTTATGATTTACTCATATAAAAAAAAAAATATAATTTTAAAGCTTATCACGTTTGTTTCTTTGAACTTTTGAGTGAAATGACACACTCCAAATACTTATGTGTCCTGCTCAGTGACAATTTTATATTATTTTTCAGTATTTTTAAACTACACATGTGTTAACTTATGTTATGTAACCATTTACTCAATATTTTAATTTTTTGAGCATTAAAATAAACCGAAGCTTCTCGTCCCCCTCATCGCTTTCAAAGAAAAACAAGAACATGAAGCTTATTCTTCTTTTCCATAGTGCGTGTCATCTCCTCCATCATCTCCTTCGAAGAAAAGCAAGAAACCTGAAACTTATTCTTGTTCTTATGTCGTGTGTTAGCTAGTTAGGGTTTCAAAATAGGTGGTAGTAAAAATTCTTCAATTGAGAATTCAAATGCAAGAGAAATACTCAAATGTGGTTGCAATCTATTGATGAAGATGTGAGATTCTAACACCCAAGAAAACCCTAAGAGGAAGCTCTAAAGATGCATAAATTTTGGAAAGGTACATATTATTCGAAATACCTAGAATTTTTGTAAATCTCATTCTTCCACAATTTCTTGATGTCTCAGTTGTTGTTAATTGCCGAGTGATATAACTTGTGACTTGTTTATATGGGACGATAAAGTTGATGAAATGCCATGGAAATATAAAAATAAGTCAGTGTCCAAAAATGCATATACTAAGTGCAACAATTGTGAAGATATATTTGATTATCTTAAAGTATTTGACAAGGATTTTGTGAAGGAGTTTGCCAAAGAATTTAACAAAGAGTTAAGCTCAAAGAAAGTTGAAAATTGAAGAAGATGATGCATAACGAAACAGAGATATGTTATTGTGTCATGGTTATTGTTTGGTATTGTCTACAAAATGATGTAATTTCCATTTAGTTTTAGTGCCTCTAAAATGCAATTTAATGATGTTTTAGAACCTATGAATTTCAATGTAATGTTAATGTTGGTTTAATAAATAAAAGATATTGAGATATGCATTAAAATTGTTGTAATGATATTAAACTTGTCATAAAATAAAACATTACTTAAAGCATTCAAAATATCATTACATAACAAAGAAGTACAAAAGCATAACAAAAAGACTTAATTATGAAACCGTCTTAACAAAAAAGCACTAATTGTGCATATGCCTTAATAAATAGTAATTAATTGTTCAACTGTCATAACCAATTTAGTCAAGATCGAGATATGGGTCGTAAGGTCATAAGATCTTACAATATGAAATTTTCGTTTAGTGCTAAGATCTTACAAAAAACTTTTTTGTGTGCTTTTGTAGTCAAGATCGAGATCTTTAAGGTAAGATCGTAAAAACCATAGTGTTGGGCCTCTTTTGTTTTACTTTCTAACCGCGTCGGATTTTTTTAAGTGAACCTGATTTTTTTGTTTTACTTGAGTTCTCTCTTTCCTAACCCTAAAACACAAAACACAAAACGATTGCGACATTCATCCCTCTTACGATACTCTCCTCCTTTAACGAAAATCTGAAAATTTCCACCATCACCTTCGTCATTCTTCTCCCTCTGCTATCATCTATGTTCTTCTCCCTCCGTTATGATCCCCATTTCGTGTTCATCTTCTTCCTACCACTTTTGAGCTTATTAAATTAGGGAATGATGGTCATGAATTATTAATTAAATTATTTGAATGTTCTGATTTATAGGTTATCTTGTTCATGTATTATAATTTTCACGTTTTTATTCATGTGAAATACCATTTTGCCCTTTGATAAGATCCTAAGTGTCGTACTACGATCCTAGTTTTACGATCTTTTACAAGTCGTTCAATCCTATTTAAGATCCTGTGCTTGACTACCTTGGTCATAACAAATTCTGGTATTTCACTGAGTTAATCTCCTAGAAGTGCCATCCCAAGAACTCATTACCCTAACGCAAGTCCCTAGTTTAGGGTCTGGCTCAACCACAAAAATTTCTTAAGTCAAAGATCCATCTTCATCCTCAGGTAGTAGCATTGGGTCATCGTTGTTGATCTTAGCCCTTTAATTATTTTATTTTAAAAGTCCTCAATATGTCACTTGTTCTTTTGGTAACCTTTTTTTCACCTTTTTTGTTGTCTTTGGATCTTTCTTGACGGGAAGACTTCTTCTATCCTCATCAACATTTCCAAAGTTTGTCTAAAACATATCATCAGTTTCACCAATTATCTCAATATCAGCTTTAGGTGCAACCTTCATGATCCTTTTTTTATTTTAGCTTCTTTGGTTATGGATGTGTGATAAGGGCCAAATTGTGTTTATAATCAGTAGTATTTTATGGCCCTTTTCACTTGGTTTAATTGGAATTTCATGTCAAAACCTTAACTTTAATGTAAATAATTGGTTTTTAGTTTTATCGTGTAAATATCATATAGTTTGATCATATTCATTTCATTTTGTAGGTTTCATTGCATTGTTGAAGCATTGGGCCTTTCAAAAGGCAAAAGAAAATCTTCAAGATGCAGTTTTGGATGGAAATCAAGAATTTTGGATGCATTGGCATGTTGATACAATACAAAATACTTTTCCCACTTAAAATAGTTTTAATTTTGGAACATAAATGATATCGCATTAATCCATATGGAGACAATACAAAATACTTTACCCACCTAAAATACACTTTCATCAAAATGGCATTGTTGTCGGGGATTGGCATTTAGATATTGAAAGCATTACAATATTTCTATTATTTTAAGTCATTTTGATACTGTTAATATTCATTATCCCTCGTGTTTGTTCATTTATGTGACTAGTAGTTCAGAATTATGCGTATGTGAGGAAGTTTACCGAAAGATCAACTTCTTTTTGATCTTGAGATTGAAAGAACAATTCGAAAACTTAATAGCAAAACCAGAAAGCGAAGGCAACTAGCTAAACAAAGGAAACAACGAGAAGGAACTTATACTTCTACTTCTTCAACAACTCTTATTATTGAAGAAGTCATGGCTGAAGTAGTCATTGCTCGAGGTCCATGTGCAAATAGCCTAAGAAGGACTAATCATATTGTCAGACATACACAGAATATAACAAATCCAGAGATGAAGACTGGATTACTTCAAATAATATATGCAAATCATTTCACGGGACTTGATAATGAAGATCCTTATACTCACCTTACCAAGTTTTATAAGCTTACCGATACACTCAAAGCTCCTGAAGCAGTAGAAGAACATGTGTTTAAGAGGTTTTTTCGTCATTCTTTGATTGGGAAAGCAAAAGAATGGTATCTTGACCAAATCGCTTAGACGATAACATATTGGAATGTGCTTAAGGAAAAATTTCTTGATAGGTTCTTTCCACATAACAGATTTATGGAGGCCATAACCTCAATTGCGGTATTTTATCAAGGTTCAAGTGAATCTTTTGTGAAGCATGGGAGTGATAGAAGTTGATGTTAAGAAGATGTCCCAATCATGGTTTTGATGATCTTACTCAAATTCATATCTTTCGCAATGGAATTTAACTGCAACCAAAACTTATTTTGGATGCAATTGTAAGTAGTTCTCTTATGTCAAATAGTGAAGAAGATGTAATAGCTATTATTGATAAAAGTCACTCAATGATCACCAAGTTCAACACAATAAATGACCGACACAAAAGAAAGCGAGAATCATTGAATTAGGAATAAATGATGCAATTTTGGCTCAAAAAAAATTGTTATATCAACAAGTGGAAGAACTTACGAAGCAAATATCAAAACTTCTGCAACAACTCTGTGATACGGTGGCAGAACCGACTGTTAGTACTGGTTTTGCATTTTGTATTTGCAAATGTGGCGGTAAGCAAGAGTCGCCACCGAATTTTATTTTATCCAAATTAAGGAAAGAGTGAAAAGAATAGAAAAAGACCTTTTACAAGAGTTTTCTGAGTAAGGGGGATAGATTATGGAAAGGGAAGTTGTTAGCACCCTTTCCATCCGTAGTTATCTACGGGCTCTTAGTTGCTTGCTAGTTCACTTTGCTTTTGTTTGAAAATGTGCTTGTGGTGTGGGTTTGAAAATATTTAGAAAAATGTCTTTGTAATGGTTCTCGTCTCTATAAGAATGCGTACAAAGTGTTGGTTTTTGAAAATAGTTCAAAAAGTTGTTTGTGGAATGTGTCTTTTAAAAGTGATTTTTGAAAAGTGCCTTTGTAACGATTCTCGTCTCTATAAGAATGCGTATAAAGATCTTTGAGTTTTGAAAATGTTTCAATTTTAAATTATTGGTGTGAAAAATGTTTATGTTTTATTATGAGCAAGCAAGCAACTACGAGCGTCCTGCCTACTCAAAATGTCTAACGTTCTTTTCATCCTCCTTTAGATGTTGCTATATTACCATTGATTTGGTAAGATTCCCCATCGTTGGATGTATGAGGGACATTGAGGGGGCGTACAGTCATAAAGGCAACAATGTAGAGACGCTTTAGTAATTTTTGTTTAGGGACTAGATCATTTACCGAAAGGCAACTGTAGTGTCATTGAGGCATTATGATCTTTTGATTTATGGGTCTTTGCTAAAGCATCCCTGTCTCGAGGGACATGGTTGTTTTATTTCCGAATGCAACCAAAGTGGGGTACCCTAGAGGTGTATATGTGCAAGTGTATTATGTTTCAGTTATTTTTGTTAAGTTTGCTAGCGTTTGATTATTAGTCTTTCCATACAAGCCTAATTACTAACAGTTAATATATATATATATATATATATATATATATATATATATATATATATATATATATATATATATATATATATATATATATATATATATATATATATATATATATATATATATATATATATATATATATATATATATATATAGGAATTTAAAGTACAAAAATGTAAAATGCGGGAATGTAAATCCTACGCTTTTACATGGCTTTGTGAGAGGTACATTATAGAAATGTGAAAAGTAAAGTCCTAGTTACTATTACAAACTGGGAAACAGTTACAATAAGATGAAAAATGCAAAATTAAATAATATGCAAACAAATGAACAGGGACTTCTAAATCCTAAGGAAGAGAAATCATTTTTGTTTTTTTTAATTTATAAAAGAAAATAAAACTTAAGTCTATTTAATTTTAAATTAAGGAAAAGGTTAAAATACTTAATTAATTTATTTACAAATAAATTTGATTAATAAAAAACTATCCTAATGTTTTTTTTTGTGATTTTTTTATATTTAAAGTTAAAATAAAAAAATCAATAAAAAATGAAAACAAAAGTAAAAATGCAAAGGGAGGCATCCTTCGATTGCAGGGAGAGATGGGGAGTTCGATTCAGAGGATTTTGCCTTTCGATTCTGTGAAGGGTGTTACCCTTTGATCCAATGGCAAGACGTGGCTTTCAATCCAAAGGGCGTTGCTGGGAGGGCCTGATGGAGCACTTGTGAGGGCACTGCATCTGCAAAGATATGTTAGCAAAACAAAAATGTAGGACCTGGGTGTTAAACCCAGGTCCTTTGGTCCTGTGCGCATTGGCTTGCTCAGGCTGTATCTGCAGCAAGTGTTAGAAACAATACAAATGTAGACCTGAGATCAAACCTAGATCCTTAAGCCCGATTACAAATCGAATGACTACAAGTATTGATGTATCATGCAAATATAAAGTTTGATCTTTTATCCACTCTTACCAATAGTTGGAAACTTCGATTTGGACCTTTCTGGATGTAGAGACACTTCCTTAAGTGTTGGGGATAATTGGAGAAACCTCAAGAAACCTCTAAGAATGTTTTTTTCTTCTAATTTCGTGTGACTCTCTCTCCGGTTGTCTCCAGCCTCCTTTGTGCGTATGTATGTGGTTCTTTATATAGAGGGTATGGAGGGAACAAGAGAACAAAGGTTTAAATAGCCATAAATAAATGTTTTCAAAGCCATGAATGATGTTTTGTAACGTTTCAAAAGTCATGGAAACTTGTCTCTTTTTTTAATTTAAATGAACCTGGACATTTTGGCTCCTTCGAATGCCCTCTAGTGTTGCTCTTCGATTGGCTTGGTGTTACTTCCTTCGAATGGCTTTCTTTTGAATGGAACTTTTGTGTACCCTTCGAATGGTCCTTTGGTGTGTCCTTCGAATGGACTATCATGCGAGTTGAAGTGTGTAAAATTGTTTCAAAGGGGGTCATTGCCCAGTCGAAGCTGGCACAAAGAAAGCCTATGAATTGTGGATTCTAGCAAGAAGCAAGTCAAAGCAGGCGTAAAGGAGGCCATTGCCTAGGAGAAGCTGGCACAAAGGTAGCCAATGCTTTGTGGATCGAAGGAAACTTTTTTTCCTGGTGGATCAAAAGAAGCTTTTTGCCCGGTGGATTTAAAGAAGCTTTTTGCCTGGTGGATCGAAGGCAAAACTGAAGGAGTCTTTGCCTTGTGTGCTGAAGGCAAGCTGAAGAGGGGGCCTTTGCCTTGTGAATCAAAGACCAGTGGGAGGGGAATTTTTCATTATGAGTTGAAGGCATGCTGATGGGTCTTTGTCTTGTGAAACCAAGGCAAGCATGAAGAGTCATACATGCAATGGTGACAAGCTGAGGGGCCTTTTGCCCAGTGGGAGCTTTGTGAATTGAAGGCCAGTTAAGAGTAGACTTTTGCCTTGTGGATCAAAGGCCAGTCTGAAGAAATTTTTGCCATTGTGAATCCAAAGCAAGCATGAAGAATACTTTTGCCCTGAACGAAGCTGGCATGCAGGAACCTACTGTTTTATGGATCAAAGTAAGCATGCAGGAGGTCATTACTGGTGGATCGAATGGAGCTTGCAGGGGATTTTTGCTTCCTGCGCTGAAGGCACGCGCAAAGGTAGAATTTTCCTAGTTGAAGCAGGAATCAAGCTTGCTCCAAAGAAATCAAATGCCCAATTGAACCAAGAATTAAGTTTACTCCAAAGAAACCAAATGCCCAAACAAAACAGGAATCCAGCTTGCATGCAGGTAGCCGTTGCATTGTGAATCAAGCCAGCATGCAAAAAAAATGGTACAATCGAAGGAGCACTAACGTGAGGCCTTTCCATTTTGGATCGAAGGAGGTTGTTTCGAAGGAAACACATGCCCAGTCGAATCTTGTATACATCAAACAAGAAAAAGGCCAAGGCTTCAATCGAAGCTTGGAAATTTGAGGCAAGCTTGGAGGAGGTTAGACGCTCAATTGAAGCTTGTCCATATGCCAATTAAAAGACCCTTTGACATGCCAATCGAAAGACTTTGTTAAAATGACAATCGAAGTCTCCTTATTTATCTTCAAAACAAAATTTATTTTTTCTTTAATCAAGTATTTGTAATCACCTATATAAGATAAAAATATTGGAAAAATATGAAAGGGAAAATTTGGGGTACAACAACTGCCCCTGTTCAATCTTCTTAAACCCGAGGATTTAGATTGGCTTATTTGCCTTTCGTGATCTGAAGGTGGAAGATGATTGAACACTAGAGTGCCCAGAAATTTGCACTCGCATGAGGTAACACTGATTGTTAATGATGGAGGGAATGGGCTTACAAATTCCATTTGGATAAAATGGCAGAGAGTCATCGGAGATAAGCTTAAAGATGGCATCCAAAGTAGATGCTGATTTCACACATGGTCCCTTTGGAGGTTCCTGTTCCTGCTGTCTGAGGAGGAATCAGTTGGGGAATGTGGGTTTCTGTTGTTCTCCTGCTTGAGGAAAACTCTATGGGGAATAGTCTAGGAACTTCAGTTGTCCAAGGCTCTGTTGGAGAATTATCTCTGGAGAGATGAGAGTTTGTTTATTTCTGGTTGAAATCCAGGTTTTACAGTAACTTGTTAAGGATAATGGAATTGACCGTTACCTGAAAATGTATTAGCAAGAGCTTGTGTAGGACTGTTCCAGGATGATTCCGTGTTGGACTGCCTCTGAAGGGTTATATGAAGGAATCTTTGGCGATTGCTACCTCAATGGATGATGAAGGAATCTTGGAAGTCTGTCACCTTAATATATAATGAAGGAATCTTGGACGATTGCTACCTCAACAGATAATGAAGGAATCTTTGACGATTTCTACCTCAACAGATAATGAATGAATCTTTGACGATTGCTACCTCAATGGATAATGAAGGAATCTCTGACTATTGCTACCTCAATAAATAATAAAGGAATCTTTGACGATTGCTACCTCAATGGATAATGAAGGAATCTTTGACGATTTCTACCTCAACAGATAATGAAGGAATCTTTGACGATTGCTACCTCAACAGATAATGAAGGAATATTTGACGATTGCTACCTCAATAGATAATGAAGGAATCTTGGACGACTGCTACCTCAATAGATGATGAATTAATCTTTGACGATTGCTACCTCAATGGATAATGAAGGAATCTTTGATGATTGCTACCTCAATGGATAATGAAGGAATCTTTGACGATTGTTACCTCAATGGATAATGAGAAATTCGTCCGTGTATAGACTTTACCTGAAAAGATAAAGATTTAGTTGCATGCAATGTCATGATGCATGAAGTGCAAATGATGTTCTCAAAATGAATGAGATTTGTAATATATGCATTCGTGTTGCCTATGTTATGATGTCTGTAAAATGATGTATGAATGCAATGCATGGACGTGTCAGCCATTCCATTGATGTATTGTTGAACTAGGGAAAATGAGTCCCTGATTGTTGTTGGTGAGTGATGAAAGTGATTCTTCAATTTCCATTGGGGATAATGAATGGAGATAGTTTTGTTGGCGATTCCATTTTTCTGCCGAGGATCTTCGACTTCTGTTTGAGAATGATTTTACCAAGGGGAAGAGTTCTGTTGGGAGATTTCACCAATTTGGAGAAACAAACTCCGCTCGGGGATGAACTTCCGTAGATAGAGAAATAAACTCTACTGGAGATAAAGCTTTATAAACTACTTGAGACTTATAAAACTCTATTGCGAAAGGTGAACTCTATAAACTGCTTGGGAATTTTGTTGAAATCCTATAGGGGAATATTGAAAAGCTTGGCGACTTCACTGGGGGATTTTTGAGCAGTAATTGGAGGTTTTTGCTCTGTCGGGGATGTGAAAACACCTGACATCGTTAGGCTACATGCTGAGAATATGACCGTGACCTTTTTTAGGAGGATGCCCATGCCTCTGTACCTGCTGGAGAAGGTATCTGCTGGGATTTTGTAGACGATTTTGACTGTTATCCCAACATCTGAGGTCCTTGGTGTATGTTGATCAGGGAGTGTTCTACTGATAGACAAATGACAAGATAACAGGACATAATCGTACGCTTTAATCCCTAACTGTTTCCTGGACTACCCTTTCAGGTTTTCAGTCCACCGGGATACCCCTTTTTGCCCAAGCCTACTTTTCAAGTTTTCGACTTGTTAGGTGTACAGATTTTTTATGTGTATCCCTAATTTTTTTCCCGACCCTTTCGGTTCGTCGAGATGCCCTTATTTTTTGCCTAGGTCAGTCAACCTAGCGGGTCTTTGTTCATGCGTAGTATTTTCCGACTATGTCCATGTTCACTGGGTACGGAGAACTATTATTGTCCATAGTAGTAAGTGTTGCCACACTGCCAGAAGATGTTTGCTTGATCGCACATGATTCTTTACAGGAATTCATGTCCAATACCTCAAGTGATTCAGATGGAGATATGCCCCTAGCTATTTGGCATTTTTGAGAGATTCCTTGAACCTTGACTTGACTGCCCTAGATCAGCTGGACTCCATGCTATACCCCTTGATTATGAAAGGCCTATGACTTGAACAATTAGCCATATGCAAACAATGTCATTTAAAGAATGCAAAGCTTACATCCATCTTGATGTTTGAAAATTCATTTTATTAGTAAAACAAACAAATTTTGTAAGAGTGTGATATCAACTCAGGATTTGTAGCAAGTCCTACAGGAGTCAGGATACTTGTTGCAATAATATGCTTTCAAACTAACCTGTGCTTCAGCTAGCACTTTTAAGGGTTATAACGTGGCCTGGTTCACGATTTTAAGAAACAAAGGATAAAGGCTCAAAATTTATTTGTACCCAACCCGTCCTTCGTGATGTTCTTCAGTCCTATGCTCAGTTAATTGTGATTTTAGTTCCCAATTGAGTATGGAATCTTTGCTCTGATACTTGTAAGTTTAAGATTGCGCCTAAGAGGGGGGGGGGGGGTGAATTAGGTGGTGGTCAATTTTTGACTTATTTTACACTTTCTGGTTTTGATTTAGTGTTTTGGTAAACTGTGAAGTGCAGAAAGTAAAGAGACACGGAGATTTATCCTGGTTCCTCCCACACCCCGGAAGTATGTCCAGTCCCCTTGCAAACACGCAAGAGATTTCACTTATTTTGTTAGAACTTTTACAAGACTCTTCCTAGTCTTATCAACTAAAGAACCTAACAAATACCAAGAACACCCTCTTGGATTTCCAATAAGTCTCTTGAGAACAATCCTCTCAAAAGATACCTCTTGTTTCTAATAATGGACAACAAGGTACAAAAGTATTCTAATACTTAATTCCAACAATCCTGGAAATAAGTTACACTTTGTATAATTTTATGAGATATGATTTCTTGAAAGATGTTGATCACATAGAGTGACTTCTTTGAAGTTTCTTCTTTCTTCTCTTGTAAGCAATTCAAACTGTAACACAATGGTTAGATAATGCTCAAAGATTTCTGTTCTTTATATGTGTGAAAGTGCAAAAAATCTTTGTTCTTAAAAGTTAAGAAATATGAAGTTTGAATATTTTACAAAGCTCAGAATTATTGCATAAGAGAAGAGTTATTTTATAATTTGAAAGATTTTGCATTTAAAGTAATCAAGATACCTTTCCAAATGGATACCACTTTTCTGTTTGAAAAGCTTGAGAGGATGCAATCTATGACCATGCATCTATTGGAGAAAAGGTGTGAAGGATATCTTGAAACCAGTTCAGATTTCTCAAAATTTACAATGTGTAAATCGATTAACATGAGATATAAATCGATTGCACGGGTTTGTAACGTTCATATTTTCAAAATATTTGAAGTGTAAATCGATTAGCATGTTGTGTAAATTGATTTACAAGAGTTAAAAAATTCACTTTGTTCTGTGATCAATCGATTTACACTTCATGTAAATCGATTGCTTCCAGAGACAATCAGTTTTTGAAAAAACATGTGTAAATCGATTTACACAAGATGTTAATCGATTTACAGCAGAGAAAAACTTAAAATTTGTTTTAAAATTTAAGTGAATTGTTGTGGCAAGTGTGTATATCATTTTTGAGCATTTCTAATCAATGTAGTTCAAATGAGAATTGATATACTTGATTGCTTTTCCATGATCCTTGAAGCTTTGAGTGAATGATGCTTTAAGCTAATTCCACTTCTTTTCCTTCTTGCCATAATGCTTGTTTGTCTTTCATCAAACTAGCTTGTTTGTCTTTCATCAAAACTAAAGTTGAGTTGAGGCTTGAGATTACATTCTCCCCCTTTTTGATGATGACAAACCATCTTTCTTTATGAGTTGTTCAGAGTTGGAGCAAAAAGAGTTTTCTCCCCCTAAGGTAGATTTCTCCCCCTATGGAGAAAAAGTTTTGAAAACTTGCCCTGTAAAAACAATTGAAACAAACAACCATAAAGTGCTATCACATCCTTCTCCCCCTTTGACATTATCAAAAAGAAGGGAAAGATGTAACAAAAAATGATACTATAACAAAAAATGATACTCATAAAAATATCACATGTTGAAAAATTAGTTTCCATAGAAAGAATACACAAAATGCTTCAGATTCTGTGGTAAATCGATTTTCCCCTTGGTTAAATCGATTTACACAGAAAAATTTTATGAAAAATAATTTTCGTTTAGTGGTAAATCGATTTACATACTGTGTAAATCGATTTACACAAAAGGATTTTATAAAAAATGATTTTGCTTCAGTGGTAAATCGATTTACACACCAAGTAAATCGATTTACTTAAAGGAAAAATTTTAAAAACAGTAATTTTAACATTTGAAACATTGTCTAAACCCATATATATGTGAATTAA
The DNA here is from genome assembly GCA_948472305.1 of Vicia faba. Classification (NCBI taxonomy): domain Eukaryota; kingdom Viridiplantae; phylum Streptophyta; class Magnoliopsida; order Fabales; family Fabaceae; genus Vicia; species Vicia faba. The sequence goes on from OX451736.1 coordinate 818,868,491, forward strand.
AGTATAGTTAAGGATAGAGTGCACCTTATATATCTTGTTCATCTAGGATTCTGAGTTCACGACGAATTTTGAAAAATGCATCCTTTGCAAGTGGTTTTGTGAAAATGTCCGCGAGTTGATTTTGAGTGTCCACAAAAGTAATCTCGACATCTCCTTTGAGTACGTGATCTTGGATGAAATGGTGCCTGATGTCAATGTGTTTTGTCCAGGAATGCATAACTGGATTTTTTGTGATGTTGATCGCGCTTGTGTTATCACATCGAAGCGGAATGCATCCAAGGTTTACTCCATAGTCAAGTAATTGTTGTTTTAGCCAAATAATTTGGGCGCATCCACTTCCAGCCGCAATGTATTCTGCTTCGGCAGTGCTGAGAGCGACGCTTGCTTGCTTTTTGCATGACCATGAAACCAAGGCATTTCCGAGAATGTGACATGTTCCACTTGTACTTTTGCGACCAGTCTTACAACCTGCATAGTCAACATCTGAATAACCAACTAGATTGCACATACTTCCTTTTGGATACCATAATCCATTGTTGGTTGTTCCTTTGAGATATTTTATTATGCGCTTGACTGCTGCAAGGTGAGACTCTTTAGGATTGGCTTGATATCTTGCACGTAGGCAAACGCTGAACATGATGTCAGGTCTACTTGCTGTTAAATAGAGGAGTGAGCCAATCATTCCATGATACTTAGTTATGTCAATAGAGTTCCCTGATTCATCTGGATCAAGATAGGTGCCGGATCCCATAGGAATTGCACTTTCTTTGCTGCTTTCCATCTCAAACTTCTTTATAAGTTCTTTGCAATATTTTGATTGGTTTACGAAGATACCGTGTTTGAGTTGCTTAATTTGAAGACCGAGAAAGAAATTCAATCTTCCCATCATAGACATCTCAAACTCTCCTTGCATCATAGATGAAAATTCCTTGCACATATTTTGGTTAGTTGAACCGAAAATAATATCATCTACATAGATTTGTACAGGTAGAGTATGATGATTAACATTTTTTATGAAGAGAGTGGTATCAACTTTACCCTTTACAAACCCTTTTTCACATAGGAATGCGCTTAGTCTATCATACCATGCCCTTGGTGCTTGCTTTAGCCCATGGAGAGCTTTCTTCAATTTGAAGACATGATTAGGGTGTTTGAAGTCTTCAAATCCGGGAGGTTGCTTTACATAGACTTCTTCATTTATGAATCCGTTGAGAAATGCGCTTTTTACATCCATTTGAAAAAGTTCAAAGTCCAATGAGCATGCATATGCAAGTAATAGTCTTATTGCTTCCAGACGTGCTACCGGAGCAAAAGTTTCTTCAAAATCAATTCCTTCCTCTTGTTTGTATCCTTGAGTAACTAGTCTTGCCTTGTTTCGAGTGATTATACCATTTTCATCCATCTTGTTTTTGAATACCCATTTGGTTCCAATGATACGTTTATTTCCTGGATTAGGAACAAGTTCCCAAACTTCGTTCCGCTCGAATTGGTTTAGCTCCTCTTGCATGGCAAGGATCCATTGATCATCTTCTAGTGCTTGAGCCTACTTTAGTAGGTTCAACTTGAGATAAAAAATCCATATTTAAGCATGCATCCTTAAGATTTATCCGTGTAGATACCCCTTTGCTAATATCTCCAATTATGTTGTCAATTGGATGATCACGATGAGTTCTCCATTCTTGAGGAAGACCATCATCATTTTTATTTTGATGTGAAAGTTCATGTGTTTGTTCCGGATTGACAATTTTTTCATCTCCGCAAGAATTCTCATGAGATAAATCTATAGAATCATCATCATCACAAATAACAACTTCCTCCTTGGAGGTGTTAGATTCATCAAAAGAAACATGCATTGATTCTTCTATAGTTAAAGTTCTTTTATTGTAAATTCTAAAAGCTTTGCTGGAAAGGGAGTAACCAAGAAAAATACCTTCATCTGATTTGTCACCGAACTTACCGAGATTGTCTTTGTCGTTGTTAAGGACAAAACATTTGCACCAGAAAATGTAAAAGTGAGAGATATTTGGTTTTCTTCCTTTGTAAATCTCATATGGTGTTTTCTTTAGTATAGGTCTTATGATCACGCGATTGCTTACATAACATGCTGTGCTTACCGCATCCGCCCAAAAATATTTAGGAAAACTTGAGTCACTTAGCATGGTTCTTGCAAGCTCCACCAAAGACCTATTTTTCCTTTCAACTACTCCATTTTGTTGTGGAGTTCTGGGTGATGAAAAATTGTGGAAGATCCCATTTTCTTCACAAAATTCTTCAAATAGACTGTTTTGGAACTCTCCACCATGATCACTTCGGATTGATGTTATCTTTAATGATTTCTCATTTTGAACTTGTTTTACATATCTCTTGAATGCCTTGAATGCTTCATTTTTGTGCACTAAAAACAAAGTCCAAGTGAAACGGGAAAAATCATCTACAATAACTAAAGCATAAATGTTACCTCCGAAGCTTCTTGTTCTAGATGGACCAAAAAGATCCATGTGCAACAATTGAAGTGGTCTTGTTGTTGAACCCACATTCTTTGGTTTGAAAGTTGATTTGGTCTATTTGCCCTTTTGGCATGCACTACATAATTTGTCTTTGATGAACTTCATCTTTGATAGACCAATAACTAAGTCATGCTTAACCAATTTGTTCAAGTGCTCCATGTGTATGTGAGCAATCCTTTTGTGCCATAACCAAGCGTCATTGTACCTTCATAGACAAATCATCTAGAGTAATCATAAAAATATTGTTAGATCTTATACCTTTGAGTTTTACCTCATTGGTTGCCTCATCCATAATAAGGCATTCTTCTTTGTTGAATTTGATTTTGAACCCTCTATCGCAAAGTTGACTTATGCTAAGAAGGTTGTGCTTTAATCCTTCAACATAGAGAACATCCTCAATTTGAATGGATGGAGGTGTGCCAACTATTCCAACGCCAAGAATCTTTCCTTTGGTGTTGTCTCCATAGGTGACATACCCTTTGGCTTTACGTACTAGATATGAAAATTGGTGTACATCTCCTGTCATATGCTTTGAACATCCACTATCAAGATACCAAAGATTTGAAGTGGATTTCAAGCATACCTACAAAAACAAATTATTTCTTGTTAGGTACCCAAGTTGCCTTGGGTCCTTCATAGTTAGTTCCCTTTTTCACCCATGCATAGTGTCCACTAGCCATACTGAAATTTCTAATATAGCATGCATTGGGTGTGTGTCCAATAATACCACAGTAAAAACAGTTTGGAACAAATTTGCTCTTGTATCTAGGAATTTGTTTTCTTTTAGATACATTAGCCTTTTTCTTTTGATGATTATGAATAACTTGCTTCTTTTCTATTCTCTTGGGATTGGAACTATTACTAGCCTTTACAAAAATAGTGGGATTGTTACTTGGTTTCTTAGTATTCACATAACCAAGACCTCTTTTATCATTTGGATAACGTTGTTCGCTTAGTAATCCTTCCAATCCTATTTGTCCTTTTTCATATCGTTCAATGACTCTTTTCAATTGAACAATTTGAAATACATTTGATTCACACGTGGAGCATGCAAAGTTTTCCTTTTCTTTTATAAAATTCTGTTTTTGAAGATCAAAATCTTTAGTCATGGTGTCAATTTTTTCTAGACAAATTAAAAGTTCTTTTTCTTGGTTTGACACCTTTTTGTATAAACTTTTGTATTCTTTCAAGAGTTCATCAATTGCACCTTGAACATCATCATCAAAAAGAGTAAATTCATTACTAACCTCTTCTTCTTCGTCGGAGTAATGCGATGCCATTAAGGCTAAATTTGCACATTCGTCGCTTTCCGATTCCGATGAACTACTCATATCATTATCTTCCCATGCTATGTAGGCTTTCTTTTGTTTTGAGTCCTTTCCTTTGAATCTGTTTTTCTTTGGGAGATTTGGACAGTTTGGCTTGATATGTCCTTGCTTTCCACATTCATAACATGAGACATCTTGTGTTGATGTGGAGGCTTCTCTTTTCTTGAAGTGCTTTCTCTTGTGTGCATGAGATTCACCCTTGTCATTTCTGCCAAAAAACTTCCCAAGTCTTTTAACAAGGAGCATGAAATTTTCATCTTCTTCCGGATTGTCTTCTTTTACAACTTCCTTTGAATCAATTTTTAAAGCAATGTTTTTGGACTTCTTTTCTAAATTCTCATGTTTTTCAAGTCTACCGAGTTCCGTTTCGTATTCTTGGAGTTTGCCAAATAATGTAGCGGAAGTCATTGCGGAGAGACTCTTCTTTTCCGAGATTGCCGTTACCTTTGGTTGCCATTCCCTAGTCAATGATCTAAAGACTTTCAAGTTGAGTTCATCATTTGTCAAGGTTTTACCAAGTGCACTTAAGTGATTTGTCAAATGCAAAAATCTCTTTTGTAAGTCAAGAATGGATTCTCTGGGCTACATTCGAAATAGTTCGTATTCTTGACTTAGGGTATTTAGCCTTGATCTTTTTACTTCAGTCGTTCCTTCATGAGTTTGTACCAAGGTATCCCATATTTCCTTTGCTGTTCTGCATGTCGAGACACGGAAAAATTCGTCCATACTAAGTGCTGTTAGAACATAGTTTGAATCTACTACCCTCAGTTAAAGTTTTGATGATAACAAAATGCAAGATTAAATAAATTGTATGATTTATATAAGACATATATGCTACTTAAAATTATGTTGTGTACTTGCAGAAACTCTGATGGAATCAGCATCAGAATATCATTATCAACATCAGCATCAGAAGATATGTCAGCATTAGAAGATCAAAGCATGTGCTTACACTGAAGCTTGATGAACAGATCTACGCGTAACATACTCTAACTCTGATCAAGATCTTAACAATGTCATCAGCACTTAGAAGAGTAAGAATAAGCCAAAGCCCAGTACACGCTGAAGTGTCAACGATACTACATTCAAGGCAATTAATTACCAACGACTTTATTCCAAGACAAAGATCTTCTCAATATGGAAAGAACATAATGAGCATTGAAATGATTTTATGGACTGTAAAGTTCGTTTTCCAAGGCTATTTAACAAGACAGTGAGAAACGAATTGGCTAATGCTTGCAAATACTTTACACGCATAAACACGCCAAAGCTATTCATCCTCACTTACAATCTCAGTTTTGCTACAACTCTCTACATCGCTCACTCTATAGCTTTAGCAATCTTGTTTTAATCTTAAGCTTCATTTGTGTATTATCACAGTTGTGATATATAGTTTTCCTAGAAAATGTCAAACACACTTTCGTTCATTTATCTGTAAGAGAATTACCTTGAGAGAAACCGGTTTGTGGTTAGACTCAAGAAGGCTTTAGCAGTTGTTAAAGCAGTTGTAATATTCAGTTGAATATAGTGGATTAAGACCTTGTTGGAGAGAGGCGAAATCACCTTGACGGATGGACTGGAGTAGTTTGAGATCAAACGAACCAGGATAAAAATAACATGTTGTCTGCATTTGATTTCAAGTTTTACAATTCAACCCCCCTTCTTGTGTTTTTCACTTCTTCAATTGGTATCAGAGTGCCTGGTTCTGAGCTAAAACACTTAACCGTGTCAGTACAAGATCCAGCGTCAGAAAAACACAATGGTAGGAACATATCAACACACCAGCAATGACAACAATGAAGATAGAGACAGATTTAGCGGGAAACCTCCAGTCTTTGATGGAGAGAATTTTGATTACTGGAAAGACAGAATTGAAAGCTTCTTTCTGGCACATGATGCTGATCTGTGGGACATGGTGACAGATGGATACACGCACCCAGTGAATGCAAGTGGTCAGAAGATTGACAGGAAAGCAATGTCTGATCAACAAAAGCGTGATTTCAAAAATCACCACAAGGCCAGAACTATTCTTCTCAGTGCCATCTCTTACTCTGAATATGAAAAGATATCTAACAGAGACACTGCAAAGAATATGTTTGACTCTCTCAGAATGACGCATGAAGGCAATATTCAGGTCAAAGAAACTAAAGCTCTTGTGCTCATTCAGAAGTATGAGGCATTCAAAATGGAAGAAAGTGAATCAATTAAAACGATGTTCTCAAGATTTCAAATTCTGGTGGCTGGTCTCAAAGTTCTGGACAAAGGGTATTCTACTGTTGATCATGTCAAGAAGATCATCAGAAGCTTGCCAAAACAGTGGAGGCCAATGGTTACAGCACTGAAGCTAGCTAAAGATCTCAACAAAATCTCTCTGGAGGAACTTATCAGCTCCCTCAGAAGTCACGAGATAAAGCTAGAAGTTGATGAACCTCAGAAGCAAGGTAAGCCTTTAGATTTAAAATCTAACAGAAAATTTGACTCCAAAGTTTTGCAGGCTGTTGAAGAAACCTCTGATGGGTCCTCATCAGAAGAAGACGGACTTTCCCTCCTCTCCAGAAGAGTGAACCAACTATGGAAGCAGAGGCAAAGAAAGTTCAGGAATCCCAGAAGATCTGATCAGAATGAGTCCTCCTCCAGATACAGAAGGTCAGACTCCTCCTCTGGATACAGAAGATCTGAAGGCTCTTCAGGAAGCAGAAAGCCAAACACCAAGGACATCATCTGCTATGAATGCAACAAGCAAGGACACTACAAGAGTGACTGTCCAAAGCTTCAGAGGGAAAAGCCCAAAAAGAAGTTTGGAAGGGAAAAGAAGAAAAGTCTCATGGCTACATGGGATGACTCTGACACGTCTGAAGCTGGCTCAGAATCAGATGATGAGAGAGCAAACATAGCTCTCATGGCTAACATATCAGAAGACAGTGAAACTTCTGAATCAGACTCTGAATCAGACACCGAAGAGGTATTCCCTAACTTTGCAATTAATTTTACTAAGGCTGAACTTGCTGAAAGCCTTAACGAAATTCTGGAAAGGTATCAGCAGATCAGAGTTAAATTCAGAAACCTAAAAAGGAATCTTGACTCTGACTCTGATAAAACCGAGAGTCTCAAATTGGAGAATTCTGAGTTGAAAAATAAAATTTCAAAATTAGAAAATCTTTTACAAAACTCTCAGAAGGAAACTCCCATCAACGCTGATGAGATCATCAAGGAGTATGATCACAGCTTTCAGAAGTTCCTTGCTAAAAACATAAATAGAAGCAAAATGGCTTCAATGATCTATGGAGTTAGCAGAAACGACAGAAAAGGAATAGGATACTAATGTAAGGTACCTACACCAAAGAATGCCATGGATTTAATTATTAAACGCACTCCTCTGAATTCACACTTTGTATATGGTCACACACATGACATCAAATACACTAGTAGTAATTATTCTGTGAAACCAAAATTCAACCAGAGTTTTGGTAAAACTAACAAATCAGGACCCAAGAAAATATGGGTACCTAAGGATAAAATAATACATGTTGCAGATATCTTTAGCAGCAAATTAGAAACACCAGTCATGGTACCTGGACTCTGGCTGCTCACGACACATGACGGGAAGAAGGCATATGTTCCAAAGCCTAGAACTTAAGCCTGGAGGCCACGTAGGCTTTGGAGGCAATCAGAGGGGAAAGATCATTGGCTCTGGAACAGTAGGTAATGGAAATCTTCCCCCTATAAATAACGTTTTATTAGTAGATGGATTAATGCATAATCTGTTATCCATAAGTCAATTAAGTGATAACGGTTATTATATAATCTTTAATCAAAATTCATGCAAAGCTGTTAGTCAGAAAGATGGGACTATCCTATTTAATGGAAAGAGGAGAAACAACATATATAAAATCAAACTTTCTGAACTGAAAAGTCAGAATGTAAAGTGTCTTCTGTCTGTTAACAACGAGCAATGGATCTGGCACAGAAGATTGGGGCATGTTAGTATGAGAAGAATATCTCAGATTAACAAACTCAATCTGGTCAGAGGACTTCCTAATCTGAAGTTCAATTCAGATGCTCTGTGTGAAGCATGTCAGAAAGGCAAGTTTGCAAAACCTGCTTTCAAATCTAAAAACGTTGTTTCCACCTCTAAGCCATTAGAACTTCTGCATATTGACTTATTTGGACCAGTTAAAACTGCTTCAGTCAGTGGCAAGAAGTATGAGTTAGTAATCATAGATGACTATAGCAGATGGACATGGGTAAAGTTCTTAAGACACAAGGACGAGTCACACTCTGTGTTTGTCAACTTCTGTAACCAAGTTCAGAATGAAAAGGATCTTAGAATCGTTAAAGTCAGAAGTGATCATGGTGGAGAATTTGAAAACAAATATTTTGAGTCATTCTTTAATGACAGAGGCATTCTGCATGATTTCTCTTGTCCTAGAACTCCCCAGCAAAATGGAGTTGTAGAACGAAAGAACAGAACATTGCAAGAAATGGCCAGAACCATGATCAATGAGACAAACGTTGCTAAGATCTTCTGGGCAGAGGCAATAAACACAGCGTGCTACATTCAGAATAGAATCTCCATAAGACCTATTCTGGAAAAGACTCCATATGAATTGTGGAAGAACAGAAAGCCCAACATTTCATATTTTCATCCATTTGGATGTACTTGTTTTATTTTAAATACAAAAAATTATTTGAACAAGTTTGACTCTAAAGCACAGAAGTGTATTATGTTAGGATACTCTGAACGCTCAAGAGGGTACAGAGTATACAATACAGAAACACAGATTGTGGAAGAATCAATCAGTGTTCGTTTTGATGATAAGCTTGACTCTGAAAAGTCAAAGCAGAATGAAGTATTTGCATGTATGGAAGTTGAATTCACAGGTTCTGAAGACAAGTCATCATAAGCTCTCAACAAATACACTCCCTCAACATCAGAAAGAGGCACTGCGAGCAATCCAATAACTTCTGTTGATCAACCTCAGAAAAGACCATCCAGAAGCAGCATGGATCACCCAGAAGAAACAATCTTAGGAAGAAAGGAAGATCCAATCAGAGCAAGAGCCAGCTTCAGAAACTCTGAAGAATCCCTCACGGGACTTGTTTCTCTGATTGAACCTTCTTCAATTGATGAAGCACTTTTAGACAATGACTGGATTCTAGAAATGCAAGAAGAGCTGAATCAATTCACCAGAAATGACGTGTGGGATCTAGTTCCCAGACCAAAAGGATTCAACGTCATTGGAACAAAATGGGTGTTCAGAAACAAACTGAACGAACAAGGTGAAGTCATCAGAAACAAAACACGATTGGTAGCACAAGGTTATAGTCAGCAAGAGGGGATAGACTATACAGAAACCTTTGCTCCAGTCGCCAGGTTAGAATCTATCAGACTTTTAATTTCTTTTGCTGTTAATAAATGCATCACTCTGTATTAGATGGATGTCAAGAGTGCATTCTTTAGTGGCTATAAAGAAGAAGAGGTTTATGTGCACCAACCCCCTGGTTTTGAAAGTACAAAAAATCCAGAATGTGTTTTCAAACTAAAGAAGTCACTGTATGGTCTGAAACAAGCTCCCAGAGCTTGGTATGAAAGACTAAGTAACTTTCTGTTAGAAAAGAATTCACCAGAGGGAAAGTGGACACAACCTTATTCTGTAAGACAGTTAAGAATTACATCTTAGTGTGTCAGATTTATGTTGACGATATAATATTTGGATCTACTAATCCTTCTCTTGGAAGAAAATTTGCTAAGTGTATGCAGGCAGAATTTGAGATGAGCCTAATGGGGGAACTGAAATTCTTTCTGGGAATTCAGATCAATCAAACCCTAGAGGGAACTTACATTCATCAGAGCAAATATGTCAAAGAACTTCTGAAGAAATTTGATCTCTCAGAATGTAAGTCATCAAAGATTCCAATGCATCCCACGTGCATTCTGGAAAGAGAAGAGGTAAGCAAAAAGGTAGAACAGAAGGTCTACAGAGGTATGATTGGTTCTCTTCTTTATTTGATGGCTTCAAGGCCTGATATTTTATTCAGTGTATGCATTTGTGCAAGATTCCAATCAGATCCTAGAGAATCTCACTTAACAGCTGTTAAGCGAATTTTCAAGTATCTGAAAGGTACTACTAATCTGGTTTTATTTTATAGAAAATCTAGTGATTACAGCTTAGTAGGTTACTGTGATGCTGACTTTGCTGGAGACAGAGTAGAGCGTAAAAGTACTTCTGGAAGCTGCCAGTTTCTGGGAGAAAATCTGATCTCCTGGTCCAGCAAAAGGCAATTCATAATTGCGCTATCAACAGCAGAAGCTGAATATATAGCAGCAGCAGGATGCAGCACACAAATGCTCTGGATGAAAAGTCAACTTGAGGACTTCCAGATATTTGAGAGTAACATTCCTATACTCTGTGACAACACTTCTGCCATTTGCTTAAGTAAAAATCCAATTCTGCATTCTAGGGCTAAGCATATAGAAATAAAACATCATTTCATTAGGGACTATATTCAAAAAGGAATTTTAAACTTAAAATTTATTGATACAGACCATCAATGGGCTGATATTTTCACAAAAACACTTTCTAAAGATAGGTTCAACTTCATTCTGAAACATCTCAGCATGAAGCTCTGCCCAGAGTGAAAATGTTTTAATTTTATATATTAACCTTCAGAATTTGTTTTTATTTTACTGTGAACTTCTGATCAATCTTCTTTCAGAACTTTAGAAATGCAAATTGTATCAGATTCTATCCATGAAGATTTGAGCGCTTCATTTCAAGGATAAATGTGTTGTTCACTCAATCAAACAAGTGTCATCCAGTCATCAGCCATTTCCTGAGGCAGAACACGCGTTCACGCTTCTGAAAAGGCAAAGCGCTGATTGGATGCATTGAGACACATGTCATGGGTAACCGTTCCAAATATCTTTCTAAATCCCCTAAAATCAGCCAACATTAAATGCTAATAATCATGATTTATTTCTCTCTCTTAAAACGTTTATGTTTTCAAAACACTTTTTAAAATCTATTTAAACCCTTCACATCATACACAACACTTTTACCGTCTCCTTCATTTCTCTCAATATTTGTGTGTTCTTATTTGTGTGTTCTTATTTCTTCTCAAAGAAACCCTTTTCAATCTTTTTTTCAAAAACCCTCGTGTGAACATGGCATCTTCTAGCATTCCATCTACACGTTCCCAGCAAGATGCCTGATCTGAACAATATCAGATTCCTTTCAGAACGCTCCTAACTCCGGTCAAGAATTTGGAAGTTCTGTCAGAATTGATAGTAGATTTCAACAGTCTAAAGGAAAATGGCTTTGATTTGTCTGAAGAAATTAAGGCTCAAGGTTGGGAAAGGTACTTTGACAGGTTGGTGGGTCCAACGTTCCCTATTTTGGTTAAAGAATTCTGGATACATGCGTCTTCCTCAACTCATTAGGTTACTTCGTATATCATGGGGAAGAAGATTGTGATTACTGAAGACCGCATTGCAAGGCTGATAGGATACAATGGTGGTGGTATTCGCTGTATTGATATGGCAGAAAGATGTGCAAACTCTTCCCTAATTGCAAGGGAAATTTTCACGCAAGGGGTTCCCTCCAGCAAGATAAGGGACTTGAAAGATCAGCACAGAATTTGGGCAAAGATTATTCTGGGTTGTTTCAACCACAGGAAGCCTACAAGCTCTCCTGATTATATAAACATAGATCAGCAGTTTCTGATTTATTTTATTGCTCAGAAGACCAAGATTAACTTAGCTCATCTTCTGTTCAACCATCTGAAGACAAGCGTCAAGGAAACGAGAGAATAAGAAAGGACTAAAAGGGATTGGATACCCTTCGGCAGATTGATATCAGATATTCTGACGGAGAATAGGCTGATTGAACACTTGACAGAGGTACAAGAAATCAGCTCTCTGGAACCTTCTGTTGGCAAGCAGCTGAATGTCAAGAATCTGAAGAAAATGAAGCTGATAGAGAACATTAAAAAGGAGCCCAGCGTCACTCCTCTTGCTGAAATCACCAGCAGAAGAGTCCCTCTGGACGACTTTCCTATGTTCTCTGAGATTGACTCTAAACCAGTCATTGTTCTCAGATACTTGGATGCTTGTAAAGCTGATGGCACAGATCCTAATCTGAACATTCAAGATCTGCACCAGAAAGCACCAGAGGTTGCTCTGAAGAAGACTAAGAAGAGAAAGGCTGTAACAGAAGGATCGTCTCAGCAGACCCCAAAGAAAAGAGGTAATCTTACTTCTGTTAATGTTTTAAATTCATCTGTTGTTCCAACATTTATTCCAACTCCTACTTCATTTGAAATCCCAATTCCCATTCTAACCATTGATGATACTGAACCTGATTTTGACCCTTCTGAGTCATTAACCCTCAGAAGATCCCGCTCCAAACCACAAAATCCAAACACTACAGTCACACCAGAACCAGAACTTGAAAAAGTTCTTTCAGAAATAGATCAACACTCTTCCGCTCCCCATACAGAAAATCCAAATCCTCAACCAGAAATTCCCATCAATCCACAACCAGAAACTCCCAACTCACCAATACCAGAAACTACACCCTCACCTATACCAGAAATTCCACACTCACCAGAACCAGAAATTACACAACCTCCATCTCCACAACCAGAACTTAATCCACCTTCACCTCAACATGAACCATCTCCACAACCTGAGACTCAACACTCTGAGGCTCAATCATCTAAATCCTCTGAACCACAACCCTTGGCCATTCAATTTCCTGGTGGTACCACTGTAAATATCCCTCAACTACCATCCTCACCAGAAATTACTCCACCTAATACCCCATCCAGTCCAATAGTAATTCCTGATTCTCCCACTCCCTCACCCAAGCAAAATCCAGATGACCACAACAAGACCTTCATTGATCTAACAGTCCTTGAATGCCTTGCTGCTATAATCAATAAAACTGCCATTCCCAAACCCAAACAACCAGATGTTGGTTCTAGCATTTTGAATTTTGAAACAGATATGCAAAAGTGGATTTCTTCCTTAAAACAAGCAAGTATGGAAGTGATTGATCCTGCTGTTTCAGACCACCTCTGGACACAATTCAGAAGATGGGTATGCACTGAAACCTTTAAGCTGCAAGACCAAAGCTATGGACAGGCTCAACAGAACTTCAGCAATCTGCTGAAAGAAATTGAAGGTCCAGTTTTGAGCCAGCTGCTGAAGGAAGAAGTTCTCCATCTGGACAGTGAGCCTTGGTCTGAAAAGCGTCCAGCTTCAACAGTTCAACTTGCAGAAGAACAGACGATTCCAGCTGAAGACTTGGGTCAAGAAGAAGTTATTGCAGAAAGCTCTCAGAAGCATCCTGATTCTGACGACTCTCAAGCTGCATTGGACAGGCAGACTCTTGAAGAGCTGAAGCAAAATGATCTTCGACTGAAGGAAAGAATGGATGAGAATGATCAACGAATGAAGGAAAGGATGGATGTACAGGATAGTAAGATTGACGTAGTAGCCAACATGGTACATCAGCATAAGGAAACCACTGATCAGATCAAGAACATGCTAGAGGCTCTGTTCACACGTCTTCCACCTCCTCCTTAGATTTTTCTTGATGTTTTCATTGTTTTCTTTACATGTTATCTGTAATATTTTCTGAGCTTTGAACTTAATATAATCGTTTTTTTGCAATGATCTTCTTTTCTTTAATTATTTGCACTTTTTGATTGCTGACAAAAAGGGGGAGAAAGAATGATATTTTTCAATAACGGATTACTGAGACAAAAGTCTCAAACATTCTAACATTCTGATATACTTGAATTTCTCTTTGTTCTGCATAAGCTTATAGGTATAAGAATCTGATGAACTCTGATACACTGAAGCTCTGCTCTGGTAAAGGAAAGTTCTGATGCTCAAAGAAAGTTCAATAAAGATCTGATGCTAAAGGACTCATGGAATTAAAGGGAAGTAATAAACTCAGGGGGAGTTTTTCTGATCATAACTCTGATACCTTTTTATTCCTTACCTTCTTATCTTCGATACCTTTCTGTTTATCTCTGATACAATTTATTCATTACTTGGTTATCTCTGATACCGTTTTTCTCTCTAATTTTTAATTGAAAAAATCTGGTTTTTGTCATCATCAAAAAGGGGGAGATTGTTAGAATATAGTTTGAATCTACTACCCTCAGTTAATGTTTTGATGATAACAAAATGCAAGATTAAATAAATTGTATGATTTATATAAGACATATATGCTACTTAAAATTATGTTGTGTACTTGCAGAAACTCTGATAGAATCAGCATCAGAATATCATTATCAACATCAGCATCATAAGATATGTCAACATCAGAAGATCAAAGCATGTGCTTACGCTGAAGCTTGATGAACAGATCTGCGCGTAACATACTCTAACTCAGATCAAGATCTTAACAATGTCATCAACACTTAGAAGAGTCAGAATAAGCCAAAGCCCAGTACACGCTGTAGTGTCAACGGTACTATGCATTCAAGGAAATTAATTACCAACGACTTTATTCTAAGACAAAGATCTTCTCAATATGGAAAGAACATAATGAGCATTGAAATGATTTTATAGACTGCAACGTTCGTTTTCCAAGGCTATTTAAACAAGACAGTGAGAAACGAATTGGCTAATGCTTGCAAATACTTTACACGCATAAACACGCCAAAGCTATTCATCCTCACTTACAATCTCAGTTTTGCTACAGCTCTCTACATCGCTCACTCTATAGCTTTAGAAATCTTGTTTTAATCTTAAGCTTCATTTGTGTATTATCACAGTTGTTATATATAGTTTTCCTAGAAAATGTCAAACACACTTTCGTTCATTTATTTGTAAGAGAATTACCTTGAGATAAACCGGTTTGTGGTTAGACTCAAGAAGGCTTTAGCAGTTGTTAAAGCAGTTGTAATATTCAGTTGAATATAGTGGATTAAGACCTCGTTGGAGAGAGGCGAAATCACCTTGACGGGTGGACTGGAGTAGTTTGAGATCAAACGAACCAGGATAAAAATAACGTGTTGTCTGCATTTGATTTCAAGTTTTACAACTCAACCCCCCTTCTTGTGTTTTTCACTTCTTCAAGTGCACCTTGAAGAAGGTTTATTGCCTTTTTGTCATAGAGAACTTTCTTTTTATCATCATCGTCCCATGCAGTTTTAGGCTTTGAAGAGCCAACGCCATTGATTACCGTTACCGGGATAAATGGACCATTTTCAATAGCATCCCATACTTCCTCTCTTTGTGCTTCTAAATGCACCTTCATGCGTATTTTCCAAAAGTCAAAATATTCACCACAGAATAGAGGAGGCTTGTTGTTACTACCACCATCTCTAAAAACGGGTTGATGATTTGCGGAAGCCATTCTGGATCTCTAGGAGCAGGTTACCTATAACCTGCTCTGATACCAATTGTAAGTTTATGATTGCGCCTAAGAGGGGGGTGAATTGGGTGGTGGTCAATTTTTGACTTATTTTACACTTTCTGGTTTTGATTTAGTGCTTTGGAAAACTGTAAAGTGCAGAAAGTAAAGAGACACGGAGATTTATCCTGGTTCCTTCCACACCCCGGAAGTACGTCCAGTCCCCTTGCAAACACGCAAGAGATTTCACTTATTTTGTTAGAACTTTTACAAGACTCTTCCTAGTCTTATCAACTAAAGAACCTAACAAATACCAAGAACACCCTCTTGGATTTCCAATAAGTCTCTTGAGAACAATCCTCTCAAAAGATACCTCTTGTTTCCAACAATGGACAACAAGGTACAAAAGTATTCTAATACTTAATTCCAACAATCCTGGAAATAAGTTACACTTTGTATAATTTTATGAGATATGATTTCTTGAAAGATGTTGATCACATAGAGTGACTTCTTTGAAGTTTCTTCTTTCTTCTCTTGTAAGAAATTCAAACTGTAACACAATGGTTAGATAATGCTCAAAGATTTCTGTTCTTTATATGTGTGAAAGTGCAGAAAATCTTTGTTCTTAAAAGTTAAGAAATATGAAGTTTGAATATTTTACAAAGTTTAGAATTATTGCATAAGAGAAGAGTTGTTTTATAATTTAAAAGATTTTGTATTTAAAGTAATAAAGATACCTTTCCAAATGGATACCACTTTTCTGTTTGAAAAACTTGAGAGGATGCAATGTATGACCATGCATCTATTGGAGAAAAGGTGTGAAGGATATCTTGAAACCAGTTCAGATTTTTCAAAATTTACAATGTGTAAATCGATTAACATGAGATTTAAATCGATTGCACGGGTTTGTAATGTTCATGTTTTCAAAAAATTTGAAGTGTAAATCGATTTACAAGAGTTAAAAAATTCACTTTGTTCTGTGATCAATCTATTTACACTTCATGTAAATCGATTGCTGCCAGAGACAATCAGTTTTTGAAAAAAACATGTGTAAATCGATTTACACAAGATGTTAATCGATTTACAGCAGAGAAAAACTTAAAATTTGTTTTAAAATTTAAGTGAATTGTTGTGGCAAGTGTGTATATCATTTTTGAGCATTTCTAATCAATATAGTTCAAATGAGAATTGATATACTTGATTGCTTTGCCATGATCCTTGAAGCTTTGAGTGAATGATGGTTTAAGCTAATTCCACTTCTTTTCCTTCTTGCCATAGTGCTTGTTTGTCTTTCATCAAACTAGCTTGTTTGTCTTTCATCAAAACTAAAGTTGAGTTGAGGCTTGAGATTACAATACTTGGTGATGTTTCGGAAATTGAACGTTTGTTTGAGAAGGAAGTCATTTTTATACCCTTTTCTAATTTTTTGTTGAGGATTTGTATGACCTATTTTTTTGATTTCGTCATCCCTACTTTTGCCTGAACTGTTTCCTTTGTGATTACAGTCAGCGGGATCTCCCAACTTTTCTTAAGTCTCGTTCATAGGTTTTTGACTTAACGGGCTTTTCTTTTGAAAAATAAAGACTGCCTGCTTTAATGATTATGCGGAACCGTCACCATATTTTGGAAGGCATCTTCTACACTATTTGTCTTGTATGAAGGATGAGCTTGCAACTGAACGTACCTTTGAATTAACTGAGAAAGCTACCCTGCCCCAGGTTATGATTAAGGGTTTTAATTTGTGTGAAAAGAAAAAAAACTCTTACTTCTTTGGCTCAAATGGGTTGACTAAAGATTATCTTCCTTATAACTCCACTGTTTAGGATTTGAAACAAATGGCTATACATCATCAGCGGGGTCTGTTCAAAAGCATACTATAGAGATTGTGGTATCATTTTTGTCATCCTTCCTCTAAAGGCTTAGAGATTTTTAATCTGGAGTTGAATACCACAAAAAGGAAGTAAAAACACAGTTTGAATATAATGAATACAAATGAAATAATTCAAGACAAACATATGCAATGTATTAATATGAATAACCAGAGTTTGACATAAAGATAAATTTTTTTAAGCAACAACAAAATTACAACTAATAATTCAAATGAAATAAACGCTCTCAATTTTGACCATGATTTGGCATGGGAGCAGTGATCACACTAGGGTCTTAGAAGAGTCAAATTAGATCTCCTTGCTGTCGAAAAAAATCCCGAATCTTATTCTTCAAAGTACAACAGTTGTCGGTGTCATGCCCAAGACTATCAGAATGGTAAGCACATTTTACATTAGGATTGTACTTAGGAGAAGAGGTATCAGGTTTTTGAGGAGGATCCTTTAGTGTAATTAGCTCCAATTTTAGCAACTGTTGTAATGCTTGAGACAAAGGCATATTACTATCAGTGTACTGCCTCTCTTGATACTTTATCCTACGCATATTGCCCCGTTGATGTTGAACAGGCGTAGGATTAGAAGTTAACACTACTCCCACGGACTGATGATGGTTATCTGTATTATGGCGCCTTTTACCATAGACATCATTAGTTTCTTTTTTACCACCAAATGGATTTCTCTCAGCATTAGAGGATGCAGCCATTAGAATCTTCCCACTCTTGATGTTGTTTTCGATCCTTTCCCCAGTCAGAACCATCTCTGTAAAACCGGATGAAGAACTCCTAATCAGCAGATTAAAGAATGGGCCTGTCAGAGTTCCTATGAACATGTCTACCATTTCCCGGTCATTCAGAGGAGGTTGTACCCTGCCAACTAGATCCCTCCATTTCTATGCATATTCCTTGAACCCTTCTCTTGAGCCCATGGAAATATTCTGCAATTGCACTCGAGTTGGTGCCAGGTCAGCATTGTATTGGTACTGCTTGTAGAAATCATCAGCCAAGTCTTCCCAGGTATGGATGTCAGTTCCTTCTAGCTGATAGAACCACTCCAGTTGAGTGCTAACCAAACTTTCTTGGAAGAAATGGACCCATAGCTTCCGGTCAGCAGTGTGAAGCTGGATCTTCATGACATATAACCTCAAGTGAAGCTTGGGACAGGAAATACCGTCATATTTTGAAAATATAGGGATCTTGAACTTAGGTGGGATGACCACCCCTGGAACCAACCCTAATTCTTCCAAATTCAGATCGGGTACCCTCTGAATTTCCATTGCATTGAGGTGATCCTCCAACTGCTTGTATTTGTTATCAGCATGAGGATACCACTCTTTAGTATAGTCGGCTTCATCTTCCTCAGACGCTGGATTATTATCTCCTTCCTCGGATTTCTCATCACCCTCCTCTTGATTATCCCCCTCTTTTGATGGGGTTGGAAATCTAGAGCTTGGTTAGTTGCCCTTCTTCTTCCCACACTCAAAACATGAACTGGTTTATTTGCCTTTTTCTTCTGGTCTTTGAGAACAATAGCCTTCAGATCTTCTTGTCCCTTAGCCAGATTCAGGAACATTTATTGGAATTGAGCATTCTATGCTTGAAGCTCCTTAACAGTTTGTTCAAGAGCCATTTCTTTTTGCTGAAATAAACAACGAAAAGATAAGAAACCTATTTTTTGATACCTGTTTGTGCAATGATATGTATGATATGCGTATGCAATGTTTTCAAGGATCTCGCGTGGTAAACAAGAAAATATCAAAAGTTTAATTTTACAGCTTTGATTGAAGAACTTTGTGTCATTGTAAGTCCTTCTACGAGAGTCAAGCTCACCATATCGAGTGGGTCATAGCCCCTTACTCAAGTTGTCTTGTTTTGGTCTTTTGACAGCATTGGCTAGAAGAAAATAAATCCCCTTGCCCCTTGTTAGATGTCTGGTTTATCATAACCTGCACCACAAGCCCTTGAGATCCTTGAAATGGTTAAGGAAATGTTATGGTATGATGCTATGATGTGTATGCTATGAGTTAAGTAAAAAATGTAAGGTGATGAAGACAAGTGAGTCTAAGAAGTCCAGGTTACTGGATAATGACTATAAAAAAATCCTACAAGGAAATTATTTTGTTAGATAATGAAACCCTGCAAGTAGTTCAAGTTGAAAGCAAATAAGTCATACAAGCAGCCTTAGGTTTAGGCTTGCATGAGGTTTGTAGATAAGTACCCTCTTGAATTTTAGTTAGCTCAACCTATCTTAGAAATAGTAATCGGGTTCTAAGGAGTCTCATATCACTGACCTTTCTTTTAGGTATTGTTCTAGCTCAAGCACCGAAGTATTGCGGCCAAAATATCCTAAAAGTCTAGTCTCAATGAGTGTAGTATCGAGTATCAACCAATCTTTGGTCGGAACCAAATTCGACCATCTCACTACTTTCTAATGGCTTAGGATGAGTCAATTAAAGGTTCTAAAGGTCAGTTAGCGCTTAATGACACTTAAGAAGCCTAATGTTATCCTTGACTGACTCAAGGACCATTAGTACAAACCAAAGTATCGCGCTAACATAGCTATCACTTTGTCCATATCGGTCTACGCTGTACAACTTCCATGATTTATTGCTACTTACCTAATAAGGTGCCCCAAATCCTGGTATAAGATCTTTAACAATAACCCCAGCAAACCCTTTAAAAATAAAGCAGGCGGAGAAAACAAGAAAAGTAATTTAAAATGATCTAACTCTAAGGTAACCCACTTTTAAGTATTCCCCAGTAGAGTTTCCAGTTCTATGATATAGTGGCAGAACCGACTATTAAAATTGGTTTTTGCATTTTGTATTTACAAATGTTGCAGTAAGCAAGAGTCGCCACCGACTTTTCTTTTATCCAAATTAAGGAAAGGGTGAAAAGAACAGAAAACGACTTTTTTCGAGAGTTTTATGAGTAAGGGGGGTAGATTATTGAAATGGGAGGTGTTAGCACCCTTTCCATCCATCGTTATCTACAGGCTCTTAGTTGCTTGCTAGTTCACTTGCTTTTGTTTGAAAATGTGCTTGTGGTGTGGGTTTGAAAATATTTAGAAAAATGTCTTTGTAATGGTTCCCGTCTCTATAAGAACGTGTACAAAGTGTTTGTTTTTAAAAATAGTTCAAAAATGTGTTTGTGGAATGTGTTTTTTGAAAGTGATTTTTGAAAATTTCTTTGTAACGATTCTCGTCTCTATAAAAATGCGTATAAAGATCTTTGACTTTTGAAAATGTTTCAATTTGAAAGTGTTGGTGTGAAAAATGTTTTTGTTTTTTATGAGAAAGCAAGCAACTACGAGCGTCCTACCTACTCAAAAGTTCTAACGTTCTTTTCCTCCTCTTTTAGATGTTGATATCTTACCATTGATTTGGTAAGAAGTCCATTCGTTGGATGTATGAGGGACATTGAAGGGACGTACAGTCATAAAGACAACAATGTAGAGACGCTTTAGAAATTTCTGTTTAGGGACTAAATCATTTACTTAAAGGCAACTGTAGGGTCATTGAGGCACTATGATTTTTTGATTTATGGGTCTTTGCTAAAGCGTCCCTGTCTCGAGGGACATGAATGTTTTATTTCCGAAGGCAACCAAAGTGCGGTACCCTAGAGGTGTATATGTGCAAGTGTATTATGTTTCAGTTTTTTTTTTTTTGTTTTTTTGTTAAGTTTGCTAGCGTTTGATTATTAGTCTTTCCATACAAGCTTAATTACTAACAGTTAATGTATATATATATATATATATATATATATATATATATATATATATATATATATATATATATATATATATATATATATATATATATATATATAGGAATTTAAAGTGCAGAAATGTAAAATGCGGGAATGTAAATCTTACGCTATTACATAGCTTTGTGAGAGGTACATTATAGAAATGCGAAAAGTAAAGTCCTAGTTATTATTACAAACTGGGAAACAGTTACAATAAGATGAAAAATGCGAAAGTAAATAATGCACAAACAAATTAACAGGGACGTCTAAATCCTAAAGAAGAGAAATCTTTTTGTTTGTTTTTTTTTATTTTATAAAAGAAAATAAAACTTAAGTCTATTTAATTTTAAATTAAGGAAAAGGTTAAAATACTTAATTAATTTATTCACAAATTTATTTATTTACAAATTAATTTGATTAATAAAAACTATCCTAATGTTTTTTTTGTGATTTTTTTTATTTAAAGTTAAAATAAAAAAAGAAATCAATAAAGAAATGAAAACAAAAGTAAAAATAAAAAGGGAGGCCTCCTTCGATTGCAGGGAGAGATGGGGACTTCGATTCAGAGGATGTCGCCTTTCGATTATGTGAAGGGTGTTACCCTTTGATCCAGTGGCAAGATGTGGCTTTCGATCTAAAGGGCGTTGCTGGGAGGGCCTGATGGAGCACCTGTGAGGGCACTGCATCTGCAAAGATATGTTAGCAAAACAAAAATGTAGGACCTGGGTGTCGAACCCAGGTACTTTGGTCCTGTGCACGTTGGCTTGCTCAGGTTGTATCTGCAGCAAGTGTTAGAAACAAAACAAATGTAGACCTAGGATCGAACCCAGATCCTTAATCTTGATTACAAATTGAATGACTACAAGTATTGATGTATCATGCAAATATAAAGTTTTATCTTTTACCCACTCTTACCAATAGTTGGAAACTTTGATTTGGCCCTTTCTGAATGTGGAGACACTTGCTTAAGTGTTGGGGATGATTGGAGAAGCCTCAAGAAACCTCCAAGAATTTTTTTTAAATTTCATGTGACTCTCTCTCCGGTTTTCTCCAGCCTCAATTGTGCGTATGCACGTGGTTCTTTATATAGAGGGGATGGAAGGGACAAGAGAACAAAGGTTTAAACAGCCATAAACAAATGTTTTCAAAGCCATGAATGATGTTTTGTAATGTTACAAAAGTCATGGAAACTTGTCTCTTTTTTTAATTTTTGAATGAACCTGGACATTTTTGCTCCTTCGAATTCCCTTCAGCGTTGCTCTGTGATTGGCCTGGTTATACTTCCTTCGAATGGATTTATTTTTAATGGACCTTTTGTGTACCCTTCGAATGGGCCTTTGGTGTGTCCTTCGAATGGACTATCATGCGTGTTGAAGTGTGTACAATTGTTTCAAAGGGGGCCATTGCCCAGTCGAAGCTGGAACAAAGGAAACCCATGCCTTGTGGATGCTAGCATGAAGCAAGTCAAAGCAGGCGTAAAGGAGGCCATTTCCTAGGAAACTTTTTTTCCTGGTGGATCAAAAGAAGATTTTTTCCTGGTGGATCGAAAGAAGATTTTTGCCTGGGGGATCAAAGGAAAACCTGAAGGAGTCTTGGCCTTGTGTGCTGAAGGCAAGCTGAAGATGGGGCCTTTGCCTTGTGAATTGAAGACCAGTGAGAGAGGCCTTTTGCCTTGTGAGTTGAAGGCATGTTGATGGGTCTTTGCCTTGTGAAACCAAGGCAAGCATAAAGAGGCATATGTGCGCTGGTGACAAGTTGAAGGGCCTTTTGCCCAGTGGGAGCTTTGTGAATCGAAGGCCAGTTAAAAGTAGCCTTTTACCTTATGGATCGAAGGCTAGTCTGAAGAAGTTTTTGCCATTGTGAATCCAAAGCAAGCATGAAGAAGCCTTTTTCCTTGAACGAAGCTGGCATGCGGGAACCTACTGTTTTATGGATCAAAATAAGCATTCAAAAGGTCACTGCTGGTGGATCGAAGAGAGCTTGTAGGGGATTCTTGCTTCCTGCGCTAAAGGCACACACAGAGGGAGAATTTTCCTAGTCGAAGCAGGAATGAAGCTTGCTCCAAAGAAATCAAACGCCCAATCAAAGCAAGAATTAAGCTTGCTCCAAAGAAACCAAATGCCCAAATAAAGCAAGAATCCAACTTGCATGCAGGTAGCCATTGCATTATGAATCAAGCCAGCATGCAAAGCCAATGGTGCAATCGAAGGAGCACTAATAAGAGGCCTTTCCCTTTTGTATTGAAGGAGGATATTTCAAAGGAAACACATGCCCAGTTGAAGCTTGTATACATCAAACAAGCAATAGGCCAAGGCTTCAATCGAAGCTTGGAAATTTTAGGCAAGCTTGGAGGAGGTTAGGCGCTCAATCGAAGCTTGTCCAGATGCCAATTGAAAGACCCTTTGACATGCCAATCAAAAGACTTTGTTAAAATGCTAATCGAAGACTCCTTATTTATCTTCAAGTTTTTTTTCTTTAATCAAGTGTTTGTAATTAACTATATAAGAGAAAAATATTGGAAAAATATGAAAGGGCAAATGTGGGGTACAACGGATGCCCCTGTTCAATCTTCTTAAACCTAAGAATTTAGATTAGCTTGTTTGCCTTTTGTGATCTGAAGGTGGAAGATGATTGGACACTAGAGTGCCCAGAAATTCACACTCGCATGAGGTAACACTGATTGTTGATGATGGTTGGAATAGGCTTACAGATGCCATTTGGATAAAATGGCAGAGAGTAATCAGAGATGGGCTTAAAGATTCCATCCAAAGTAGATGATGATTTCACACATGGTCCCTTTGGAGGTTCCTGTTCCTGCTGCCTGAGGAGGAATCCGTTGGGGAAAAGTTCAGAAAGAACCCTTCCATAATGTATGAAGAAAGTCATTTCCTTCATAAAATTCTTTATTATTTCCTTCAAGAAGTTGAAAATGGTTAGAGGAAGATTAACTTTGATGTTTTAGGTGAGGATAAACAAGAGATGCTTGTCATACCAAAGAAAGTGTTTCTAGGTCTTTCTCTCTTGGGCGGAGATATGCCACTAGAAGTTGAAACCAAAATTTTGCAATTGGGAGTATAGAAGCAAGACTAGAGAGCTTATTTTGGTTGGCATAAAGTCGGTGAAGGCGGATTTCATAGACATTGTTGAATTCAAATGTTCAACACAACTACCAAAATTTTCACAGTTGATTGTCATAGCAATCAGTGATGGAGTAATAAAAAAATGAGAGTCATTGACATAGGACTGGATGATTTCATCATGACCAGCTGGCACAACAGAGACATTCATTCAGAACTCTTTAATGAGATTAGTGTATATGAGGCCATGAAGAATGTGAAAGTAACCATTCAACCTTTGTTTGTTAACAACTTTCCTTAGTTCAAAATAATCGAAATCATTGAAATCAACATACTATTCATTAATAACGAACAACAAATTTACATCCATTTTTGTTAAGAAAAAAAGGACTTTGAAAAAAATGAAACAAGACACAGAGATTTGGTAATGAGATGTTAAAAATAGGAAAAGATTTTGAAACAATGTTTGAAGACACAACGAGTTTGTAATTAGACGTTTAAATAGCTCAAAAGCCTCCTTGATAAATAAAAAGATACGTTACGACTTGAATATAGTTGATCATTGCTATTCTAGTGATATGATTCCAATGCATGTTCACCACGTCGGTGTTTTAACCTATCTTTTAATTGTATTTTTTATTTTTAAATTAAATGTTCTAACCGGTTGGTGTTCCTAAAAACTGAGGGAAAATTTAGCGTTAAAATTGAGATTTTAAGTGTACTTTTTATTTGTAAATTAAATGTTCTAACCCGTCGATTTTCCTAAAACCCAAGGGAATATTTAACGTTAAAATTGAGGATATTTATAAAATCCTTAATCAAATCCTTGTAGTCTATTTCATGACTACCAACGCTCAAGACATTTACATTAGTGATCTGTGTGAAATATAAATAACTTCCATTATAAAAGCATTATGAATATCAAAAATTGATAATGAAACTATCTTCCACTTTAAGATTTGTAAGAATCTTTGTCACGAAGAGTTCTCTATGATGGATTACAAGAGAGGAAAATTATTTGGGTTTAAGAATTGTGCTCTTAAATATTTATTTGAATAAAAAATTATTTATTTATCTAACCTTTTTTTCATATCAGAAACAAATACAAGAAAAAGCAATTGAAAAATTTTATTTTCCAGCATTTGATCTTCCCAGGATATCAAGGATTTGAAGATCCAACATCATGAAGAGCTTAAGGTTTGCAAGGGTATTTTTCATGAATAGTTCTCTATGATAGATTGCAAGAGTATAAAATTATTTGGGTTTAAGATTTGTGTTCTTAAATATTTATTTGAGCAGAAAATCATTTACTTATCTAACCCTTTTTTTGTCTAACCCTTTTTTTGTTCATATCAGAAACAAATGCAAGCAAAAGTATTAGAGAAACCCCTTTTTTTGTTGGGAGAAAAGAGTTTCCCAACATTTGATCTTGCCCAGAATATCATGGAATTAAAGATCCAACATATGATCTTCATGGACAATTAATTTTTTCGTTGAACATTGGGTAAACAATGTAGTTTGTAAACAAATTATTTTATTAATGTTCTGAGTAAACAATATTGTGAGTGCAACTTGCCTTTAGATATGTTTTTCATGATGTCAAAACTATAAGAACTTAGCATTTCTTTATATTTGACGGTATTCCTGAGTTGTTGTAGCACCCCTTGTATTAAAGGTCTTAGGAAGCATTAAAAACAAGTTTAAAATTGATCTAAATCATGAAAAATCATTTTCTGCACAAAACACACTTGCATGTGCTGACTCATAATAGTTTCAGGACGAATCATAACATTTTCAGGCCAACTCATGCGACATTTCAGGACGGCTCATGTACTATCCTAAATAAGGAGTTTTCCTCTGTCTTGTACAGGTCGGCTCATAGAGCCTTTTAGGTCGGCTCATGCACTGTCCTAAATAAGCATGTTTCTTATGTCTTGTACAAGCCGGCTCATAGAGCATTTCAGGCCGGCTCATACTATCTTGTGGGTCATTTTTGCATATTTTTTCATTATGAAATTTCCATCTTTTTCCTAAAAAGTTCCCAAATATAAGTATATCATTCATGCATCATTCCAACTTGATGATACCATAAAAATTTATTGCAATTTCTCTTCACGTTCAACCTCCAACCTATGCATACACACTAACAAATCATCGAAATAATATTTTGTTGGGGTTCCACCTAGACGAGGTTCGATAACGTCCAATTAGGTTCTTGTGTAGCCGAGAATATTAGGTTAAGATTTGCAGGGGTCTGCATCTGGAAAAACTGCAGGTTTGTCCTCCAAGATAATTGATTGATTTGGGAATTTTCGTGCAAAATGTTCAAGAGAGTATTGCAGCCTAGTGAAAGCCTTTGGAGATAAAGAACACAAAGTACACTTTGGAGATAAAGAATGAAAAGGAAGTAACGCGAGAACGGCGAATTGAATTGAAGTCTTGTGTTGCAATATGTGAAATTAATGGCGCAGGAAAGCTTTGGAGATAAAGAACACAAATGAGTAGTAAGATCCAGATAGACAATTGACAATATATTGTGTGCTTAATCTTGTTGAAGACCAAAATAAGAGAAAGGGTTGAATTAACAACTGAAAGTTAGGGGTTATAATATTGCTCTTGAACATTTCTCTTGTAATCATACATTTTTTTAAAGTAATAAAGTATCCTAATTCCATATTGGAATTAGGTGTAGACGTACTCACACATGAGGAAGAAAATGGGAAACCGTGTAGACAAATCTTTGTGTCTCTTTTCTTTTATCATTTTACTTACTTTAATTTTCATATATTAGTTTGTCAAATGTCATTGAGTAATAGATCGAGTCTTAGGAATTTTCTGGGACTTTTTTATTTTGAATTGGGTGTTGATTTGCTTATAATCACTTTTGATTATAAGTACTTTTTCATATCAACATAACTCAAAGAAATTTTTTTAAAAGATCGGTTGCACACCAAGTGTTCGACAAATTGTTTGATCGATTGACTTATAAGAATTTTTCTGTAATTGTTTTGTTTAAGGTGGTGTGTTGATTAGCTTATAATCACTTTGATTATGAGAGGTTTTTGTATCAACACAACTCAAAGAAAAATTCTGAAAATTCAAACACACACCAAGTGTTTGACAAATTGCAATGTTCTACATTTTTGTTTAAATTTCATTGGAAATAGGAAACTATTGTGTTTGGTATTAAACTATTAATTGAGATATTATTACGTTAATTGATTTTATAATTATCTTAATTCTATATGGCTTGTGCATATCCGAGTTTCTAATAACTAGGTTCGTTTAGACTACTATTTTGATCTAGGCCAAAAACTTTCCGCTCAACATTGTTTTTCAAATAAGTTTTTAAATAACAATTAATGAAAGGTAATTTTTAATTTGGGAATCTCTTCACACCCCCTTGATTTTCTTGATAAACTGAGAGAAAAAGGCATTAGTTTTTATAAATAATAAAAGTGCAGAAGCTGGGGTTCGAACCCATGTGCTAATAAAACTATACTTCAGTGTTTTAAACACCGAGGTCGTATGTCTTTACTTTTTATAAAGCCCTTATTTACCCCGCTTCTAATGACGAGATAAAATGCATTTTTCATCTGACGTTAGATGCGTTATTTGTAGTAGTGCTAGCTGAGCAACAAAGAGGACCATTTTTTTAATACTCAAACTAATCCGAAGGAACATTGCAAATTCATTTTAACTCGGAGTGGTGAAGAAATTGGCAAAGGTATTAGTGACAATCTTGCCAAAGAACAAGTTATGATAGAAAGACAAGAGGAATAAATTGAAGAAGGTGAGAAGGAAGTAGAAAAATAATAATGAGGAAGAATTAGTTGAAAATGAAAAAGTTGAAAATATTAGTTAGAAAAGAAAAAGAGTGATGAGAAGAAGATAAAAGCTCAAAAGTCTCAAGAAGAGAAAGGAAAAATGAAGAGTCTTCTGGTGTAACACTAACCTTATCCACTTGCTCCTATCAAGAAAGACAATGCAAGACATTATGAAAGTTTTATGGATATATTTAGAAGCTCTTGAGAAAATTCCAACATATTATAAGTTCATGAAGGATATTATCACAAAGAAAATAAGGTATACAGATCAAGATACCATTAATCTGGATGTTAGTTGTATTGTCATCATTCAAAGAACTATCCCTATGAAAGAAATAGACCCTGAGAGAGTTACATTACCTGTCACAATAGGAATATAGATATTGGCAAGGCATTGGTAGATTTGGGTTCGAGCATAAACTTGACTCCGTTGTCTGTGATGCAGAGGTTAGATAACATTGAAATGAAACAGACAAAGATGATTTTGCATTTGACTGACAAATCTACTACCCGTCCATTTGGAATAGCTGAAGATGTTTTGGTTAAGGTACACAAGTTCTTATTTCCTATTGATTTTGTTGTGATGGATATGGAGGAAGATGATGATGCACCTTTTATTTTAGGTCGACCTTTTATGAAGACAACTCGAATAATTGATAGTGCTGCATGCAAATGTAATGGTAATGATAGTGCTTAAAAATATGTACAAAGGCAAGGTACACATTTATTGCTTTCTAAAACATAACATTTATATGAAACTTGTAATTTGTGAAAATAACATGTCATTCATTCTTTTGCAATACATTTTCATTTTTGAATCACTTTAGTTCATATTCTAATTGTGAGGAGACTTTCCATTGTATACTATATGCACAAGAGAACAACAATGGTTGTTTTAACTCGTTTTTTTTTTATGTTTAATCTTGAATTTGTGTTGAATTGTGTAAATCATGAAAATAATCAAGGAAAATATTTTATTTTGAGCACAACCACTTTACCAATAGTAACCTACCCCGTGAGTGAGTGAGATTTTGTTAACTTTGAGCCTTTTTGTCAAGATCCATGTCGGTTGTTGAGTTGTGTAACTTGTGCATAAAGAATTAGTTCACCACCAATTTTTGAATGGACTATGAACTTTTTCTTTAAAAATTTGAACCATCAACCATAAATTATGGTTGGAATTTGATTCCTTTGCCTTATCAAGTTGGGGAGAAAAATTTTGATTGCTAAGTTGTTGAAAAAGAAAGTGGTCGAAAAAGGAAAAAAACAGTGAAAAAGAAATAAGGAAAAGTGCTTGAAAGAAAAAGTGGCAAACATTTTTGTACTAATAATTATGATCAAGGGTATATCTCATGAGAAAAATAAAAGTGGTTAATAAAGTTGTGAATCGAAAAATAATGTGAATTTTGAATGCTCTCTTAGGTTTTGGAAACTTTGTTTTGATTACCTTGAGAAATGACCTTTCTTTGTTAACCAACTCACATTACAACCCTTGAAGTCCTTTATGATTCGTGCTTTATGATTTTAATTTTAATTGTTTGGATGAATGCATAAGTTGATCTAGATGTTAACAAAATTGTTGTGTGTGAGTCAAGTCCCTCATTTTTTGTTCTTTATACATTGATGAAGATGTATGTAGGTGCTATTCATGTTGGAACATGTGTTGTTTAGGAATTTTTGACATGCTTTTAATTTTAATTGCTTGGTGAATGCATAAGTTGATCTAGATGTTAGCAAAATTATTGTGTGTGAATCAATTCCCTCATTTTTGTTCTTTATCCATTGATGAAGATATATGTTAGGTGTGATTCATGTTTGAACATGCGTTGTTTAGGAATTTTTGACATGTATTTTGTATTTTTTGACATGTATTTTGTAGTGGTAAGCATAACTTTTCTCGTACTTTTGGAATTTGAACCATGCCTTTGTTTTCTTTTCTCAAAACTCGTTGATCTTGAGATTTTTGGAAGTTTCTTGTTTCTTTAGGTTTTTTAGACTCTTGTTTGAGGATAAATAAAGTTCTAAGTTGAGGAGAGTTGATAAGGGTCAAATTGTGTTTATAATCAGTAGTATTTTATGGTCCTTTTCACTTGGTTTCATTGAAATTTCACATCAAAATCTTAACTTTAGTGTAAATAATTGGTGTTTAGTTTTATCGTGTAAATATCATATAATATGATCATATTCATTTAATTTTGTAGGTTTTCTTGCATTGTTGAAGCATTGGGCATTTAAAAGGAAAAAGAAAATCTTCAAGATGCATTTTTGGATGGAAATCAAGAGTTTCAAGTGGAGTTCAGAGCGGCCAAAGCGCACTTAGAAGTGCGGGGGGAAGAAGGTTTTGCACTAAGCACTCTTTTTCCTACGCTTAGCATCGTTTGTGGCGGTTTGCTCAATTTGTCTTGTATCTGCACTAAGCGAGCTCTGTTGGGGCTTAGCGCATTCTGCTTTTTCAGTTTAGTATATATACTTTTGCACTTCATAATTTTAGGAAACAATACCAATTTTGAGAGAAAAACACACCAAAACTATCAGAGAACTTTAGAATCAAGTCTTTGGAGCATTAATATTTAATTTTTGGACGTCGATTCTTGTGATTCTTTTCTACTTTCTTGTGAAGAAAGCTACCATCACTAATACAAATAAGGCATCTAACTTCGGACGCAAACTGCGTTTTGCCTCGGCATGTGAAGCGATGTAAATAAGATCGTCATAAAAAATAATGACTTATCACCTTTGTGTTTAAAACACGAGGGGTATTTTAATTTTGCATGGGTTCAATCCACACTGTCTGCATTTTTTACTTATAGTAATAAAGCCTCATATATCTCGGTTTATCAATAGAACTGAGGGGGTAAATTATTAGTATTTTTTTTTAAATTTAAACTGGTTACATTGTTTACATGGAAAATTAATAAAATAATTTATTTACAAAATACAATATTTACCCAGAATATTAAACTGGTTACATTGTTTACACAAAATATCAATATAAAATTTAAGTTGTCCATAAAGATCATACGTTGGATCTTCAAATCCTTGATATCTCGGGAAGATCAAATGTTGGGAAACAACATATTTTCAATTTATTTTCCTTGCATTTGTTTCTGATATTAACCAAAAAAAGGGTTAGATAAACAAAGGGTTAGATGAAAAAAGGGTTAGATAAATAAAGGGTTAGATGAAAAAAAGGCTAGGTATATAAATATTTAAGAACACAAACCTTAAACGCAAATAATTTTCTACTCTTGCAATTCATCATAGAGAACACTTCATAACAAAGACTCTTACATATCTTAAAGTGGATAATAGTTTCAAGTGCTTCATGTCATTTTTGATATTCATAATGCTTTTATAATGGAAGTTAACCTAAGGTTCACGGGGATCACTAATGGTGGTGTCGTGAGCGTTGATGGTCATGAAAATGGATGATAATGATTTAATTAAGGGTGGTGCAAATATCATCAACTTTAATGCTAACATATCCCCTCGGTTTTGAGAAAAATCGAGGTGGAAATAATTTTTTTTAGTTAAATTGTTTACAAAGAATATTAGAAAAATAATATTACAACAAATTTCCACTACTGCTTTAGGCTTACTGAATTTAACAAAAGCATAGCCTTTATTCATCCCAGTTCTGCAAATTAATAGTAAACCACACAACATCAACAATCATCATTATTTTTAATGTATGAACATTGAATTTTCTAGAGAAGTAATTTGGTAGCATACCTGAAATCTATCGGCAAGTAGACAAAATCATTGAAAAAGTGTTTCAACAACAAATCTTTGGCGGAATCCAAATTTTGTTGCATATCTTTATGTTGCATATCTAAAAAACACCCTCATAAGTATCCATCTTCAGATAAATTATTTTAATTTCTGAACTTGCAATCCATCTCAGAGATCTGTTTTAAAGCATTTCTAGATCAAAAATTTCATGGCAATGGACAGTATGTAATATTTCCTATATCTGCTGCGACTACATATAAGTTAGAATTAGGGTAAAATTTGATAAACTAAGGTATTTATATTAAAAGCTGATTACTTTACCCCCTCAGATTTACCTTAAAATTGAGGTATATTATCTTCTGATTTTATCTATCACCTCGGTCTTTTTAAATAACCGAGGTGAAATGTATTTTTTTTAACTTACATTGTTTACAAAAAAAATATTAAAATAAATAGTTTAAAAACAAATTTTTTGCTCCTTTGAATGAATATCTTCGATGATATCCATCATCCAATTAGTTAAACTCCCTTCTTTACGTAACTTTTGAAAAGAGAAGGGAGCTTAACTTCCTTCATTGTATCCATGAAGGGAGAATGAGTTTTTTGTACTTGAAATCTATCAAATGAGCGAAAATACAATAACAACTTCAAAAACAACATCAACACCAACAACAACATCAACACCAACAACAACATCAACACTATTATTTGAGATAGATTGCAATGGCAGAAAAAACATTTTGTTCTATAAGAACATGAAGATTTTTTCTGTCTTGCAATCCATCCCAAAGAATGATGCAATTTCGAGTTTGGGGCGGCTACAAATAAGTAAGGATTAGGATAAAATTTGTTTTCTTTTTATAGTGTAATTTGATTAGTAGATCCCTCGGCTGTATCAAAATATTGAAGGGTTAGTTAATTTAACATATAATTATAATCAAAATAAAACATAAACTGCAACAGTTGGATTCGAAGCGCGTCCAGAATAATTTTACCCATCGAATTTATTAGAAACCGAGGTAGGTTGATACTTTTCACATTAAAAAATTAATTCACGGTGCGTCTAGACTTAATACCTCGTTGTTTTTCTGGATGAAGTGAAAGCTCCGTCATGAAATGCATTATTTGTTGTAGTGCATGATGTGTAGCTAAACCCCCTTATGTCAAGATTAGATTTAATTAATCTAACTAGTATGTATTTATTTTTATCCTTTGTATGTGAACTAGTTAATGATCAATATAGATGATTATCTTTGCTTTTATGTTATATTTGTGGTTTGAATCATTATTGAGAAATATCTTTCAAGTCTTTACCTAAGTTTTCATCTATCAAAGACCAAATTATAGACATATATTTTGAGTTGATATTCACTTGTATCAAATCTAAATTTTATTTTTTTATTTAATAGGTTGAGAGATTATCGATTAAAAAATACGATAAAATCTACAACGCTGGTTAGACATAAGCAGTGTTGATGAGTGATGAATGATGAATGATTATATTGATTGATAACAAAGTTCACATGCTAGATTAGTCGAATACATATGGAATAGGTTAATGAAATATAAACTTTACATGTTTTTTAAACTGTTTAAGTCTTAATCTTTTATCGTTGCTACATGTTTTTCATGAAATCGATACTTTTCACAATCAAAACCCTTACAAACCTTTCCTTAAAATAGTTTTAATTGTGGAACGACATTGATATCACACTAATTCGTGTGGTGATGAGACACAATACTTTGCCCACCTAAAATACACTTTCATCAATGTGCAAGGGCATCCCTTGGTTCAACATGATGTGCATCAGAAAGTTTAACAGGATGTGCATAAATTGGTTCCTCATGATGTGTATTAGTTGGTTCATCATGATGTGTGTCAGTTGGTTCATCAAGGTGTGCATCAGTTGGTTCAAAAGGATATGCATCACTGGGTTTGGAAGGTTATGTTGCAGTACTTCTCTATAAAGTATAAAAAAGAAACATTACCAACATATCATAACAGTATAATACACCAACATATCAATAATTGAAACATAACTTTTTTTCTTTCAAAGCATTTGGAATTTGAGTTGTTTATTTGCATCTTCTTGAGTTATGGACCATCTTATCACACTTGGTACATTTAAATGTCACTCTAGGTCCTTTCCTGTACAAAACATATGTTATTCACCCTCACCTAATTTTATAAACCTAAGTTTCTTTAGTTTGCCATGTCCTTTCTTGTACAAAGGATATGTTATTCATCAATACATCACACTTAGGGTAAATGTTAAAAGCATTCTTACACCAAGTTTTTGTTGGGACATTCAACAACCACTCCCAAGCCTTTGAATCAACGTTCTTCAATTCAATCATTTTTTACCGCCATACTTAATAATATGTTGCTTTGGCTGCTCCCATTATTAAATATTTAATTAAGGTACCTCCACCAAATTTCTTCTTGAAATTGGTATATAGGTGTATTAGGCACAACCTATGCTCAATTCAATTAAAAAATTATTCAAAAACACTTACCAAACCCTGTTCAGAACATACCATATTCATGACACACAAAATAAACAGAGTGTGACATATATAATTACATACATGTCACATAACATTTTTTGGACTGAGATGAATACTTATCTCCTATCTTGGCCAATATCTTCCATTAAAAGTTGTAAAAACCATCTCCATCTTTCTTTGGTTTATGTTTCAACCACTCCAAATGCCAATGGGAAATATTGGTCACTTAAGTTCCTTCCTATAATTGTTAACAAATGACCCCCATATCTTGTCTTTAAATGGCAACCATTCACACCAATAAAATGCCTACATCCCTAGATGAAACATCTTTTGCATCCATCAAAGCAAAAAATAGAAAGACCAAATCTTGGTACAATTGATGGGTTGGGTCAGTCTACATTAATCTTAATAGTATTCCTAACACATGCTCTTTTTAACTCAGCTACATACCTTCAAATCAATGAATATTGTCTATCTGCATCTCCTTCAACGATTCCCTTTGCTATCTCCTTGGCCTTCCATGCCCTACTTAGTGTAATCCTAGTTGAGTAGTTATTCATCATGTCTTGAATTATGTATGTAATCCAAACTTTATCAGTTATTTGTATCTTGTTTATGATAGCCTTTACAACCCACTTGGACTTTGCACTTCTATTGTTCAAAACCCTGGCACAAGTGTGGGTGCCCACCCATGTTTTTATTAGAAAAGTAAGACTTTCAACTACTTATAAGAATAGATCCAAAAACCAACATTTACCCTTGCATTCTACCATAACTATGTTACTTTAACTCTTGACAAATATAATTTTCCTTCTATTTAAAACTCACCACTCTATCACAACGTCCTTGGAATTAGCTATGGAATTAAATTTCATACCAAGCTTAAGCTTATAGTCCTTACTTATCTGCATTTGGGTCTGAGCTAGCCAATTTATCACTCATATCTTGTCTTCTTCCTTATCCTTTATTTGAGAATTCCTTGTTTTATCTTCTCTGGTTATCCTTCTAGGTGCAACAACATGAACCTACTTCTTCTTTGGAGTCAATTTCTTCTTTGGTCACTTAGTGGGACAAATATTAAACCTATATGACTTACCATTGATATAAATTCTATGTGTACCAGGTTTGGGCTTATCAACTTCAATTGCTTCAAAACCATCATAAATTACAATCGTACTCTCACCCTCTGTATCATTTAACTTAAACCTCGTTGCATCATCATCACTTTCTCCATCACTTGAATTAGTCCCTACATGCAACACAATGCTTTGAGGCTCAATAAGTTTGACTTTGATGTCCTTCACATTGTTCTCAACATATAAATACCCTCCCTAATCGAATTTAGTTCATAACTCAAGTCAATAATCATACATTTAACTGATTTTCTTCACTGAATCGAGGTTCAATGGAGTTTTCAAAACCCTGATTGTTCTCCTAAAAAAAATTAAAATATTGAGTAAATGGTAACATGGCATAAGTTGACACATATGTAATTTAAAAATATTGAAAAAAAATAAAATTGCCACTGACAAGACACATAAGTATATAGAGTGTGTCATTTCACTTAAAGGTCTAAAGAAACATAATTATCACGTAACAAGGTTAAAATTACAACTATTTTTTACATGAAAATAAAATCAGAAATCGCCTATATGACAGAGACAAAATGATAATATTTTTTTATAATTAAAACCTATCATTGATTTTAATATCTACACTAATAAACAATCTGACAACCTCTTTCGCATGTGATGTTAATTAATAGGAAGTTTATTATTCAACAAATTCCAAATAAGTAAAGATTAAGAAAGTGGAATTCCACTATGCCAAATTAGTTTGGTCTAGGAAATGTGAAGACGTAAGGGTCGATAATAGAGATAAAAATCCTTATAGAGTAACTCACTCAAAGATGAGTTTTGCAAACCTAATGATCATCACAATCAAATGTTGAAATAGTTATTTTAGCTAGGAATGAGTAGATCATAGAAATAGTGAGTCAAAAACTTTAGAATTCTCCATTTACCATTATGAATGAAATTGATAACATTAACCTTAAAATATCACTGTCATAAAAATGCACCAAAGGTTCATTAATCCACTTAACATTTCAGAAACTAAACTTGTCACATTTTTGCATCTTCCATTAGACATTATCCTAAATAGTTGAAATTTAAACTTTTATACCACACTAAATGGAGGAGACAATATGCTAAGAAATAGATCATCTGCTTCTCTTACCTCTAAACCTAAGAAGGAAAAAATAAAGTGATAATAAATTTTTTTAAAATAGAATCATCATTAATATCTCACTGATCTAATACCATAACCTTCTTTCTTTATAGGGGTCAAATTTTGTTCCAAGCCACTATTGCAATCTTCCCTTGTTCAATATTCCTACATAAAATAATTTTTTTAATTCATTTCTCCATCTCCTTAAGAATAGATAAGCCATGAATAAATATGAAATTTGCAAACAACCATAGTAATAATAATACTATTCACCAGGTAGACTCTACCAATTATAGACATATGAGAAGCTTTTCGGCTACTAATTTCTAGTTGATTTTTAGTGAAAAAGGTTCTTCTACTCTCTAACTTTTCTTTTATTAGTTGTTATGCTCTAAGGTCCTATCCCTTTTGATTTCTCATGATATAGTCCCCCCTTGTTGAAAGTTTGTTCAATAACCTTCGTTATTTGTTCGATAATGTGACTCACTTACAATCCACCACCATTGTGCAAATGTTATGTATCCTTAATGTGTACACTCAAATCCTTCACTATATGAAATCTAATAAATTATGAATTTAGTTATATTATATTATTTTCTTATTTTATTTGTCTCAAATCTAGAAATGATGAACTTTCAAAATATTTTTATTCCCGACCTAGTAGTCACGAATATAAACCGTTATTTCATCTCCGTTAAACAACTTACTTCTAGGAGTATTGTGTGTTTTGTCCATTTCAAAAATCCGACAAGTGCCTTTAAAACTACAAATATTGGGTTGTCTTTTAGATTAAGAAATAAGTTATTGATTTTATAATGTAATGTTAAAACACCACCAACCACTACTATGATTATTGAGAACCACCACTATGGACATCACCAACTACCAATATGACAATCTCTTATCACCATTTTATCCATCCATGATCTCTAATCTAATCAACATCAACTACCATAAGGATCATCATTTATCCATCGCCAACCACCACTTTGATAATCACTTCATCCACTTCTGATCACCGATCAAATCATCAATGTCAATCATCCGATCACTTACAATCATCACTTTGATTTTCATCGATCACCACTTCATCCATCTATAATCACCAATCTAGCCACAATTAGGGATGTCAATGGGACAGGACGGGAGATACATTCTCATCTCAATTCCCGCCCTCGAATCTATTCCTCGTCCACGTCTCGGGTCTCAGTCACAAGGAGATTTTGTCCCTCATTCTTGTCTCTGCGGATCCCCACGGATCCTCAAAGTTCATACGGAGATCCATACACTATGCCAAACAAGCACATAGACAGCGTTTTAAAGCGCTGCCTAAACCAGCGTTGCTATAAGTAAATGCAGTGCTTTAGATTAATGTAAAAGCGCTGCTATATGTCCCCTTTAGACAGCATTTTTACTTTAAAAGCGCTTTCTTATGCATCCATTTAGCAGTGCTTTCTCTTTTGAAGCGCTTTCTTATGTACCCCTTTAGCAGTGCTTTCTCTTTAGACAGCGCTTTTGGTTATCTTTTAGGCATCACTTTAGACAGCGCTTTCCCATTTTAGACAGCACTTTTCCCCACTTTAGGCAGCTGTTTTTCACCACTTTATACAACGCTTTTCTCATTAAGCGTTGTCTAATATTCACAATTTTCTTTTAAATATTAGATTTATTTTCACTTACAAAAAGCGTTGTCTAATATCTACAACAAATTTTCACCATATTTTGCACCAGGTTTTCACCATATTTTGTACCAGATTTGATAGCTTCAATCCAATAAATATGAACCAAATTTGCATATACAAAAAAACTACATATATATAATTGATGATATATACAACAACAACTTGAAAATTGATGATACAACTTGAAAATTCTAAAATTCTAAATTGATGTTTAATCTACATATTACTATCTTCGAGAATTTCTAAAAAACAACAACAATGAACTTGTTAGCTCTATCTTCTACATTTGCACCTATAACCTAAAACAAAACCAAAAGATCGAAATTCATACCATGATAAAACAAAATTTTATTCGAATTTATACTCAAAACTCAAAATTTATACTCAAAATTCTCATCAATGAAAGAAACACAATATACCTTATAAAATTCTCAACTCCATAATGAATTCACATCATTCTTCCATAAGTTCATCTAATTTATCTTTTGAGTAATGAGCACAATTGAATTTATCAAAGTACTACATAATAATATAATATAGTATGTGATTTAGTTAAAACACTATTCAATTTTATGAGAAATATTAAAATGATTCCTAAGTTAGAAATCCATATCGTGGATGGAATATCTATTCGGTCCAAAAGAAGCACTTCTTTCGTAAACCTCAATATGAAATAACCGCAATCTATATCATTACGTTGACAAGGACACTACACATGGAAAGAAAATACAGATATATATCAAGCTATACCCCTTAACTTTTTTTATCAAGTATCATCACTAATATAATCAAAATTGTGAAAATATACATACACTCTGATCCACATAATGTTGTTGGCTCAACTCTTTGGTACTTGAATACCTCTTTGTGATCGAAAAACTCGTAGAACGCTATAATAAAATATAAATGAATATTTAGAACAATCTCACATAGATAAATAAATATACACATGAATATTTAGAACAATCTCACTTACGTATCAATCATCTTCTTCAAATCTGGGTATGTTGTACAATCATTGTATAACGAATCCAGATAGTATACAATTTCTGCCACAGGATTAATCGCAAGCAACAACCAATATCCACTGTAAGATTAAACAAATGTTAGATGGAAAGTTTCTACACAACGTCAAAAAATGAAAAATTATAATATATGAAGTTAGGATGAAAATCTAACTCGTGGTCAGTATTATATGGTAAAAAGAACAACTTTTCTGTATCTTTGCTGGCCATAAATAAACCGAGTACATACGATATGACATCATCTAGTTTTGTTACGATTAACCCTGCGTTGACGGTGTTGGGATCTAAGAAAGTGAATCTTTCTTCCAATCCATGCGGGCGCATCACTTTGTCATACAAAAACCTTAAATAAAAACATCATTAAAATTAGACTATATTCATTGAAATGAGTAAATAAATTGTTCATTTAATTAAATAAAGTTGATCGGAGTATACCTGATATATGTATCGATAACATAGAGGCCTAAAGTCAAATGTTAAAAAACTTTATCCATATCTTCTCTACCAATTGCTTCCATGTATTCATAACCAAAAATGTCTGCCTTCATAGGTATAAGACGAGTACCACCAATTGGATTATCTGTTATTCATATATATGTCCAAAGGCACGACCTATACTGAGAGATAGTTTTTTTGCTAGTTGTGGTCTTCATACCCCTACTGAGTTGTTCAATCTCTTTAGTATGCATCTAAATATCATATAATTAGTTAGGTGACGTATAAGATCATTCTATGCATAAATATCATATAATTGTGTTATACCTCTTTTTTTATGCAACTGACTCAGTTTGCCGCATAATCCCCTTATCTTTTGATTTGGGTTTTGTAGAAGTCTAACATTACCATGTAATAAATGTACATAAAATTCTCATAAAAACTTTGAATACTCAAAGGTTCATAAAGGTTTTAAGCATACATCATCATCTACGCGAATGAGGCTTGACGGCCATGCAACATACGCACCTACTGCCTCTCCCACCAATGTTGCATTTGAAACATCGTCTGGTATTGGTAATAACGCACACCCTCTGAAGCAATATCAATTGATACCTTCAAATATCCAGTAAGGAGCGGTTTATGGTGAAGTACTTCTCCCAAAGTATTATGCATTTTTCCCTTACCAACCATCCGATAAGTCGATGACGATAAATAGAGTTGACAGGGTGAAATGCCCTAAAATCAATATTAAATATGACATTGTTAATGTGTGTGTGTATATATATATATATATGTGTGTGTGTGTGTGTGTGTGTGTGTGTGTGTGTGTGTGTGTGTGTGTGTGTGTGTGTGTGTGTGTCAATTAAATAAATTACACTAATTTAATTTCATAATGATATATAATTACCTCGGAAATATTCGGTTGAACATTACAATTGACACTAGCTTTGTCACTAGTATCTTTAAAACCTGAAGCTTCCCTTTCTGATTGATCTCTTTCTTTTTCCTTTCTCAATTCATGAACTTCAGCTTCTAATGCTTGCAACTTTGCCTGCAGTTCTTTATTGCTAGGAAATTTTGAATTTGGATTTTTCTTTTTCAAGGATGTTGGATTGACCCCATGTCCCATACCCCTCACCCGACCGGAATACTCATGAATATCTAATGCTCGACTAAGTATGCTCATGCAATCATTGTAGTCATCTGGAGATATAGACTGAGATAAATTCTCCTGAAATTCATGTGAATATCGAAAAAACATGAATATTATATGCTAATAAATTTTTTATTTAATTAAACAATTAATGTTATACTTACATATTTCTCAAAAATTTGTTGAACCTCTTCTTTAACAACTCAATCCTTACCCACACGGGCAGCCTTCTACAAAATATGTTCTGAAACAGATGTTTCGGAACTATTCTCCTCTTTTAACTACACATTAAGACAAAAAATAAGATCAATTATAACTCATGATTAACAAATATATCATTGCAATTTATAGATACTTACTATTTTTTTGTTGTAAGCGTGCATATCCTGTACGCCCTTTTTTGTATGGATACGCAGGACCTGATGCTCGTTGGCGATTTACGACACTCGTATTCTGAAATTTTTCGATTTTTCATTTGTCTTTAAAAGTGTCTCATTCTTCCGGTGAAATCAAGTCTGTATATTTACTTGTACGCTCGGCATCAACAAATTTTTTTCCAGCACCTCTTAGATACTTGTTTGATAAATAAGATCTAAACCCTCTATGTCTTTTTCCGGTCAATTGAAGACAATTATCTCTTCTGATATCATCAATGTTGAAAGACCTCTACAAAAAACATACACAAAGTGTGTTAGTATAAGTAATTTAAAGACATAATCGTAATAAAAAACGAATAACATCACATATGGTACCTATATATCACTCCAGATTTTATCTTTAGCGGTATCCAACTGCTCGTTTCTCCAATTATCACAAGTAATTGGAACTTCTCTCCTTACAAGTGAACCAATGTAACTTGTCAATTTAGAACCATTAGATTCAATTAGTTGCTCATTTAAATTTCAATGCACATCATATTTTATTCCTCTATTTCTATCATGAATGATTTTCTTCATAATAGTTATTCCTCTTCTAATTTCCCTTTCCTCTACATTAACGTATTTCTTTCCATCATTAATAGAATCATCACGTGGGTGATCCTCGTTACTAGCCATTTAACATGTAATAAAGAAAAACATAAGTATCTAATGACAAATATATAATTCCAAATATATAATTCCAAATATATAATTCCAAATATCTAATTCCATAATCAATTGAGTATATAAAATAACAAATATATAAGTTTATTGAATGACGAAATATATAACATTTTACTATATTACCTCTTTCTCTAACATCTCTTTCTTTTCTTGGTTGGATTGTAAATTACTTGTCTCTTAAGAACACAGACGGATGGATTGATCCAAATTCCCTCATTATGATCCTTTCTAATATATGATTCATCCGCTATAATATTCTCATCTCGATTGTTTTTAATATACGACTCATTCTCAACATCAATATCACCTTGATCTACACTTTTATCATCAATCACTTTGTTAGATAAAAGCACTATAGACTATTTCGTACTCTTCGGATCGGTGACGTAGAACACTTGTTTAGCTTGAGAGGCTAGAATAAAAGGCTCATCTTTGTACCCCATCCTATTAAGATCAACTAGCAAAAATATTGACTTATCCATTCCTATACCACTATTATGTACCCACTTTCAACCAAAGATAAGAATCTGAAACTTCTCATAATCAAACACCCAAATGCGCTCGATAACCCCAAAGTATGACTGATTTTCATATTTGGAGTTTAAGTTCTTCATACTTGAAATGTGCATTTCTTCAGCTACCACGGTGACACCACTATTTTGCATAGTACTTTTATTGTCTTGTTCTTTGGTATAACATGTGTATCCATTAATTGCGTATGCGCTATGAGAAAACACATGCAAACTTGGACCATATGCCAAACATATCAACCTTTCTATTATTGAAGCGGGATCTAAATAAAACTTTGAATAAATATGATCCTTAAACCATTGTATAAAACTTTAATTTTGCTCTCATACTGTCCAATTTTCATTTCTATTCTGATTCTCACCTCAGAGTACATCCTTGTGCATTTCAACATACGGCTCAACCTCATTGTCATTGTGTAAAGCATACAAATGCACTTGATCCTGTTCACCCCTAGGTATTGTCACAATTTTATTTTCAATTAATTTTTTACCTTCTTTTTTTCCGAAAATATGAGATTTGGGGAGTCTAATGGATTACACATTGGACAAATATTCAGTATAAAACTCAACCGCTTATTCTACAATGTATCGTTCAATAATACAACCCTCTGGACGACTTCGGTTTTTCACGTAACCTTTTAATATTTTCATATAACGTTCAGCAGGATACATCCATCTCATATAAGCTGGTCCACACAACTATGTCTCTTTTACAAGATAAACAACTAGATGTACCATTATGTCAAAAAATGAGGGAGGAAAAAACATTTCAATCTCACACAATGTAATAACTATTTCTTTTTGCAATGTCGGTAAGATCTCAGGATCGATCACCTTACTACAAATTGACCTGAAGAAAAAACACAATTTAGTTATTGTGCTTCTTACTTTTTTTGGAAAAATAGAATGTATACATATTGGTAGAATCTGTTCCATTATGACATGGCAATCATGTGTCTTTAAACTCTTTATCTTGAGGTCTTTCATAGACACAACTCTTCTGATATCTGAAGAGTATCATTCAGGAACTTTAACTTCACTTAGAAACTTACACAATAGTTTTTTCTCCTTTCTAGATAGAGTATGAGCAGCAGGTGGTAGATATGTTCGTCTTCCTTTCTTCATGGGTCAAAATTCAGTTCTTATTCCCATCTTTACCATGTCCTCCCTTACTTTAAGGCCATCATTAGACTTTTCTTTTATATTGAGTAACGTACCAATAACACTTTCAAATATATTTTTTCAATATGCATAACATCGAGAAAATGTCTCACATACAAAGACTTCCAATATGGAAATTCAAAAAAAATCGACATCTTCTTCCACCCACCTTTGACAACTGTATGTGCAAAAGGCTTGCCAAACTGAGTACACACATCTTTCACCTTTTCAAAAATTTGGTAACCTGACAACGTAGGTGGAGCTTTATGTTGTTCGGTGTCTCCATTGAATTCTTTTCTCCACCCAGGGTAGTGATGTTTAGAATTTAAGAATCTACGATGACTGAGAAAGACATTCTTCTGACAAAGGTCCAATCACGTCGTATCGGTTCCATCTTCACAAAACAGGACACGCTTTTTGACCTTTAATTCTATATCCTGGTAGATTCACGTATGCTGGAAAATCATTAATTGTGCCAAATAACATCACCCTCAAATTGAAACTTTGTTTCCTATATCCATCATAAACCTCCACACCGTTCTCCCACAAAATCTTTAAATCTTCGATCAAAGGTGTCAAGTATACGTCTATGTCATTCCCTGGTTGTTTATGCCCAAAAATTAACATGGATAATATCATGTACTTACGCTTCATACATAGCCATAGTGGTAGGTTATAAATCATAAGAATCACATGCCATGTGGTATGTGAGATATTTGAAGACCATGTGGGTTCATTCCATCCGTAGATAATGCCAAGCGAAGGTTTCTTGCTTCTTCTCCAAAATCAGGAAAATCATTATCAATTTTCGACCACTGTGGTGAATCTTCCAGATGTCGATACTTTCCATCAATAATTATTTTATCTGCATGCCAAGTCAAGTGTCTTGCATCAGTTTCACTATGAAACATGCGTCTAAATCTCGGAATTATAGGAAAATACCA
This sequence comes from Vicia faba, assembly GCA_948472305.1. NCBI lineage: Eukaryota > Viridiplantae > Streptophyta > Magnoliopsida > Fabales > Fabaceae > Vicia > Vicia faba. Next base: position 818,912,736 of record OX451736.1, read on the forward strand.
TAATACTTTTGCTGGAGACAATTTTTCTTATATAGAGATAAACCACATTTAGGGCACTCATTTAACGATGCATATTAGTTTCGAAACAAAATGCAATTATTTGGACAAGCATGTATCTTATCATAGCTCATGCCAATAGAGCATAACATTTTTTTGGCCTCATAGGTTCGATTAGGAAGAACATTATCCTCCGGAAGCATATCTCTCATAATGGCTAATAACTCTGAAACTTTTATCCGACCATCCATTGTCCATCTTTAAGTTGTACAACTTTAATACCGCAAACAATCTTGTGAGTTTAGGGAAACCTTTATACAATGGTTTCTCTGCATCGCTTACCAACCTCTCAAACATTTTGGGACAATCCTGAAGATCTTCTTCAAGTGCTTTTGCAATCTCTTCGACTCGATCACAATCGTATGTATCTGTGCCATTGTCGTCTGAAGCATATGTCGTACTATCCCCCGGTTCAACATTCTCGTTACTTTCCTCACCATGGAATATCCAACATGTGTAACTTCGATCAATTCCACGCCTCAATAAATGCGATTGCAACCCAACTACGTCAACCCGACCCATAAAATAACAACTTAAGCAAGGACATTTCATTCGATTGGCGTCTTTGGCGTGTTCAACAGCAAACTTAACGAATTCCAATATCCCATTCTCGTACTCTTTGGACAATTGATTGGCAGACATCCATTTTTTATCCATGGTCTTACTATTAAGTAAGCTAAACAAAAATAATACTTAAAAAAGGACATAGACTAAAAAGCTTAATACCAGTTATGCATATTCGTAGAAAATCATAGGAGCATAAGAGCACATTCTAATGGAATATAAAACATAGAAGGTTCTCTAACCTTAGTGTAAAACAAGAATTTTGACTTATCCAACCAACTTAATTCAAAATCGAAGGTCTTCAAGTATAATTTTGTCTCCAAAATGTGTAACCTGGATACAAAATGAAGCTCAAATAAAAATATTGTAAAAGTGAATATATAAGATACCAAAAGCCAATGCCTACAATCTGAGAAAACTCAAACATATTATGTAATAGTCATCCAATTTTTATTCATCGATAATAAAAATACTATAATTATTCAAGCAACTATAGAAAATTAAAAGAACAACTAAATACCTGTAGAGAAGTCAGCAACTTCTGAAACCACACAGTGTAATATTCTTGGAAACGCTAAAAAACTCCACTCTTCACAAGTAACCTATATAAATGATCAATTAATTTCATTATAATAAAAAAATCTATAGAATAAGAATTACATTAGAATATAAACACTATAACTACCCTTTTTAATATATAATAATATAATAATATAATAATAATAATATAATATTATTATATTATTATTAATTATTTCAAAAAAAATCAAATTTTATTTTTCTAAAAATATATATTAATTATTTAGCAATTAAAATTTATAACTCACTCTAAAATTTATCATATTTTTTAAAACTATTTTAAAAAAAGTGAAATCATAAAGTAATTTAGCTTGACGCATGTAAGAACCGGGGTATCTTGTATATTCTTTTTAACATATATTTTACTAATAAAACAATATTATACTAATAAAACACACCATGCATCAAGAATATTTATATTATCGATGGTCGTCAAAAATCATCACTAATATTTATATCTATATTATCACTAATATTTATACACCATCAAGAATATATATTATCGTTTCTATTCTATATTATCACTAATATTTATATTATCGTTTCAATTTTACCTTATCATCAAATAATCACTTATATTATCAACTTTACACCATCAACTGTATGAGTTCTTTCAATTTCAATTTCAACTCTATGTGAAGTGCTTTCAATTTCAACACTATAAGTGTTATTACGACAATCTCTCAAACCAAAATTTATAGCTCGATTAATTGTATAGGAACATATTTTCTCTCAATCAATACATGCAATACTCATTGTGACATTTACACAAACACCTTACATGCAAAACACATTGTGACATTTTCACAAACACCTTACATGCAAAAATCACATGTCACACAAAACACAACATAATGAAACATTATCAACACTAAATCAACACTATCAACACTGTCAACTAAACCAAATGCAACATTATATATCAACATTATCAAATATATCAAAAAGCATACCTATAGGAGAAGAGAACATTGGTTGTGAACGGAAGAAATGATGAGAACGGTCTTGAATGGAAGAAAGGATGAGGACCTTGATTGTGGAATAAATAGAATCTATTTTTGTTGAGAATCAACGAAAAAAATGAAAGATTATATGGAAGAATGGTTGTTGTGCGTGTGCGTGTGCGTGAGAAGAGGAGAGAAAAAACCTATTTTCTGAAAATAATAACGTTACTGTGATACTATGCATGTTTTTTTTATAATAGGACTTTAGGCAACGCTTTCAAAAGCGTTGCGTAAGTCCACCCTTAGTCAGCGCTTCTAGTAGAAGAGCGCTGCGTAATCCCCCCTTTAGGCAGCCCACTTACAAAGTGCTGCGTAAGCCCACCCTTTAGACAGCGCTTTTCCAAAGTGCTACAGTATCTACCCCATTTAGCAGCGCTTTTTCAAAGCGCTTTCTAATACCCCTCTTTAGCAGCGTTTTTTCAAACCACATCTCCCCCTTTAGGCAACGCTCTTATAAAGCGCTGCATAAGCTCACCCTTTAGGCAGCGCTTTTCCAAAGCGCTACAGTACCTATCCCATTTAGCAGAGCTTTTTCAAAGCACTTTCTAACATCCCCCTTTAGCGACGCTTTATCAAACCACATTCACCCCTTTAGGCAACGCTTTTTTAGAAAGCACTGTCTAAGGTATACGACTAAATTTCCGTGTTTTTAAAATGGACCTTTTACAGTGTTTTTGATAAGAAGCGATGCCTAAGGTGTGCTGCTTAATCTTATTTTTGGCATAGTGATAAATATGATTTTCTTTATTTATTATTTTAAACTAAATTAATAGTAAAAATTTCAAAAACCAACCACAACAAAATTTAGAAATTATTCCTTTATGATAAATATATTGTTTTAACAATATTTAATTTATAATATTGAGTGTCATAACCACCAAAATTTTGAACTTAAAAAGTTTAAAACAATTATTTATATCTCACTCTTTTACTAACAATATATTTATATTTTAAATTTATTTATAAGATAAATTATATGAAATGACAAATAAACCTACATAAAAATTTAAAATTATATATAAATAATATTTATTAGGCGGGACGGAGACTCCACGAGGCGAGGGATATTTACGCCACTCCATTTCTGAAGTGTTTTTGGAGAGATTTTGTTTCCCATCTCCGTTCTCGTGGGAGAAAAGTCCCCCATCTTTGAGACTCTAAACAGGAAATTCTACGGAGATCTCCGCTAATAAAACAAGTTGACATCCTTAACCACAATAAATCGCCAGTATAATTATCACAAATTAGTACTTCGACCATTGTCACCCACCATTCTAATAATGTATATTTAATTTTATGTTTTGAAATTTATTTTGGTTTTTGAAAATCATATAATTAAAAAATGAAATTACTTTTGATTTGAAAATTTTAAAAGTCAAAACAAAAATTCATTTTAATTTATGAAAATTTAAAAACGTAAAGTAGAAAATCACACACAACGGAACCTTATATATATGTGTTATTTTTAAAATGTAGATAGAGTGTGGCATAACACAATTTTATCACATTTGATGAATTGTATTGTTTTTCAAATAGAAACAAAATGTTTTTAAATTAAAAAAAAAATATTCAACATGATGTAATAGCTTAATTGGTTATAATGTGTGGCTGTTATCCTCAAGGTTGGAGGTTTAACCCTTTCTTCTAATATTTTTGTAATAACTATTTTTTAATGATTCATATTTTGTTTATTGTATAAAACAAATTGTAGATTTTTGGCTCAACAAACATTAATAGACCAATTAGTCTTAGCATTTTACATACTTCATCCGCCTAAAAAACAATTTCATAAGTTTTTCTTTTAAAGTTAACAAAAGTTATAATTAATTATAAACATATTTAAAATAAGACTTAATGTCTATTTTGTAAGTTTAAAAGTGAGCTTAAGAGGAGTGAATTAAGTGAGTAAATTTTTTCTGATTATTAAAAATGTGTTTCTTTCTTTTATGATTATGATTTGTGATAAAAGCGGTAAATGCAGAAAAGTAAAGAATACCGAAAATTTATCCTAGTTCCTATTACAATCGAAGAGTACATCTAGTCCCCTTACCACATGTAAGAGATTTTATTATTGTTAGATCTTATGGATAAGACTCTCATAGTTTTTCTATCTAACAAAATCATCAAGAACAATCCTCTTGTGATCAACCAAATTGAAATGAAAACAATCCTCTCAAACTCAACTCTCTTGTTTCCGTCAATCCTAGACAATAAGGTATACAAACCAAACAAGTAGAAAAATAAAACTATCATTTCTTTTTCACTCTCTTCTTTTCAACAATCCTGGATAACAAGAAAATACACCTAATATCAAACAATCCTTGATACTTAGGAATTTGTAACACAACAATAATTTGTATAAGAATAAAGTTTGCATCATGGACAAGACTTAATAAAATGACCAAAGTCTTCTTCTCTTTCAAATATGAAATATCAATATCATAAATTCCCTAAGTGCTCAATGATGCTTTTACAATGATATGAAAATTTTCTCAAAAAACATCTTAGTATGGAAATTTGTAATGAAATTCATGTAGAGAGTTTTGTATAATTTTGATTGAAAGAGGTGATATAAAAACTACTGTATTTTTTCTTAAATAGATCCTAAGAAACCTTTATGAATTAATGCAAAAGTTTGAGTCATTTTCATGAAGGTTTGCAATAGTTTAAAATGACAATACTTCATGAAAAAAACATAATTTTGAATTATGTACATGACTTGTTAGTCGGTTAAACGGATACTTGACTTAACAAGCGTATAACGTTTTTCAAATTTAAAAACTAATATTGCTTCAGACTGGTGCAAATTGTGGCGGTTTTTATTGCTGCCACGACGGATTAAACTACAACAATTTACCAAAAACAAAATGTTTGAAAATTTTAAAATTTTAAAATTTTAAAATTTGTCTAAGTATTTGAACCAACCTTATGCAACATCTATTTATTTATCCAAGTCAATCAATTATATTTGAAAGTGATATAACATGGTTCAAACATAAATTCTTTTTCCAATATTGATAAAAAATATTTTGAGCACTAAGAAATGTATATGATATGAAATTCATATACCTAAGATGATGAACAAAATCATGTGAACCAATTCAGATTTTCATTGATCTTTTTATCCTTCTTTGATAAAATATTGTTGAGTTTTCCTTCATCAAAACATGTTAGAAACTTGTCTTTATATTCTCCCCCTTTTTGATGATGACAACTAAAATTGAGAAGCTTTTAAGTGAATGCTTCCCCTAACTTTGATAACCCCCTTAATCAAAGCTCTCCCTTGATTCATAGATAATTTGACTTCTTTGTGGCTGCAAAAGTTAGAGACAAGCATACATATATACATATATCTTCTCTCCCTTTGTCATTAGTAAAAAGGAGGGAGAAGAGATAAATCATTTAAGGAAATCATGAAAATTATTAATTCTTTTATCTATGAGTTTTATCTCATGAGTGACTTCATCAAACATTCGCCCTTGGTGAACTTTATTTTAAAGCCTTTGTCATAAAGTTGGCTTATGCCTAGAAGATTATGCTCTAGCCCTTCAACATAAAGTACATCCTCAATGGATGTGAAAGGTGGTGCTCCAACTTTGCCTATACCAAGAATTTTTGTGAAATCAAGCTTTCCAAATGTTTTGATGAAGACAAGCTAGCATGCAAAAATGAATGGATCAAGATAGAAGATTTATCTCAAGCAAGATTCATTGATCAAGATCAACATTTCAAGACTTATGGCTATAGGTATATGAAATTTTTGATCTTATGCTCTTAGTGCTCAAAACTATTTTTAATCATGCATTTACTTTATTAAAATAATATTTTGAGTATATACTATGTATGATTGAAGAAGGATGTTTTAAATTGCTTAAAATATTTAAAAAATAATGATTTTTCAATTTTTGTACACAAACAATTGATTGTCATGCTAGGAAAATCGATTGCAGTCAAAAAACAAAAGTTTTTGTTTTGACAACAATCGATTGTCATCTAGCAGCAATCGATTGTCATGTGTTTTGTTTTCAAATTTTTTGAACGTTGGCCTATGAGCAACCGATTGCTCCTCAATGACAATCGGTTGTCATAGTTATATTTTTCAAATTTTTTAAACGTTGTTGTGCTGCAATTGATTGTTGCTTTAGTGCAATCGGTTGTTGTGCTTCAGCTTTTGAAAAATTTCATTTTTCCAGCAACTTTTTGTAACACATTTTCATGGCAATGTTTGTATCTTTTCAAATACTTTTTTCTAGTAAAAATGGTTTAAACATTGATATGATTCATTGAAGAGGTATTACTACACTATAAATTATTTTTTGTTTTGAATTTTGAAAAAAAAAACAACAATCACTAACAACTATTACTTTCTATTCTTTTGATCATACTCTCTATACTCAAGATTTTTGTTCATCATTTTCATATGCATACTGAAAATTGTTCTTGAGCACTTAGAAGAGTATTCCATCTTGAATTTATATTGAATAGAAAAGATCAATCAAGTGATTGACATTGCTCTTTCATTATTCAAACTCTTATACAAATCAAACAAACTATTGTATCCTTGTTTTCAGGATTGTTGGAAACAAGAAAGTCACTTAGAGAGGATTGTTCTCTTTGTGGACTTAGTGAAAATCCAAGAGGATTGTTCTTGGTCTAAGAGGATTATTCTTGGTTGTTTGGTAGTCTTTGTACAAATTACCAACTATAAGGAAATCTCTTTCATGTTGAAAGGGGACTGGAGTACTCTCAGACTGTGAGGGGAACCAGGATACATCTCTGTGTTTTTTACTTTCCGCATTTACTGCTTTCATCACTTATCAGAAAAAGAAAGAAAAGAAACTCGTGCAAAAATATTCATACAATTCAGAAAAAGTTTTAAAGAACCTAATTCACCCCCCTCTTAGGCGCATCTGAACTTACAATTGGCATCAGAGCAGGTTATAGGTAACATGTTTCTACTAGATCCAGAATGGCTTCCGCAAACAACAATTCTGTGTTCAGAGACGGTGGCAGTAGCAACAAGCCTCCTCTATTTTGTGGTGAATATTTTGATTTCTGGAAGATCCGTATGAAGGCTTATCTAGAAGCACAAGGAGAAGAAATATGGGATGCTGTCCAAAATGGCCCTTTTGTTCCGGTAACTGTAGTAAACGGTGTTGGCTCATCAAAGCCTAAAACTACATGGGATGATGATGATAAGAAAAAGGTCTTGTATTACAAAAAGGCAATAAACCTCCTTCAAAGCGCACTTAGTATGGATGAATTCTTCCGTGTCTCAGCATGTACAACGGCAAAAGAAATTTGGGATACACTGGTTGAAACACATGAAGGAACAACTGAAGTAAAGAGATCGAGACTTAATACGTTAAGTCAAGAATATGAATTGTTCCGTATGATACCCGGAGAATCCATTCTTCATTTACAAAAGAGATTTGTGCATCTAACAAATCATCTAAGGGCACTTGGAAAAACATTGACCAATAATGTGTTGAACCTAAAAGTTCTCAGATCCTTGACTAGAGAATGGAAACCAAAAGTAACGACAATCTCAGAAAAGAAGAGTCTCGCTACTATGACATCCGCTACTTTGTTTGGGAAACTTCAAGAATACGAGACAGAACTTGGTAGATTGGAAAAACGTGAAAATCAAGAAAAGAAGTCTAAGAACATTGCCTTGAAGATTGACTCCAAGGAAGACGAAAAGAAAGATAATCCTGATGAAGATGAAAACTTCATGCTTCTCGTTAGAAGACTTGGAAAATTCTTTGGTAAAAATGACAAAGCCTTCTCGCACTCAAAGAAGAATAAACACTTTAAGAAGAAGGAAGGATCCTCATCAACACAAGAAGTTACTTGTTATGAATGTGGTAAACAAGGTCACATCAAACCGGACTGTCCAAAACTTTCAAAGAAAAGTGGCTAAAAAGGCAAGAAGGAATAAAAAGATAAGAAAGCATATGTTGCATGGGAAGATGTTAAACTAAGTTCGTCATCCGACTCCGATAGCGACGAAAGTGCCAATCTTGCGTTAATGGCATCACACCACTCCGAAAGCAAAGATGATGAGGTTAGTAACATATTCTCTCTTTTTGATAGTGATGCACAAGGCGCTATAAATGAATTGTTAAATGAATGCAAAATTCTGTACAAAACTATCTCATCACAAAAGAAACAAATTTCATCGTTGGAAGAAAAATGTGGATCTATTGAAAAAGATCTCAAAGATGAAAAGCAAAAAGTTAGTGATGAAAAACAGAATTTTGTATGCACAAAGTGTGAATCTCTCTCTTTCCAAATTGTCCAATTGAAAAGGGTTTGTGAAAGGTATGAAAAAGGACAAATTGGATTGGAAGGTGTTCTTAGCCAACAAAGATACTCAAATGATAAAAGTGGTCTTGGATACTCAAAATTTTCAAAACCAAGTACCAATAAAACCATCTTTGTCAAGGCTAGCGATCAACCAACCAAAGAGAAAGAAATCACTCCCAAAATAGTTCATCACTATCCTAAAAAGAAAATACCCTCTAAGAAGAAATCTGATCCTTCTAGATATAGAAGTAAATTTGAACCTACTTGTTTTTATTATGGTATTCAAGGACACACACCTAATGCTTGTTATGTTAGAAACTTTGGCATGGCAAATGGGCATTATGTGTGGGTTAAGAAAGGAACTAATTATGAAGGACCCAAAGCAACTTGGGTACCTAACAAAACCTAATCTTGTTTTGTAGGTAAGCTTGACGACCACTTCAAATCTATGGTATCTCGATAGTGGTTGTTCCAAGCATATGACGGGAGATATCGACAAATTTTCACATCTAACGCTTAAGGCCAAGGGTTATGTGACATATGGAGATAACAACAAAGGAAAGATTATTGGCATAGGAAAAGTTGGTGGTCCACCTTTCACATCAATTGAAGATGTTCTTTATGTCGAAGGACTAAAGCATAAATCTTCTAAGTATTAGCCAACTATGTGACAAAGGTTTCAAGATCAAGTTCACTAAAGATGAATGTTTGATAGAAGATGAAGTCACACATGAGGCTAAACTTAAAGGTAAAAGAGTAAATAATATTTTTATGATTTCCCTTAACGATTTGTCTTTGAAGGTTAAATGTCTCATGGCAAACAACAACGACTCATGGCTATGGCACAAAAGAATCGCTCATATTCATATGGAGCATTTAAACAAATTGATTAAGCATGACCTTGTTGTTGGACTGCCTAAGATAAAGTTCATCAAAGATAGACTTTGCGATGCATGTCAAAAGGGAAAGCAAACAAAATCAACTTTCAAATCCAAGAATGTGGTGTCCACTACTAGGCCACTATAATTGCTTCATATGGACTTGTTTGGCCCTTCTAGAACGAGGAGCTTCGGAGGTAATGTATACGCTCTAGTTATTGTTGATGACTTTTCTAGATATACTTGGACACTCTTTTTAGTGCAGAAAAATGATGCATTCAAGGCGTTCAAGAAATATGCAAAGAAAATTTAAAATGAGAAGTCACTATCTATTGCCTCCATAAGAAGCGACCATGGTGGAGAATTCCAGAATTCCTCCTTTGAAGATTTTTGTGAAGAACATGGAATATCACATAATTTCTCGGCACCAAGGACTCCTCAACAGAATGGAGTTGTAGAAAGGAAGAATAGGTCTCTTATTGAACTTGCAAGGACAATGCTTAGTGATTCAAACCTTCCAAAATATTTTTGGGCGGATGCTGTAAGCACGGAATGCTTTGTAAGCAATAGAGTTAATATTCAACCTATCTTGAAGAAGACTCCGTATGAACTCTTTCGAGGAAGGAAACCAAATATTTCAGTCTTTCATGTCTTTGGCTGCAAATGTTTTGTCCTTAACAACGACAAAGACAACCTTGGTAAGTTTGATGAAAAATCAGATGAAGGTATTTTTCTTGGATACTCCTTATCTAGTAAAGCTTATCGTATTTACAATAAAAGAACTTTAACTATTGAGGAATCTATGCATGTATCATTTGATGAATCTAACCCCTCCGAGGAGGATACTATTGTTTTAAATGATGATGATGAGATTCTAGATATTCTTCAAGAAGATGCCTCCAAGATCAACAATGAGAATCAATTGGAACAACAAGAAGAACAAATTCTGGAAGAATCAAATGTCAATGATCTACCTAAGGAATGGAGAACCCATAGAGATCACCCTATTGATAAAATCATTGGTGACATCAGTCAAGGCGTTTCAACAAGATTGAACCTCAAAGATGCTTGCTTGAACATGGCATTTGTTTCTCAAATCGAACCTTCCAAAGTCGACGACGCATTAGGAGACGACCAATGGATGATTGCTATGCAAGAAGAATTAAATCAGTTCGAGAGAAATCAAGTTTGGGAACTTGTTCCTAGACCAAGTGACAAACACATCATAGGTACCAGATGGGTGTTTAAAAACAAACTTGATGAGAACGGTATAATTGTTCGAAACAAAGCAAGATTGGTAGCCCAAGGATACAACCAAGAAGAGGGAATTGACTTTGAAGAAACTTTCGCTCCGGTTGCAAGGTTAGAAGCTATCCGTGTTTTACTTGCTTACGCTTGTTCATTGAATTTTTAGATTTACCAAATGAACGTCAAAAGTGCATTCTTAAATGGCTACATCAATGAAGAAGTCTATGTCAAACAACCCCCAGGCTTTGAAGACTTCAAGAATCCTTCACATGTCTTTAAGTTGAGAAAAGCTCTTTATGGCTTAAAACAAGCACCTAGAGCATGGTATGACAGACTCAGTACATTCTTATGCGAAAAAGGTTTCGAGAAAGGTAAAGTGGATAAGACCTTGTTCATAAAGAAGATCAAAGAATTCTCGTTGATGATGCAAGGAGAATTTGAGTTGTCTATGATCGGCAAGATGAACTATTTCCTTGGATTGCAAATTAAGCAACTGAAAGATGGTATCTTCATCAATCAATCAAAATATTGCAAGGAACTTTTGAAAAAGTTTGATATGGATAATTGCAAATCAAAGCACACGCCAGTGGGCTCCGGTACTTATGTTAATCAAGATGAATCCGGTATTTCCATTGATATTACTAAATATCGAGGCATGATTGGCTCACTGTTATACTTGACGGCAAGTCGTCCTGACATCATGTTCAGTGTATGTCTGTGTGCACGATTTCAAGCAAACCCAAAGGAATCTCACCTTATGGCGGTAAAAAGAATCATGAAATATCTCAAAGGAACAACCAATGTCGGCCTATGGTACCCAAAAGGTAATATATGCAATTTAATTGGTTATTCTGACGCTGATTATGCAGGATGTAAAATAGATAGAAAAAGCACAAGTGACACTTGTCACATTTTTGGAAATGCATTAGTCTCTTGGGCATGCAAGAAACAAGCTTGTGTGGCTCTTAGTACGGCCGAGGCGGAATACATTGCAGCGGGTAGTTGCTATGCGCAAATTCTATGGCTCAAGCAACAACTCCGTGACTACAGACTCGACCTTGGATGCATTCCACTCCGATGCGATAACACAAGTGCAATCAACATTACAAAAAATCATGTGATGCATTCTAGAACAAAGCATATAAACATTCGACATCACTTTCTTCGTGATCATGTACTTCAAGGAGATGTCGAAGTCACCTTCGTGGATACGCATAATCAACTAGCAGATATCTTCACTAAACCGTTGGCAAGAGAACCATTCTTCAAGATCCGAAGAGAGCTAGGTATCTTGGACGAAAATGACATTATCTAATTAAGGTACATGGCTATGATCTTAATCTTAACTTTATGGTAATATATCATGATCCATGTTTTTATTACTAAATTTTTTATATATGACCATGAAATCCCCAAAAATTAAGTATTTTTTCACTTTTTCACTAATGACAATCGGTTGTCATAGAGTGACAATCGGTTGTTGCTAAAAAAATTTAGTTTCTGTTTTCACAACAATCGGTTGTCACTCCACGACAACCGGTTGTTCTCTCAATTTTTTCGCCCCTGTTTGAATTTTTCAAAGGGTGCAATCGGTTGTCATCAAACAACAATCGATTGCACAGTTCAAAATTTTGAATTTTTTTGTTACACTCTCTTTTATTCTTTCTCTTCCATTGCCATTACTATTATTTATTTTATACCATATTTTTATTCTCTTTTTGAATGCTTTAAGTGTTTGGTCAACAACTTTTTAATGCTTAGTCTTTTCCAATGACACAATATTTTGGATAGTCACACACTCAAGAATCTCTATGCTACAAGTCTTTATTGTCTTGACTAATCCATTGAATGCCTTACCTATCCAGTGAATGCCTATCCATCTATAAAAGCCCAACCAAAACCTAAAAACTTCATATATCCTCTTTTGTCTCAAGAAACCCTAAAAACACCAAATATCCTTTTCCCCTTCCAATTCTCTCATCCCTCACCATGTCAACATCAAAGAAAGGCAAGGGAAAAGCTTATTCCTCATCTCAAGGTGATGATGTCTCGAAACTCATTCCATCAAGAATCCAAAGGGAAATATTTGTGTCTCACTTTCAGAAGAAGACGGTTCTTCTACTAAGGTTTGGTAATCTTGACAACTTCTATTCCGAATGCTTCAGTTTTCCAGCATTATTTAGATCTCAAGGGATAGACAAGATGATTGGTGTTAATGGACCCATTTACCCCACTTTGGTTAGGATTTTCTACAGAAATCTAACCATTAGTAGAGGATGCATGATCTCAAATATCAAAGGGGTTCCTATAGAACTCACAGTGCAGAATTTTGGTGAAGCTTTGGGTATTCCACATGATGGTGCTTGCATTAAACTTCTCTCAAATGCAAATCTTCCTGGCTACAGCAAAAGAGACTTCTACTATGGAATTGCAAGAATTCCCGAGCGTGATTTTATTCAGAAAAGGCAAAGGCTTATTGGTGGAACTCCGGAGAGGAACTCTTGGTCTGCAGGAATTCTCACTATTGATGATCGTTTGATCCACTACTTTTTGGTGTATGTGGTTATGCCAAAGTTCTCAAACATTTCCAATGCCAATGATTGTGAGATGCAGATTCTGTATGCGATGAAGAATGGGATTCAAATCAACTGGTCTTATGTGATTCTACATCACTTGGCACTCCATAATGAAAATGCTTCTGCTTTGCCCTATGGCTCCTGGCTTACCCTTATTTTTTAGAAGTTCAATGTTCCCTTGTTTGGTGAATACATGGTGCCTATGACTAACCCCAAACATGAAATCACTCTGAAGAGTGTATGTAATACCAAAACCAGCGTCAAATTTGATCCGATTAATAGAACCATCACATACATTCATACTCCTCCACAAAACCAACCTCCACAAGAACAACCACATCAAAACCAACCTCCACAACCAATGGAAAACTCTTTCAATCAAGTTTTTGACTACCTTCAATACATGAACAACAACATGAACAATCAATTTGCTCATCTCTATTCCCATACAAATATCCCTCCTTATGAAGTTCAACCCTATCATTACCCTTTCATTCAACCTCAAACGAATGAAGGCAATGATGGTGAAGATCAAGATGATGAAGACTTTGTTGAAGGCATGGATGATTAGTTTTTAAGTTATTATATTTCTTAGTACTTTATGTTCTTATGTTTTATGTCGTTTTTCTAGTTTCGTTTAAGACACTTCATGTATTGTGATCCCTTTCATTTTGTGCACTTTGTTTCTGTTATATCTATGTATGCAAACTTTATTTATGCTATGTTGTTTCTATGTGCAAAATTTTTATGATCTTCTTTCCCATTCCTTTTTGCTAATGACAAAGGGGGAGAAGACTTTGTAGTTTCTTTTGTGTTTCTCTAACCCTAATTGAAGCAAGCAATCTTCAAAATCCTCATGCAATAGATCAAGGGGGAGTCTTTGACTTAGGGGGAGTTTTAAACAACTTGATTAGAGAAAACCAAGATGCACTCCAAACTTCAAGCAATGGTTGTCATCATCAAAAAGGGGGAGACTTTGAAATCAAGCTTTCCAAATGTTTTGATGAAGACAAGCTAGCATGCAAAAATGAATGGATCAAGATAGAAGATTTATCTCAAGCAAGATTCATTGATCAAGATCAACATTTCAAGACTTATGGCTTTAGGTATATGAAATTTTTGATCTTATGCTCTTAGTGCTTAAAACTATTTTTAATCATGCATTTACTTTATTAAAATAATATTTTGAGTATATACTATGTATGATTGAAGAAGGATGTTTTAAATTGCTTAAAATATTTAAAAAATAATGATTTTTCAATTTTTGTACACAAGCAATCGATTGTCATGCTAGGACAATCGATTGCAGTGAAAAAACAAAAGTTTATGTTTTGATAACAATCGATTGTCATCTAGCAGCAATCGATTGTCATGTGTTTTGTTTTCAAATTTTTTGAACGTTGGCCTATGAGCAACCAATTTCTCCTCAATGACAATCGATTGTCATAGTTATATTTTTCAAATTTTTTAAACGTTGTTGTGCTGCAATCGATTGTTGCTTTAGTGCAATTGGTTGTTGTGCTTCAGCTTTTGAAAAATTTCATATTTCCAGCAACTTTTTGTAACACCTTTTCATGGCAATCTTTGTATCTTTTCAAATACTTTTTTCTAGTAAAAATGGTTTAAACATTGCTATGATTCATTGAAGAGGTATTACTACACTATAAATTATTTTTTGTTTTGAATTTTGAAAAAAAAAACAATCACTAACAACTATTACTTTCTATTCTTTTGATCATACTCTCTATACTCAAGATTTATGTTCATCATTTTCATATGCATACTGAAAAATGTTCTTGAGCACTTAGAAGAGTATTCCATCTTGAATTTCATATTGAATAGAAAAGATCAATCAAGTGATTAACATTGCTCTTTCATTATTCAAACTCTTATACAAATCAAACAAAATATTGTATCCTTGTTTTCAAGATTGTTGGAAACAAGAAAGTCACTTAGAGAGGATTGTTCTCTTTGTGGACTTAGTGAAAATCCAAGAGGATTGTTCTTGGTCCAAGAGGATTGTTCTTGGTTGTTTGGTAGTCTTTGTACAAATTACCAACTATAAGGAAATCTCTTTCATGTTGAAAGGGGAGTGGAGTACTCTCGGACTGTGAGGGGAACCAGGATACATCTCTGTGTTTTTTACTTTCCGCATTTACTGCTTTCATCACTTATCAGAAAAAGAAAGAAAAGAAACTCGTGCAAAAATATTCATACAATTCAGAAAAAGTTTTAAAGAACCTAATTCACCCCCCCTCTTAGGCGCATCTGAACTTACAATTTTTCCTTTATGGTTGTTCCCATATGTGACATAACCCTTGGACTTTAGAACTAGAGATGGAAATTAGTTTATATCTCCCGTCAAATGTTTATAATAACCACTATCAAGATATTATAGATTTGTAGTGGTCTTCAATCAAACCTACAAAACAAATTAAGTTTTTTTGACTACCTAATGTGCCTTGGGTCCTTCATAATTAGTTATTTTCTTGATCCACACATAATTCCTATTTGTCACACAAAAGTTCTTTACATAGTAAGCATTAGGTGTGTGACCAATTATTCCATAATAAAAGCATGTAGGAACAAAATTACTTCTATATCTAAGAACATAATATTTTTTCTTAAAAAATATCTTCTTAGGATGATAATGAACTTTTTGTACTTTATTAACTTTCTTTTGAGTGGATTGGTCACTTTCCTTAATAAAGATAGTTTTAGTAGTACTTGGTTTGTTAAAATTAGAATAACCAAGTTCACTTTTATCATTGGAATATCTTTGTTGAGTAAAGACACCATCCAAACCAATTTGCCATTTTTCATATCTTCCAAGAACTCTTTTTACTTTGACAAATTGAAAAGAAAGTGAATCACACTCTTTTCATGTAAAATTCTTATTTTCTTTTTCAAGAAAAATTCGTTTTTCAACTTCAAAATATTTTTCCATGGTGTCAACCTTTTCTTCAAGAGATAAATTTTGTTTATTTTATGTTGACACATTTTTATATAGAATTTTACATTCATTAAATAATTCATCAATAACACCAAGTGCATCATTATCATAAGAAGATATTTCATTACTAACCTCTTCTTCTTCATCATCAGAATGATGTGTTGCTATCAATGCAAGATTTACATATTCTTCATCTAAAGATGAACTTATTTCATTGTCATCCTATGTTACATATATTTTTTTTGGTCTTCTGTCCTTCTTTTTTTTGAAGTATTTATTCTTCTTTTTAAGTGTAGAGCATTCACTTTAACATCTCATTTTTCTCCATATTCAAAACATATAATCTTCCTTGTTGGTGTTTCTCTTTTAATGATCTCAGTTTTTTCTTTCTTTTCTTAGAAAATTTTCAAACTTCTTTATAAGATCATCATCTTCATCATTATTAGACTCATCCTCTTGATTGTTATCATAATTTTTTTACTCCCGTCTTTAAGACAGTGTCTTTTGAATCTTTTACTTAAATTTTATGTTTTTCAAGTATTCCAAGTTTTGTCTCATATTCTTGAAGTTTTCTGAACAATGTTGCGGAAGTCATTTTAGATAGATTTTTCTTCTTGAATATTGCCGTCACTTTTTCTTGACATTTCCTGGTTAAAGATCTAAGCATTTTAAGATTAAGTTCATCGGTAGTAAGAGTCTTAACAAGTAATTTCAAGTGATTTGTCGAATTCACAAATCTTTTCTGCAAGCCGAGGATTGATTCTCGGGGATGCATTTTGAATAACTCGCACTCTTGACTCAAAGTGTTTAATCTTAATCTTTTAACTTTGGTGGTTCCTTCATAATTTTCTACAAATATATCACATACTTCCTTTATTGTTGTGCATTCTGAAATATGAAACAATTCATCCATGCTAAGTGCTCCTTGTAGAAGATTTATTTCTTTCTTGTCATAGAGAAATTTTTTTCTCATCGTCTTCATTCCATGAACTTTTGAGCTTGGGGGTGCCAACACTAGGCACGGGTTACGTATAACCTGCTCTGATATTAATTGTAAGTTTAAGAGTGAGCCTAAGAGGGGGTGAATTAGATGTAATAAAATTTTTCTGGTTACTAAAATAATGTTTCTTTCTTTTGTGATTATGATTTTTGATGAAAGCGGTAAATGCGGAAAAGTAAAGAAAACCGAAAATTTATCCTAGTTCCCCTCATAATTCGAGAGTACATATAGTCTTCCTATCCAACAAAATCACCAAGAACAATTCTCTTGTAATCAACCAAATTAAAATGAGAATAAATCCTCTCAAATTCAACTCTCTTGCTTCCAACAATCCTGGACAACAAGGTATACAAACCAAACAAGTAGAAAAATAAAATCCTTTCTTTTCCATTCTCTTGTTTCCAACAATCCATGATAACAAAGAAACACGCCTAATATCAAACAATCTTTGACACTTAGGAATTTGTAATACAATAATAATTTGTATAAGAAGAAAGATTGTATAATGGACAAGACTTGATAAAATGAACAAAGCCTTCTTCTCTTTCAAATATGAAATATCAATATCATAAATTCTCTAAGTGCTCAATGATGCTTTTACAATGATATGAAAATTTTCTCAAAAAACATTTTAGTATAGAAATTTATAATGAAAATTATGTAGAAATTTTTTTGTAGAATTTTGATTGAAAGAGGTGATATGAAAACTAATGTGTTTTTCCTTAAATACATCCTAAGAAACTTTTATGAACTAATGCAACAGTTTGAGACATTTTCATGAAGGTTTGCAATAGTTTAAAATGACAATGGTTCATGAAAAAGACTTAACTTTGAATTTTGTACAGCACTTGTTAAATCGGTTAAACGGATACTTGACTTAACAAATACACAATGTTTTTCAAATTTCAAAACTAAAATACCGCTTCAGACCAGTATAAATTATGGCGGTTTCTAGTGCTGTTACGACGGGTCAAACTGCAACAATTTACCAAAAATAGAATATTTGAAAAATTGAAAAAATTAAAAATTTGTCTAAGTATTTGAGCCAACTTTATGCAACATCTATTGATTTATCCAAGTCTTTGATTATATTTGAAAGTGATTTAACATGGTTCAAACATGAAAAATATTATCTTTGAAAGTGATTTAACATGGTTCAAACATGAAAAATATTATCTTTGAAAGTGATTTAACATGGTTCAAAACATGAAAAACAAATTTTCCAATGCATGATAAAAAATATTTTGAGCACTAAAAAATGTATATGATATGGAATTCATATATCTAAGATGATGAACAAAATCTTGTGAACTAAATCATATCTTCATAGATCTTTTTCTCCTTCTTTGATAAGGTAGTATTAAATTTATCTTCATCAAAACATATTAGAAACTTGTCTTCACATATTTTGGTCCTGTATCTTCTATTCGGATTTCATTTTGATCTCATAACTTTAGAAAAGAACATTAATTGTTCATAATGTATCACGTTTTTCATTTTCTTCTATTATGTTAATCAAAGTTAATGGAATAGTCTACTTTATATTAATGTGAAATTTCAACTAACTATGTGTAATTTTCTTTTAACATTTTCTTAAACAAAAGATATGAAGAAGATGAAGATGTATTTAAATCCGTAAAACTTAAACTCAAAATCATAAATCCATAAAACTTTTATACTCTTTTTCTTCACCTCACCTCTTTCTTTTTTTCTTCATCATCATCAAATATCCTATTAAAATCAAAATTCTAGATTTGAAAAAAATTTCACCATTACAAATAGGATGTTACATGTTATCCTTCCCAAAACCTAAAATCAATAACAAGATAAATAAAACAAGACTGTGAAGAGGGCGTCCTCCATAAAATCAAAAAGTAGTGAATCAAGCATTTCAGACAGGAGTGAAAGTGGTAATACTTAAAAGATTTAACGCTAATTCAAACAAAAAATCTCAAGTTCGATTTTCAACACAATGAAATTAGACAAAATTGCTGAATTGGCAGCATTGAAGAAAAATAGATCACAATGACTAACATAGTTGGGTTTGTATAGTTAAAAGACTATTATAATTTCTTTTATAAAGTTTTGAGATCAAAATGAATTTCGAGTTTAAAATAGATGATTAAAAAAAAATTAATTTTTTTTATAAAGATTAAAAATAAATTATCAAAATTATAGCACCAACTTATAGTCTTTTGAGTGTTTTTTTTATATAATTTATAGAGATGATATTGGATAGGATTTGGACAAGATACTATAGTATTTGTTTTCATACATGTGGTTTGAAAAAAATTTCATACTCGAATTCAAATTCGTATGGGCACTAATGTCCATATTTGTACCAATACTATGTAGTTACCTCAATATTCATATATGTACCTGTTTATCCGCGTTTGTAGTAAAATCAAATCAATTAATTATAAAATATCTTATAATTTTAAGTTTTTTAGCAATATTAAAAAAAATTATAGATATTAGTATTGAGTTAAGAAATAATTAACACTTTTATTTAAATGTGTAATAGCTTAAGAGATATATTTTTTAAAAAAATTAATAAATGCATATTTTTATATAATAATATAAATAATATTATATAAATATGTAATGCAAATATAGGACGCACTAGATAGTAAAATATCTACTCATATCTATATACACTTATTTTAATAGAAAATTATCCGCGTCGTATCCAAATTTATGGATTTTTATCCTATTTTTTATTTTAAAAAATTTAGACACAGAGTATGTGCCAAATTGTCAACCCTGAGTACAATTTTACAAAATCATTTTGTACTAGCAAACGTCATAGGTGTCATAAATAGATATATTAAGAGGTGATACGATTTTACAAAATCGTTGTGTCATAAAATAAATTTATTTATTTATGCTAAAAAGATACTTAATCCATAATTCATAACTAAACATATGTACTTAAAAACAAGACTCGAGTCATTGTGATCACTAAAATCAAAATTCAATTATTGGCCAGCAAAACACTGTCATTTAGTGCTAAGGATTCTCATCTGGTCTCCTACAACAGTTTAACAGCGCTATCTCAGAATTAAAAACAGAGAAAATCTCCCTCAATTTATTCTAAGTTGTTCAACGGAAAAATATAGTGTAAATTTAGAATTAGAAAAATATTGACAAAATCATGACACACTCATTTTGTATAAGCTTTAAAAATAGAATTTTAATCAAATTCACAACAAAGTGTTTGGTGAGGAAAAGCCAAAGTAACCAATGAGAATGCATACTTAACTCACATTGAAAGAAAGAAATATCATTTTTAACATTTATTTGCGGCGGTATCTATGTTTTGTAGATGAGGTTATCATTGAACAAACTACAAATACTTTTCTTCTTTTGATAGACAAATGTTATTATATTAGTTATCACAAATGTTATTATATTAGTTGTCATATGATAATATTTTCTTTCTCATTATGATTTAATGTATATTTGGTTTCATGTTTGAAGCACGCAGTATTGATTTTAAATATGTATAATTGATTTTTGATTTGTTTAATTTTTGAATTAAATTTGATTTTTATATTAAAATTTATTGTTAAATTTTAATTTTATAAAAAAATTTTCAAAAATAAATCATCTTATATTTAACTTACTTTTATTTTATATAATCATTGCATTCAAAATCAGTTTTATTCACCGTCGAACTAAAGACATGTTTAAACTTTCAGATCTTTAAACACAAACTTGTGCTTTCTCTTAAACACATTTGATCAAAAGAAAAGAGAAAAAATAAGAATCAAGTTGAGAGAATTAAGGGATCACTACTACGGAAAAGACATTTAACAATGGTTGGGAAAGATATATAACTATGGAGGACCAGACGTTGTTATGTAGCGTGTGGTTGTATATGTGATACTTACAATCATGGTCTAGTGAACGTCGTAGTAATCTGGAAAGCGTGCGCCTTATAACAACGATTATTAATAATAACCGTTGTGTTATAGTATTTGAATAAATATCAAATTTCCATACCAGAATCGATACTAAACTAATTTTTAATTGATATCAAAACTTATATTAATTATAAGTACACAATTTCATTAAGTAAATAAAAAATATGATCAGTTCGAGAAATGCAATCTTTCCAACTTACAAAAGAAAAGAAAGCGTATAGAATTAAAGAAACAATGATGACCAACTTTGGTTTTTAAACTTCCAAGATAAGCAGATGAAGAATCAGAAGGACCAAGACACAAAAGCAACATCATCCAAAGAAATCAACATGTGTTATCCTGCTCAAGCCACCAACAATGTTGAAAATCCAAATGTTTCCGTAGAGAGGGTTGTGGTGCGAAACCAGCCTCAAAATTAAGATGTTGCTGTAGAGGTTGGTGTTGTGGTGCAAAACCATCCTCGGATTCAAGATGTTGTTGTAGAGGGTGTTGTGGTGTCAAACCAGCCTCAAAATCAAGATGTTGATGTAGAGGTCGGTGTTGTGGTGCAAAACCATCCTCAAATTCAAGATGTTGTTGTAGAGGGTGTTGTGTTTAGACTAATGAGAGCTCTCAGGGTGAGAAGAAGAAGAAGAAGAATAAGAAAAAGAAGAAGAAGGTTGAGAAGGCAAGTGGTGATTTTTTTTTATTCTGATGATGATGAGGCTGACTATGATTGGTCTAACTTTATCTCAGCGAGATGATTTAGATTTGATTATGTAATGAAAAAATATGTAATGAAGTTTTAATATTTCTGCTTAACTCTCTTAAAGTTATCAACTTAAACATCCAACTTAAACTATCAACTTAACTTATCAGCCTAAACTTCAAAATATATAAAACACATTATTGTAATTGAAAATTATTGTGATAAACTTACTCGTAAGAAATGATCCGTTAGTTGCATATTCCTGTCAAGTCCACTGCATCTTCGACTCTTACATTTCATAACAAAGTACATAAAATATTAAACATAAAGGATATAAGATAACATAACATTTTCAAATTTCAAACCCAAATTCAACTATTATATTTTATAACAAACTAAATATTAAACAAAAAGGAGATAAGAAAACATAACATCTTCAAATTTCTAGAAAACCTCTCTGACTTTAGTTTGTTCTTCGAATTCTTATTCTTCTTTTTTGAATCTGTATACATAACCTTCAAATACCCAACAAAATCCAACTCTGGCATCATAGTAGTCTCACATTTCAATTTTTATTCATCATCCCATATGAATAAATTACATGTTTCATCAGTCCACCAATTTGGACATCTCCAAAAAAACCTTCCTTTATTTTGATCCCTCTTGCATAGGAACGAAACCATACGACAGTCACAAGCACAGAAATTTCCAGATCGAGATTTTACACCCTTGGAATGAGACATTGAGACAATTATGGATAACAACAATGAGTGTCATGGTTGTTTTCTTCTTCCCGACGACGTTGGTGTTAGAGTTTGTTCCTTTTATCAGTGGAAGAATGAGTACTTAGTGTTTAATATATACAAAGAGTCATCAGTGTGTAACAACGGTTGTTCAAAAGAGTCGCAGTGATATACCTATTATTTTTTATTATATATAAATGTAATTGAAAAGGCGTCCATTAAATTAATAGGAATAAACTATTTGAGGGAGCTGAGGATCGAACCCAGGAAAGTTGGGCTGTATCACCATGGTTAGGGAATTAACCGTAATTATAAACTTAAATTTTCAATTAAAAAAATGAAAATAAAATATTAGCGCATTAGTTTAGCAGTGTCACTACGGTTTTGGGACAAACCGTGGTGACTTTGGCATTATTGTTTGCATGTTTTGTAGTAGCGGATGCTTTAAGAGAATGGCAATGAATAACACACAAATGCATTATATTCATTGAGAGAACAAACTTACATATTTATGCTAGTTGTCAATTTAAATCTGTTAACGGAGATTCCTGCAGAGATTATCTGTTCCGAGTACCAAGTTGAGGAATTTTTTTCCGCGGAGACGAGGATGGAGGGAAAAGTTTCCCATATAACATTTTGGGACTGAGATTGTAAAAGTACCCTCTGCCCCGCGGATTCTCTGACTCCGACCATATTATTTAAATTTTATATTTTATATAGTGTATAATATATAATTATATAATTTTACATAAAAAATATTAATATATTATAAAATGAAGATTCATTAGTGGATCATTTTATTTTTATGTTTTATTGTATAATATATTGTTTCACTATCCAAGTATCCAGCCCTAGAAAAATGCACCTAATATATAGAATGTACACACCATATCCTCCTTTTTTTTCTCAATTATCTTTGTCTCCTCCATTCATCATCTCTTATGTTCTCATCATCATCACAACAACCGATCTCCTTTGTTCATGTGCTTATGGTAATTACTTTTCAAAATGACTTAATTTTATTAGTAACATATTTTTCATTCAATTAATAAATTAGTAGTTATGGATTTTCCACACTCACACATAATCAACCACTTGCATTGAACGACAACGATACTATGATAGTAAATTAGTGAAAGCATGGTAGAAACAAGTTCTGTCAATATTTATTATTTTTTATAGAAAAATATTAGCAACAACAAGTGCTTTTACTTCTTTTTTTGTTATTGATGCAAGATGCATTTTTAAAAAAAATGCAAAATATATGTGTTTTTTTATAGGAAAAAATAACGAAATACTAGTGTCGTAATTTTGATTGAAAAGTATAGAAAATTTATTAAGACTCGATCTTCGTGGATCTCTGTGAGAATTTATGGGGATGGAGAATAAAGTTAAGGGCGAGACAGAGAATGGGAAAGCATTCTTCGAATATTCCCTATCACGTTGACATCCCTACTTACGGCTGAACTAACTAATTTAGAATAACCTCAACAACCTCTAAATGTCATAACTAACATAACATAAAATTCAAAATGCTAACTTCCATTATAACTTTATGCTCAAGCTAACTAGAAATAGCTAATTTGAATTAGCATGACTCTTAACACACAAATTTAATCGATGTTGGCCAATGACTCAATTTTCATTAAAATCTCAATCTTCTTAAACATTTTAGTTGGGACTCCATTTTGTAGTAAAACCATTCCCCTTAGTCTTCACTTTTGCAATACTCCAACTTTAATGTTTTCTTGATCATTTATTTTTTAAGTAGTAAGACTTCATCTCTATATGTTTGTTTCTTTCCCGTACAATAATTTTCTTTTGTCAAATTCATTGAAGAGATGTTATCCATTGCAATTAAACTCATCACCAAATTGGTTGACATGCATTTAGTAATACTACTATGTATTCAATTTCACATGATGTTTGATCCTCGTTTGAAGTTAAATACATATTAATACCCTTTATTGGTATCTTCCTTGAACACCAAGAGTTAGTCCCCCTCCTATCAAGTACATGTATCCTAGAATAAATTTTCTATCATCTAGATCACCATACTAGTTTGAATATGTATATCCCGTCAACTTGAATCTTCTGCCTTTATCTGTTGTTAGAAACAATATTTCACTATCAATGATCCATTTAATCTACCTCCAAAATTTCATGTCATTGATAGATGAGATGTCTTAGGTGTACCCATGAGTATTTTCTTAATTCATACATTATATGCAAGACCAAGTCTTGTATTAAAGAGATACCTCAATGATCCAATAAACTTGTATTAAGTTGAAACCATGTCACCTTTAATTTTATAAATTCTTTAACATATGAAGCTTTGACTCAATAGGTGTTACTGTATAATTGCATTGTTCAACCTCAAATGTTTTGAGGATTTAAATAGCATATTTTATCTAATGCATTAGTAGGTTCCTTCTATTTATTGGAAATTTAATACCAAGGAAGTATGAGATGTAACAAAGATCATTCATCTCAAATTGTTTCATCATATCTCTTTGAAATTTACCAATATAATTTTAATTAATTGCTACATGTGATTAGTATATCAATCACATAGAGAAATCATATGATCACTGCTATGTGTCATATTTCCTAATGTACATATCATGTTTAGGGACACATTTTGTGAAATCAATTTCACTTAGAAACCAACACTACTATAGATAACACTTCTAATTTCTGACGCGAAATGTATTTTACCTCGACAAAAGAAGCGATGTAATTAAGGTCGTCATAAAAAGTAAAAACTTATCATCTCGATGTTTAAAACACCGGGATATAATTTTATTAGCGCATGGGTTTAAACCCCAGCAGCAACAAATTTTATTATTTTCAAAATCAGCATATCTTTTATCTCGGTTTATCAAAATAATCGAGGGATATAGTTTTATTTTAAAATTATTACATTGTTTTTCCATAATATTACATTGTTTACACATAATATTAAAATTAAAATTAAAATTAAATTCCCTAGGAACCTATATGAAAATCAAATTCTCTGAAGACTTAGATTTTAGATCTTTGAATTATTGATACTAGGTAAAGATCAAATGTTGGATGCAAGATTATTTTCTACGGATATTGCATGCATTTGTTTCTGGTGAAAAAAAAAGGGTAAGATAATTAATATTAATAATAAAAAATATTTTCAGTACAAATAAAAATTTAATAAAATAAACCTTGAACCCATATGATTTTTTGCTCTTGTAATCCATCGTAGATAACTTTTCCAATCGTCCTTAGGTTTCAAGTGCTTCATATGTTTCATTTAAGTTAGATTTCCAATATTGTAAGAGAACTTATATAATGGATGTCCCTAATGTTTCACGCGGATCACTAATGGCAGATTCTTGAGCATTGATAACCTTTAAATGGACGACAAATATTTGTTTAAGGCCGTTGAAAATAGTGAAAATTAACATTTAACTATCCTCTCGGTTTTGGAATAAAACTTAGGGGTTAGATTAATTTTTTTATAAAAATGGTTATATTGTTTACCCAGAATATTAAAAATACATTGTATGCAATAAATCTTTACAGGATATCAAGATTGTTTACCCAGAATATTAAAAATACAACATGTCCAGGTCCCATATAAGATGCTAGAGATTTGTTTGCCCATGAGAATTTTTATTTTTCGTTGATATCTATCTTCTGAAAAGTTAAGCTCCCATATATGTTTAACCTTTCAAAGATTGAGCTCCCTTCATTGTTTAACTTGAAGAAGAAATAATTTTCTGCACTTGCAATCTATCAAATGAGCAAAAATACAATAACAACGTTTCTCCAAAAAAATACAACACCATTTGTGAGATATATTACAAGGGAAAAAATGTTTTGTTCTAGATAGAAGAATATTGAAGATTTTTTATCTTAAAATCTATCCTAAATAATGATGCAAGTTTGGGTTGGCTTCATATTAGCATGAATTAGGGTAAAATCTAAATATTCTACCTTCCGGTTTATTTATAAAATAGAGGTAACGTTATTATTGTTTACTATTTTTTTAACTATCACCTTGGTTAAGGTTAAAAACCGAGGTAATAGTTATTATTATAATTTTTTTTAATATTACATTGTCTACACATAATATTAAAACAAATTATTTACAACAAATTTCTTCAATAGTTTTTCTGCACTTGCAATCCATCATAAATATGTTGATGCTTGAATGTCAGAACTTTGCATCCAAGATTGATTGTGGATGCTATCATTATCACTTCCTTCACTAGCGTATACAATGTACATTCTTTGAATGAATTCAACTTCTAATAAGGTATTTGTTCCAAAAATTGGAGAAAAAAAGTTTTCTCCACTTGCAATCCATCAATAAAGACTTTTAGGAATAAATCATAGTTGTTCAAAACCTTCAACAACAACAACAACAACATCACCATTGTTTGATATGGATTACAAAATCTGTAAAATGCTTTGTTCAAGGTAGAAGAACTTTTTTTCTTACAATTTTGCAATCCATCCCAAAAAAATGATGCATTCGACGGTGGAACGGCTACAAATAAGATAGCATTAGGATGAACTTTGTTCAACAAGTGTTTTTATAATAAAATCTGATTATTTTAACCCTCGAGTTATCAAAGAAATCGAAGGGTTAGATCATTTATTTTACACTTGTAATTAAATAAAAACATAAAGTGTAGTAGCTGGAATTCAAAGCATGTCCGAAATGGTATATCACCTTAGTTTTTGAAATAACCGAGGGAACAAGTTGTTTTTTTTAAATAAAAATAAAATATGGTGCGCCTTGGAATAAAACCTTTTTTTTATGGCGTGAAAGCTTCGTCATGAAAATCGTTATTTGTTGTAGTGCAACTGGTTCTCTTGTTTCATGCTCTTAGTGCATGATTCAAAACATACAGTGGTTTCCTTAACTTGTATACTCACGATTCCCGATTATTCATTTTAAAATTAGGAGATTGTTCAATAAATACGTCTTCATCTAGAGGACCATTTAGAAATGATGATTTCACATCCATTTGATACATGTACGACTTATTGATGTTGGTTATGAAAATAACTAGTATGACTGTTTCAATTATGGAAATTGATGACTTAAAAGTTAATTCCTTATCTTAGAAGAAATATCTTGCTACAAGTCTAGTATTGTACATGATCAACTCACCTTAAGGATTCATCTTTACTTTGTACACCAATTTTATGTTGGGAATTACACCAAACCTATGCAGAATTCTAATCAATCTTGATGAACAAGATTCAATCACACCAATAGAAATCCCTGGTTCTTCACTCCTCACTTGAGTGAATCAACCATCCTTGGTTGCAAGATAATTCTGTGCAGCAATTAACAATGAAAAAAAGAAAGAAAACTGAGGAATAAAATATTAGGGTTTGAACAAAATAGGGGAAGAAGAATATTTTCTGTAGAGTTTCTCGTTACTCACAAACTTGTAATTTTATTATGTAACAACAAATAAGTACAAAAATAGGGGTCACTCCCTCTATTTATAGTTTCAAGTTAGCTTGCTCACTAAGCTAAGATCAAAACTACAAAATCCCAAAATACCTATTTAGGCCTAAGTCGAAATCCTATATCGAGGCTACCTCCTTCGACACTTCGAATGTTAAATAAATTGACACACAGACAACAATTTCGACATACACATAGTTTTGACACAAAGAATTAGATTCTTAACACACCATCTAATTCATTTTGTCTAAACTATCTACATTCATCATTGCTCTTAGTTTACTGGATAATTCGTCCTACACACCTTTTTTCATGATGTCTACAATTTGATTCTCAGTTCTACAATGTTTCAAGTTCATCTTTCCATCTACTACCTGCTCACGAAGATAATGGAACCTCATCTCGATGTGCTTTCTTTGACCATGTCGTATCAGATTCTTTGCCAGATTGATAGCTGACATGCTGTCGATCTTCACGGTAAGTCAGGCCTTCTGTGATAAAGGTATCTTTGTGACCCAATAATTCTTATGTATTGGATTGGGTCGACATCATCTTCATCTGAATCTTTCGACAGTTGCAGTCTTGGTTCAACAAGTGTCAAAGTCGAGTTGCATTCTTTCATCTCAAATCTCTTGAGATTTTCACTTGCATATCTTCTTTGATACTTCACCAAACCTCTATTACTCATGTAGAATTTGATGCTAAGGAAATATGAAATGTATGCCAGATCTGACATTTCAAATTCATTGTTGAGATCACCTTTGAAGTCTTCGATCTCCTTCTTGCAGCTACCTATTATCAATAAGTCAATGACATAGAGACATACTATAAGCAATTCACTCTTAATTCTTCTTACACATACTCCATGTTCATTTGTGCATTTCACAAATTCCTTCTCCCTTATGAAACTGTCAATCTTCTTATTCCACGCTCTTGGAGATTATTTAAGTCCATACATGGTTTTATGCAACTTGTACACCTTTATTTCTTTGACATGCTTCACAAACCCAACTGGTTATGCAACATAGACTTCTTCGTCTAAAGGTTCATTTAGAATTGCATATTTCACGTCCATCTGACATATGTGTCAACTGTTCATTTCTTCTAGACCAATAACCAACCTAATTGTTTCGATTCTAGCAACATGTGCAAAGACTTCATCAAATTCAATTCCTTATTTCTGAAGAAATCCTTTAACCACAAGCTTTGCTTTGTGTCGAGTTACTTCCCCTTTAGGATTAAACTTCACCTAGTATACCCACTTGACATTAATTTCCTTCTTTCCTTGAGGTTATTTGGCAAGTGAACAATTGTTATTTATTTCGATGGACTTTACTTCCTCATTCATAGATTTCACCCACCTCGAATCCTTCAATGCCCCAGTTGCATTTTATGGTTCGAAATCTGCATAGAAAGTATAACGTACCAGCTCACTTTCATTATCGACCACATCATCTGATGTACCTACACATTCCTACAACCTTGTAGGCATACGTCTTGTTCTTTCAGGTCTTCTTGGGCCTGCTTTACCTCTGACTTATTCTTGTCGAACTTCTTTGCTTTCGACTTTAGTGGTTGGTTCTTCATAAAAGATTCTTACTGAATCTTTGTTTATATTTTTATTCCAATCCCATTCCTTAAGCTCATCTATTACCACGTCCTTGATGATCACTTCTTTCTTATTCACTGGGTCAAACAACTTGTAACCTCCAGTCAAATAATATCCTATTAGAATTATTTGACTCGACTTGTCATCAAGTTTTCTTCTAAACTGATATGGCACATGTCTATGTGCTATAGATCCAAATACCTTTAGATGGCTCAAGCTAGTCTTAACACCAGGCAAACATTCTTCTGGCGTAATTCCTTTTAGCTTCTTCATAGGACATCTGTTCAAAATGTATGTTACAGTCGACACACCTTCACCCCAAACTCTTTAGGTAAATGCTTTCCTTTAAACATATTTCTCACCATATTCATTATGGTTCGATTCTTCCTTTCAATAGTTCCATTCTGTTGTGGAGTGTAGGGTGGCACCACCTCATGCAAAATCCTTTTTTTCTCATATAACATGTCAAAGTCTTTCGACGCATATTCTCCACCACCACCAGTCCTCAAAATCTTGAACTTTCGACCACTTTGTCTTTTGACCATTGATTTAAACTTGGAAAATACCTTGATCACTTCACTTTTCTTCTTGATCAGGTAAGTCTATAATATTCAACTAAAATCATATATGAATCTGACAAAGTACCTATTACCTCCAATCAGATCCACATACATCAGAGTATATGATTTCAAGAATTACCTTCAACTTGCTTCCTGCATCCTTACTGAAGTTGTTCTTATGCTGCTTCGCTTGCACACACTCCTTACAAATTTCATTTGGAATGTCGATTTCTGGTAATCCTGAAACCATATTTCTTCTTTTCAAATATCTAATGTATCTGAAGTTGAGATGACCAAGTCGATAGTACCATAGCAATCTATCCCTGCTAGCTGCAGTCGCAAGGCACTTGTGCTCCATCACATTAAGTTCAATTTTAAAGGTTCTATTTTGAGACAGTGGAGCCTTCAAGACTAAATTTTCTCTTGAGTCGAGAACTCTTATCAACTTGTCTTGGATCGACACCTTGTAGTTCTTTTCGGCCAACTACCATATACTTAGCAGATTACTTTTCATGCCTGTTATATACAGCACGTTGGAAATCACTGACCTTTTTCTATCTTTCCTCATAATCAAAACATCATCAATACCTTCAGCTGCTAGAGTATTGTCATTTCCAAATTTCACCATGTTCTTCATTAAGGGATTTATGTTGACAAACTAATCTTTCCTTCCAGACTTGTGTGATGAGCATCCTGAGTCCAAGTACCATTGGTCCTTGAATATCTCTTCATCTCTTGTTTTAACCATCAACGTCATCTCTTCTTCTTCATGCTTTACAAACTTTTCATAACTTTCTTTATTATTTTGTTTTTCTAGACAATCACTAACATATTGACTATACTTCTGACAATTGAAATATTAAATGTAACTTTTGTCAGGTTTTCAACCACCACCTCTTCCTCTACCTGAAGCACCACATATTTGATTGCTTTGGTATGATGATCTTCTCTGGTTCGACAAATTTCTATCTTGCTGGTTTCGACTAGTTGAATTATTATAGCCTCCCCTACCTTTATTGTCGAACCACCTTTGCCTTTCTTTTCTCTTACTGATTGAGCCTGCAAAGTTGCATCACTCTTCGACTTCCCTACAACTCTCTCATCCATTATTTGTTCATGAGATTCAAGTGTCCCTTGAAGCTCTTCTTTTGTCAATGTCGACAAATCTTTCGACTCTTCTATGGTAACCACCACATGGTCTAACTTTGGAGCCAAAGAGCTAAAGATCTTTGTGACAACTGATCTCGATGTCAATGGTTCTCTACATACTTTGATTTTATTCACCAATTTCATAACCCTAGTAAAGAAATTAGTTATGCTTTCATTTTCTTCCATCTGAAGTAGTTCATACGTTCTTTTGTGAGTTTGTAACCTCGCCTCTTTCACCTTTTCAGCGCCTCCAAATGATTTCTCCAGAATTTTCCAGGCTTCTTTTGTAAACTCTACATCACCCAGCTTCTCAAGATTGTCTGAATCAACACATTGATGAATTATAAAGAGAGCTCTATAATATTTTTTCCAATTCTTTGTGTGCCGCCTTTTCTTCATCTTCTGCTTCTTCTACAAGCAGTGATACACCTTCCTTCACAAAGATCCCAAAGATCTTGATAACAGAAAACCGTCTTTATTTACTTGTACCAATTCTTATAATTCTGAATCTTCAGAATCAGAAGACTCACCAGAAAATGTCTGTTTGGATGATTCATTGTCATCGCTATTGCTTGCCTTGAATTACTCAGTAAAAGCTCTAAATACCAGATGTTGGTAATTACACCAAATCTATAGAGAATTCCTATCAATCTTGATGAATAAGATTCAATCACACCGATTGAGATCCCTTGTTCTTCACTCTTCACTTGAGTGAATCAACCAACCTTGGTTCCAAGATAATTCTACGCAGCAATTAATAATGGAAGAAGAAAGTAAATTGAGTAAGAAAATGTTAGGGTTTTAATAAAATAGGGGAAGAAGAAGAATATTTTCTTCAGAGTTTTTCTCTACTCACAATCTTGTGATTTTATTATGCAACTGCAAGTAAGTACAAAAATAAGGGTCACTCCCTTTATTTATAGATTTAGGTTAGCTTGCTCACTAAGACAAATTCCAAAACTACAAAATCCCAAAATACCTATTTAGTCATAAGTTGAAATCCTATGTCGAGGCTACCTTCTTTGACACTTCGACTACTAAACAACTCGACACACACAATAATTTTGACATACACATAGTTTTGACACAAAGAAGTACATTTTTAACATTTCACACCCATTTCCTTATTTCTAAATGGAATATCCACTAGCTCCAAGTTTGGTTATTCAATGCAATGTTTACATTTATTGGTTGAGATTCTCCAAAGAATGTAACATAAATAAGCTACATTCTCCAGTTACCTCATTGTCTATGGAATTCTCATAATTTTAGAAAATTGCATGATGGTTTCTTTATTCTATGATTTTCTTATGTCAGATTGAATTTACGCACCATTCTTTAATTTGACTATTCACACATAACTATCACTGACTCCTTTTTCATTTTGTTGCATCAATACCATTCCTTCATCACATTAATTATCACATCTCGATTGATCACCACTTGTTTGTGTTAAGATACACGTGTTAGTTGGAAGTCCCATATTATTTAGAAAAATGAAGGTTGACTATTTTATAAGTGACAAGATCCATATACCTAATGCCTTACGATTTTGGGTGAATATGTGATGTCTATCTCACTTGTGTGTTGCTCTTGACTCAACGTAGATGCTCTCCCTGACTCCCTCATGATTCATCAGTGCTATCATAACTGATGATTCGAGTAAGAAAATGACTCCTTGTATAAAAAAATCTTCCTGACATGATGTTGGTAAGACGGCGTGTCTCGTTGAAGTGTCTGTAATGTTGTAAGGGTGTCAACGACACTACACGTGTATATGGATAAAAGAGCTTTCACTTGAGGGAAGCATAAGTGGACGTATTCACATTTTAGAGGGAGATTGTTGAGATATAAGTGTGAGTTAGAAGTCTCACATTATTTAGAAAAATGAAAGTTGAATACTTTATAAGTTAGACAATCTATATATCTAATATCTTAAAGTTTTGAATGCATATGTGGTATCTCCATCATGACCCATCATCGTGTTCACATAATCATATAGTTTATAGCCAGCATTAAATTTAAATGATTCACTACAAGTATTATTTGATCTCATTTATCATCAAGTTTCATCCATAGTTACTCAAGGAGATACCTATATCTATATGCAATCCAATCAAACACAATATTAGAGGCAGAAAGAACAAGCCACATTTCTTTCAAAATTATTTAAGTAAATTTTTTCTCTAATTCACAAGAATAACTAAAAAAATTATCATATAAAATACTATTAAATATACATAGTTTGAAATAAATGTGCAATTTCATATATTCCTCAACAACTAAAGGAGATTCCATAATATCATGCTATTGTTAAAGCCAAAGGGACCTTGAGTTGGAGAAGATCAAGTGAATATCAAAAGTCATTTAAGCAAAAGTAGTTTCATATCAATTATTAGTCTTTCAATTTCAAAGGACCCCAATCAAAGAAAATCTCACAAATCCAAAAGCGGTTAAAGTTAAGATAAGAAGGCTTATTGAAAGAAAAAAAGTTACGATGAGAAGAATAAATGTGGCCAAAGGAATCACAAAAAGAGAAGCAAAAGGAACTTGTCAACATCCACCATAGAATAATTGAAATTTCATTTAACTCAAGAAAAATATATATTGTCAATCTTCGTCACTTATTAGAGAAATGACGTGAGCATTATGTCACTAAGTTAATGAAGGGTTTATATTTTAAAGGTAAGGGTAAAGATACAGTAGACATGAAGCAATGTTTTTGTACCTAGAAAATATTGATACATGACTTTAATTTTTTGAACTCACATGCTTAATTAAATGCTAGTGAAGACATACTCCGGACATATAGGAAACTTGAAAATTATATGTATCACGAGATCCATAAGGTTCCATAATTGTGTAGGTTTCAATTGTTGAGGACTTAGAAAGGTACCTCGACACTATCTCTAAATAGTGTATTAACTATTAAGTGTCTATTTATAGATTATTTTGAAGAGTTTATTAGAATACACTAAAAGTGGTGATAAACATATCATATATATATATATATATATATATATATATATATATATATATATATATATATATATATATATATATATATATATATATATATATATATATATATATATATATATATATATATATATATATATATATATATGGAGTATTAACTCCAAATAAATCATTCTAAAGTAAGTGATTAACATAGAACATGAATAATCGAATCTGACTAAATCCAACTATTACTCTTTTTTTATTATTATAGTGGTGATTTATTATAAAAATATGATTAATAATATTTTTAAATTATTATCATTTTTATAATTTAATGCTGATATTTGTAGTCACAAAAATACAAAGTATATAATATAAAATTGAATGTCATATAATATCTGATTTAAAGTATAATAATGAACAAATTAATATTAAATAATATTAAAAATATTATTGTAATAATAATTTTTTATCATTAATAAAAAAAATATCAATAATAAAAGAAAATAGTTTTTTTTTAAAAATCTAAAAAATAATGTATATTTTTTTAAAAATTGACCATTTTATAAATTTAGTTCAATAAATATTGACAGACTAAAATCATTCAATTTAAACATTAAATTAATTTAACTGAATTTGTAAAAAATCAAAATATTATCAATCGAAATTAAATATTTAAAATGAAATTGCGGTTTATATCAAATTTAAATTTTAAATTTGATATCAACCAAAACCGACTAATAGAATCAAATGTTGAGTTCATCAGCACCTAACAAAAAGAAAATCAGATATTAAGTTCATCAACAACTAACAAAAAGAGAATCAGATATTAAATAAGATCCCATTGGGAAATTGCGATTGCATTTGCTAACAAATAATATAAGCTGTCACCTTATATTCGAACCACAACACGGCAACATATATTAAACATTGAATATTATTTGAAATGACGGGCCAGCGGAAGATTAATTTCCAACGAAAGTTTTCATGATTAAAATATTACTCTTTTTCAGTTAAGATAAGATATACAATAAAAATACTAAGGCATTCATACAAATTTGTTTGTAGTTGTTTTATTATGCACGGGTAATTTAAAAAAATAAACTGTTTATTTAATTAAATGTATTGTGATTCAGATGTAATTTAAATATTGATGATATATAAAATATTATTTTTAAAATGATAAATAAAATATATTAATAAGATAATAAACACCAACGTGCAACAAAATATTCAGAAAGCACAAGACGTGCTTAAAAATAACTAATATGTTAAACAAGATATAACCATGAGAAAATAAAAAATAAATAAGGTAAAATGCAAAAATATGGATGAAGCACCCAACAATAAACTGCAATTACTAAAAAACTACTTCACAGCTCATAAGATAGATATAAATAGATGATAAGATTCTGAAGACAAGGTGTAAAAGTTCACTTTAGATTTATCTAAAAATCAATTTCAAGTCAAATAAATACTTTTATCCTCTATCTCTCTCGTTGTTTTTGTGACTTTGTTAAGATGACATTATTTCAGACTTTTCATATAGATTTTCCAAATAGCTCCACAGAAGGAACATGAAAGCCTACTAGGGTCAAAAAACACTCCTCTTTTAAACAAGTTATCTTAAGACAAAAGTCTATCTTGCAAAAGCTTCTGGGAGAAGACCAAGATCTTAAATGGGTGTGAGGAGAGTTCTCGAGGGTTCGATATACTTATCTTCTGTTGAAGAGGAAGAACTAGGAATTCTTTGAGAACCTTGAGAAAATTGTTGAGAGGAAGCCATTTGTTCATACAGACTCTTTTAAGATTTTTGAAAGACTGAACAAATTGAAGAGAAAAAAATTAAGAGTGGAAGTATGATAGTTATGATGAATGAACGAAACATATATAGTCAATGGAAAGAAAATAGTAGTCTTAATTAAAAAGAAACAGATTTAAAGAAAATGATTACGTGCATTTAAACGTTCCAAAAAAAGAGGGATAACGTTAAGATATGGAACAATTACCGGATTGACTCGAGCCTTAATTCATCAACTCAATTGTTTCAGTCTCTTCAGAATTTGAACACGTGTTCAGCCTTAGAGGAAGACCTTGCGTTTAGAGTTGAAAGATGTTGATATTGTGAACTGTATGCTTCTATCTTTGAAATGAATTGTTTTTGGAGAATGTTGAGATCTTCTGGATAGATCCTGATACAACTTTTCTTTTTATTTATGAAGAACTATTGACCAGATATTCACACAAAGAAAATTAAAGCATAAAATTATGAGGGTTAAAGTATACAAAAATAGTACTATCATTCTGGACATAATTTCATGCTGAGATGTTTTAGAATGAAGTTAAATCTATCTTCAGAAAGGGATTTAGTGAAAACATCAGCCCATTGATGATCCGTGTCTATAAATTTTAACGAGAGAATTCCTTTCTGAATATAGTCCCTAATAAAATGATGTTTAATTTCTATATGTTTAGCCCTAGAATGTAAAATAGGATTTTTTGAAAGACAGATAGCAGAAGTATTTTCATAGAGGATAGGAATGTTACTCTCATATATGTTAAAGTCTTCAAGTTGACTTTTCATTCAGAGCATTTGTGTGCTGCATCCAGCTGCTGCTATATATTCAACTTCAGTAGTTGACAGTGCAATGGTGGATTGCCTTTTGCTGGACTACGAGATTAGATTGTCTCCCATAAATTGGCAGCTTCCAGAAGTACTTTTTCTTTCTATTCCGTCTCTGGCGAAGTCAGCATCACAATACCCTACTAATTTGTATTCTTTGGATTTTCTATAGCAAAGATCAAGATTAGTAGTACATTTCAGATACTTGAAAATTCGCTTAACAGCTGTTAAGTGAGATTCTCTAGGATCTGATTAGAATCTAGCACAAAGACAAATGCTATACAAAATATCAGGTCTTGAAGTTGTTAAGTATAAGAGAGAACCAATCATACCTCTGTAGAGCTTCTGTTCTACTTTCTTACTTACCTCTTCATTTTTTAGAATGCATGTGGGATGCATATGAGTTTTGGATGGCTTACATTCTGACAAGTCAAATTTCTTCAGAAGTTCTTTGACATACTTGATTTGATGATTGTAGGTTCCTTATGGAGTTTGATTGATTTGGATACCCAGAAAGAAATTGAGTTTGCCCATCAAGCTCATTTCAAACTCTGCCTGCATAGACTTAGCAAATTCTTTTCCCAAAGAGGCTTTAGTAGATCAAAAAATTATATCATCTACGTAAATTTGACAAACCAGAATGTCATTTTTAAATAGTTTACAAAATAAGGTTGTGCCCACCTTCTCTCTGGTAAAATCATTTTCTAACAGAAAATTACTTAGTCTTTCATACCAAGCTCTGGGAGCTTGTTTCAGACCATATAGTGATTTCTTAAGTTTATAAACTTATTCTAGATGTTTTAAATTTTCAAACCCAGGGGATTGGTGCACATAAACTTCTTCATCAATGTAACAATTTAAAAACGAACTTTTAACATCCATTTGATAGAGAGTGATGCCATTATTTACTGCAAAAGAAATTAAAAGTCTGATAGATTCTAACCCGGCGACTGGAGAAAAGGTTTATATATAGTCTATCCCTTCTTGCTGACTGTAACCTTGTGCCACCATTCGTGCTTTATTTCTGATGACTTCTCCTTGTTCGTCTAGCTTGTTTCTGAAGACCCATTTGGTTCCAGTGATGTTAAAGCCTTTTGATTTAGGAACTAAATCCCATACATCGTTTCTGGTGAACTAATTTAGTTCTTCATGCATTGCGAGTATCTGGTCATTATCCAGAAGGGCTTCGTCAATGGAAGTTGGCTCAATCAGAGACACTAATCCCATGAGAGATTCTTCAGAATTTCTGAATGTAGATCTTGTTCTGATTGGGTCTTCTTTCTTTCCCAGTATCGTGTTTTCTGGATGAGCTAATCTGCTTCTAGATTGTCTTTTCTAGATGGGATCTTCAGATGTTGCTGTAATGTTTGTGACATCCTTTTCTGGATTTGACTGTGATTATTTATAGAGAACTTCTGATGTTATGTCCTCAGTACCTGTAAATTGAACTTCTATATTTGCAAAAAATTTACCCTGCTTTGACTTTTGGGAGCCAAGCTTATCATTAAATATGACACTGATAGACTCTTCCACAATCTGTGTTCCTGTGTTATATACTCTATAACCTTTTGAGCATTCATAGTATCCTAACATGAGACACTTTTGTGCTTTAGAGTCAAACTTGTTTAGATGTTCTTTAGTGTTTAGAATAAAACAAGTACATCCAAATGGATGGAAATAAGAAATGTTGGGCTTTTTGTTCTTCCACATTTCATATGGAGTCTTATCCAGAATAGGTCTTATGGAGATTCTATTTTGAATATAACACACTGTGTTAATTTCTTCTGCCCATAAGTTCTTAGTAATGTTAGTCTCGTTGATCATGGTTCTAGCCATTTCTTGTAAAGTTCTGTTCTTTTGTTCTACAACTCCGTTTTGTTGAGGAGTTCTAGGACAAGAGAAATCATGAGAGATTCCATTCTCATTAAAAAATAATTCAAAATTTTTTTCTTCAAATTCTCCACCATGATCACTTCTGACTTTAACAATTCTAAAATCTTTTCGTTTTGAACTTGGTTACAGAAGGTAAAGAACACAGAGTGTGACTCGTCCTTATGTCTTAAGAACTTTACCCATGTCCATATGCTATAGTCATCTACAATCACTAATCTATACTTCTTTCCACTAATAGATGTAGTTTTCACTGGTCCAAACAGATCTATATGTATAAGTTCTAATGGTCTAGAGGTAGAAACAACATTTTTTGCTTTGAAAGAAGGTTTTGCAAACTTGCCTTTTTGACATGTTTCACACAAAGCATCTAAGCTGAACTTCAGGTTAGGAAATCCTCTGACCAGATTGAGTTTGTTAATCTGAGATATTCTTCTCATACTAACATGCCCCAATCTTATGTGCCATACCCATTGCTCGTCCCTAACAGACATTAGGAATTTTAAATTCTGACTTTTTAGTTCAGAAAGTTTTATTTTGTAAATGTTGTTCTTTATCTTTCCATTAAAAAGGATAGATCCATATTTCTGACTAACTGCTTTACAAGACTTTTGATTAAAGATTATATCATAACCGTTATCACTTAATTGACTTATGGATAATAGGTTATGCATTAATCCATCTATTAATAAAACATTAGTTATAGAAGGAAATGTACCATTACCAATAGTTCCAGAGCCAATAATCTTTTCTTTCTGATTGCCTCTGAAACCTACATAGCCTCCATATTTAAGCTCCAGACTTTGGAAAATATGCTTTCTTCCCGTCATGTCGAGAGAATCCAGAGTCTAGGTTCCAAGATTGGTGTTTCAATTTTGCTGTTAAAGACATCTGCAACATAGACAATTTTATCCTTAGGTACCCATATCTTTTTGAGACCTTGTTTGTAAGTTACCAAAATTCTGCTTGAATTTTGGTTTAGCAAAAAAAGCATTACTAGTATACTTTATGTCATGTGTATGTCCATAGGTGAAGTGAGAATAAAGAGGTGTGTGTTTTATGACTATATCATTAACTTTCTTTGGTTGGGATTCTTTACCCTTATATCCTATCCCTTTTCTTCCATTTCTGCTAACTCCATAGATCATTGAAGCCATCTTGCTCCTATATATGTTTTTAGCTAGAAATTTTTGAAAGCTATGATCATATTCTTTTATGATCCTATCAGAGTTACTAGAAACTTCTGAGACAACTTCTTTCTGAGCTTTTTGTAATTTATTTTTAATAACATAATTTTCTTTTTAGAGTTTATAAATGGTTTCTTTTAGCTCAAAGTTTTCTGTTTTGAGTTTCTTAGTATCTTCAGAGTTAGATACCAGATCCTTTTTCAAGTTCTTAGTATTTTCAAGAATTTCTGACAGACTTCTAATTGAGATCTAGAAAAGTTAGAGAATACCTCTTCTGACTCTGAGTCTGACTCTAATTCGGATGATCTAATGTCATCTAATATATTGGCCATTAGGGCTATGTTGGCTCGTTCATCTTTTGATTTTGTTTCAACTTCAGAAGATTCTGAGTCATCCCATATTGCCATACGACTTTTATTCTTTTCTTTGAAGAATTTCTTTTTAGGTTTTTCTTTTTGAAGTTTTGGACAGTCGCTTTTGTAATGACCTTGTTCATTGCATTCGTAGCAAATAATATCTCTGTTATTGGATTTTCTGTATCCAGAAGATGATTCAGAATGATTCCCTGTTCTTCTGGGAGTTCTAAACTTCCTCTGCCTCTGCTTCCACATTTAATTGACTCTTTTGGAGAGAAGTGATAGTTCACCTTCTTCTGATGAGGATCCACCAGAGTTATCTTCTTTTTCCTGAAAAACTTTAGGTTCATATTTTTTATTAGATTTAAGAGCAAGAGACTTACCTTGATTTTGGGGCTCATCTTCTTCTAGTTCTATCTCATGACTTCTCAGGGAGATGATAAGTTCTTCAAGAGATATTTTGTTCAGATCTTTGGCCAGTTTTAGGGTTGTGACCATGAGTCTCCATTTCTTGGGTAAACTTCTAGTGATTTTATTTACATGATTTGCTGTTGAGTACCCTTTATCCAGAACTTTTAGTCTAGCAACCAGAATTTGAAATCTTGAGAACACTATTTCAATGGTTTCATCTTCTTCCATTTTGAAAGCTTCATACTTATGAATGAGAGCAAGATATTTGGTTTCTTTGACTTACATGTTTCCTTCATGTGTCATTCTCAAGGAGTCAAACATGTGTTTTACTGATTCTCTGTTTGTGATCTTCTCATACTCGATATACGAGATATCACTCAAGAGGATTGTTTTGGCTTTGTGATGATTTCTGAATTCTTTCTTTTGATGATCTTTCATTCTTTTTCTGTCGATCTTCTGACCGCTTTTGTCAACTGGATGTATGTACCCATCAGTCACCATATCCCAGAGATCAACGTCATGATCTAGAAAGAAACTTTTGATTCTGTCTTTCCAGTAATTGAAGTTTTCACCATCAAAGATTGAAGGTTTGTCGCTGATTGTGTCTTTCTCATCATGATAATCATTGTTGATGATCTGACTTGGTCCCACCATAGTGTTTTTCTTGCTTGGATCTTTTTCTGACACAGTTAAGTGTTTACATTCAGAACCAAGCGCTCTGATGCCAATTTAAGGATGGAAAAACACAAGAACTTGATCGAAGACGATTATGAATGAGGCAGGCTTAGGCAAAGACGAGTGGATTCAAATGAGATTAGATCAACTGAACCTGATCGATGAGAAGCGGTTGGCTGCTGTTTGTCATGGTCAGACCTACCAAAAACGAATGATCAAGGCTTTCAACAAAAAGATCAAGCGTCGCGTATATCAAGCTGGTGACTTGGTGATAAAACACATCATTCTACCACAAGGCGACCCCAGAGGCAAATGGACTCCCACCTATGAAGGGCCATTTGTTGTCAAGAGAGTGTTCTCTGGCGGTGCCATGATGCTGACTACCATGGATGGTGAAGACTTCCCACATCCCATAAACATGGACATAGTTAAAAAATACTACACATAAGAGACCCGCTAGGTTGACACACCTAGGCAAAATAAGGGCATCCCGGCAAACCAAAAGGTTTTGGAAAAAATTAGGGATATATACAAAAGATTATACACCCGGCAAGTTGAAAACCCGAAAGGGCGACTTGGGAAAAAATGGGTATCCTGGTGGGATGAAATCCCGAAAGGGCGGTCCAGGCAAAAGTTAAGGATTAAAAGCGTATGACTATGTCCTGTGGATTCACCACAGTCAACTTTATCACCAAGGTCCAAGTTTAAATAGTCCAAGATCAATCCAATCAACTTCTGTCAACGACAAGGGGCATTTGAAGACATTGGGGAAATAGTAGAGTTGGAAGGCAATGAGATCGTATCACATGGCTATTTGTTTTTATTTTCAATTTTGTTTCCCTTTTGACGATTTCCTGTTACTAGGATCTCCGTCTCTTTGTACAAAAACGCATATTCATGGGCAAAATATCAATACAAATATAATTTGAAGTGAAAACTTCCTGTCTTTGTTTTGAATGCAAACTTGTCCAATGACTAAAATTGAATGAACATATGTATATGAACATAATTAAAACTGTTTGACACATATGACCTAAGCAGTAACAAGCACCTCTTTAATGAATATGGAATACCCCCACACTGTTATTTCATTAACATCCTACTCAACAAAGTTACTCACAAAGTATCTTTGCATAGGATAATATCCAACCAGAGTCTCAATCTCTTGGCAGCTCTCTCTCCAGCTAAGTTGATCCTACAAGTAGAAGCCTCGTGGATCTCTTCCTCAAAGAACTCACCTCTTCAGCAGTTTATCAACAGGTTTTATTTCCCCATCAAACAATGAGCAGCATAACTCCCCAGTTGAGTACAAAATTCCCCAATTGAGCTTGTTACCCCCAGCTGAATATACCTCCCCAAGCTGAGTCTGTCCTCTCCGACTGAGTCTACACTCTCCAGCTTGAGTTTTCTTTTCATATTATTACATATCATAGGGCCACAAACCCTAATCCCCAGTAAAGTCATCAAAAAAACCTTTACTATCTCCAAAGGTTACTATGAAGCCTGGACTCGACCAGATAATAGTCAACTTCTCAAGTCACTATAGAGCCTGGACCCGACCAGATAATAATGTAACCTTTCAACTAATTATGAAGACTGGATCCAACCAGATAATAATTAACTTCGTAAGATACTATGAAACCTGGACCCGACTAGATAATAGTTTAACTCTTCAAAATATAGAAGAACCTGGACTCAACCAGACCAAGGTTTAACTTCTTTTCCCCAGTAGAGTTTACCTCTACCCCAACAAGTTGTTGTGAAGCCTGGATCCGACCAGATAGTAATTACCCTCAAAAATTCGTTGTGAAACCTGGAACCCGACCAGATAACAACTAAACCCGAAACAATTTATTGTAAAACATGGACCCGACCAGATAACAATTGACCTCATCAACCTTAGAAATCTGCAAAGCTTGGACCCGACCAGATGTCAGTTTTTCAAGCAAGTTATTGTGAAACCTGGAGCCCGACCAGATAACAATTAACTACGATCCCCAGAGAGATACTGTGAAGCCTGGACCCGACCAGATAATAGTACAACTTTCTAAAAACCATGAAACCTAGACCCGACCAGATAATAGTTACCACTTCAAGTCACTGTAGAGCCTGGACCCGACCAGATAATAGTTAACTTTCGTATCCCCGGTAAGTTTTTGTGAAGCCTGGATCCGACCAGATAACTATTCAATTTCAAAAAAAAATTATGCAGAGCCTGGAATTCGACCTGATAACAGTTAATTTATTTCTTCCCCAGTAAGTTACCTGAAGCCTGGATCCGACTAGATAGTAGCTGACTTCCTCATTCTCAACATGTTGTGAAGCCTGGATTCGACCAGATAACAACTGACATTCAAGAGATATTCCCCAGTGGAAGCATCTTTTCAACAAAGTTCGGAGATATGTATACACTTCATCCCCAACAGAAATCTGGGAGTCAACTCCCTAAAACTCCTCAGCAACAGTCAAGGATTTATTTTCCCGGAAAAAAACATACATCTCACATTCATACATCACAGCATGTACATACAAAATGCATTTAGCATAATACCACATCTAGTGAACATCATGCATACATCTGCATTTTACTAACTCTTTTTCTCACAGGTAAAACATCAAGTTTTAGTCAACAAGAGATTTGTGTTGATACTTCTTCCAGTGTTTACCAAAATTCCTTCAAATGGCATCTATAAGCCCATTCACAAATCCATCTTCGAGTGCAAATTTCTGGGCACTCTAGTGTCCAATCATCTTCCACCTTCAAGTCACGAATGGCAGATCCGCCAATATAAATCTTCAGGTTTAAGAAGATTGAATAGGGGCAGATGTTGTACCCCAAAATTTACTCTCTCATTTATCAAGTAATCTCTCACAAGATCTCCTTTGGTTCAAGACCACACTAGGGTTGATCAGCTCAAGACACCTCCTCAAGC
Organism: Vicia faba; assembly: GCA_948472305.1. NCBI lineage: Eukaryota > Viridiplantae > Streptophyta > Magnoliopsida > Fabales > Fabaceae > Vicia > Vicia faba. The sequence goes on from OX451736.1 coordinate 818,957,079, forward strand.
ACTGATGACTGAAAATTAGGGTTTGAGATTGCACAAGGACAATTGGACTTTTAATGCCCCATATTACTTTCATGGATCATTTTGGACTCTCAAGATTTCTCATGACAAGTTTTAAGTCTTGGATCACATTTTTGCTCAGTCAATTGATCAGTTGACTTAAAAGTCAGTTGTATTTGGAAAAAGTCAATTATGGTCAATTTACAGTCAAACTTCATAAGTTTTGATCCATATCAACATTATGAACTCATATATGTCATTTTATCAAGTTTGGACCACAATTCCTCAAGAATTTTGATCAGATCATCAAAAGGGCAAAATGGTCAGAATTAGGGTTTTGACTGAGGAAGTGCAATTTCTGATTTTTGACCTAGAAAATGGTTAATTGGTTGGAGACATGATCTCAAGGATTCAATTGCATAATTTTGACCTAATTGAATGACTCAAAACTTCCCTCAAGATCAATTGATTGATAGTTGATTTTCAGTCAACTGATCAAAAGTCAACTGTACACTGAAAAGTCAAACTTTGACTTTTTGGTCAAAATCAAGTATCAAAGATCACAATTCATTAAAACATGTCAAAGTATGAAACTTGTTCATCAAGAAATCAAAAAGTCAAGATTTCATTTTGAAAAGTCAAAATTTCTAAACTTAGAAATTTTTCTAAGTGTTTGAAAATTCATATTTTTTCACAACTTTGAGCCAATTTTTCACCATGATGCAAGATGATTAAAAGGAAACTTTCAACATGAAAATGTAGATATAAATGATATCTAAAACATTGTAGAACACAACTTCTCCTAGAAATGCATGGATATCAAGTTATGATTTTGTAAATACATGTTCATGAAACTTAGAAACTTAGTAAAATTTTGCCCTAGTTTAGGCAGAATTTTGACCTAACTTCATGGCAATATTTCACATAGTTCCAAGAGGAATTTTAAAAAATGACCAACATAAAGGTTATAGAGGATGTTACAAGCTTTCCAAAATATCCAAGAACTCATTGATATCATGTTTGAGCAAAGAGAATTGAAGACAAGAAGTTGGACATTCATTCTTGAATTATAGGTCATTTCCATGATGAACAAGGATTAAAATCCAAGCCTAGGTTGTATAATATTTGCTTTGCAGGCCTAAAAATTATTTTTCACTCCATAATTAAATGTTTACATAGCTGTTAGAGCTTTGATCCAAGCATTTGAGCCATTATCCAAGCTGCATTTCCATTTATGGCACAAAGTTACCATTCCATTTTTGTAAAGAGGCTTTAACCACAAAGTCATCATAGAGCTTTGCACTTGTTCCTTCTGATCACAAGCAATGTCAAAGGAAAAAGCAACATGTCTATAGCCTCCCATAAACTCAAGCCATGCTTGTACTATGCCTTGAAACCATGTTTTCACTTTTCTTCAAAATCAAGTAACATAGCCATAACTCTATATCTTGTGCTTCTGACCACCTCAAAGGATCCAATCTCTTTCATATAACCATACAAGTTGTTTGCAAGCAAGGATACGAATACACAAGCTCTCAAACTCCCCAAAACTCAGAACTGCATCACAAACCACCATTGTTACACATTTTGACCAAGAACTTCAAACTTCCATTTCCCTCGTGCGTTTATTGGCCTTTTAGTTTCAAAAGCTTACTCACATCAAATACAAACCATCACTGTCCTTGTTTGCAGACTGTAACATCATCTTCATCAACTTCCAAGTTCAAAAATAGAGCATTGCAGTTGGACTTCTCCAGACCATTCCAGCCACTCTCAGTTCAAGCCAGCTATTGCATTAGCTTCCTAGAGGTTCAAGGAAGCTGGCCTGATCATCACCATCACTTGAAACAAGCTCAAACTCATTTCACGATTTCCAGTTTTGAGGTATTTTTCTTGAACTTCTATCTCATTATTTAGGCATTGCTAGGCTTGCATTTGTGAAGATAAACTGTAGACATCATTGCCCTGAAAGTATACATGTCCATAGATTTCATTTATGTTGTTTGAGTAGGGAGAATTTTGAGTTTGGACCTCTGAAAATATTTAGGTCAGAATTTGGTACTATTAGAAATTCATGCTCATCTTTGAGAATTAGATTAAGTTATTTACATATCCAGAATCGTGAGAAGATTTCTAACAAGTTTGATGTTGGAAGTTTTGTGAATGGATGAGAATTGAATAAGTTACAGATCCTTTGATTGGAGGTTGAAGATGAAGTATATTCAGGGCAAAACTTGTATCATATAATTATTGTTTTGTTTAAGTTAACGGATGTATCACCACCCCAGTGGTTAAAGCGCACACCTGTTACCTTAGGGACCTGGGTTCGAGCCCCAGTGGTACCCTTTTGCTTATTTTTTCATGTTTTCACCTTTTTTTGTTTGAACAGGCGTTAGGCCTCCCCCCTTTGGGCCTTGTTTTTGTTTGCTAATTCCTGCCCCATGTCTATGTTTACACCCCAGGCCCTTTTTATTATTTCACTTTCTTTTTCTTTATTTTATTTTCTTTTTCATATTATTTATTATTATTATTATTATTATTATTATTATTATTATTATTATTATTATTATTATCATTATTATTTTTATTAATAAAAATCCAAAAAATATTATTATTATTATTTTCACATTTATTTATTTTTCTTTTCAAAAAAACAAAAAGACTAAAAAATATTTTCTTTTAACAAATTAATTCCTTTTTAACAATAATTAATGTTTAGACTTAGGGTTAATTATTACATTATTTTTTTGTAAATTAAAATCAATTTAGAACTTAGGTTTCTTTTTAATTAGTCAATTCTTGTTTTATTTTCATTATTTAAAACCTTTTCATAAAAAAGCCCTAAAAAATCATTTTAAATTAATTTCTTTTCTTAATTAGTTTAAGTTCATTTTAGTTAATTTTTCATTAATTATTTTCCCAGTTAAGTTTAGGTTAAAACCTTTCATAAAATCAAACAAAATCATTTTCTTTATCCATTTGCATTTGTATATCATTTATTCAATTATTGTACATTTATTCAATATGTTTGTAATAGTTAATTAGATCTAATTTTCTTACAAAATCCCCATTTGTAAATTTGTACACCCCCTCCCCTAATGATTTAATATCTTAGTATTTTTATTTTCCGCAATTTTATCTTTTATATATAAATGCTAGTAAAATAGCGTTTGTATGGAAAGATTAAAATCAATAAGTTAGTGTAACACGGTGAGAGAACTGAATTGATTGTTTTGCGTTTTATCGTAAATGTTGCGGTTTAGCAAGAGTCGCCACTGACTTTTCTTTTATCCAAAAAGAAAGGTTGAAAAGAACAAGAAAGACCTTTGAGATGTTTTCTTGAGTTCAGGGGGTAGATTATGAAAAGGGAAGGTATTAGAATCCTTTTCATCCATAGTTATCTATGGGCTCTTAGTTACTTGCTAGGTCACTTGCTTTTGTTTGAAAATGTGCTTTGTGTAGTTTTTGAAAGTATTTTGAAAAGGCGCCATCATTTAGGAAAACTTTGTAATGATTCTCATTCGTAAGAATGTATACAAAGTGTTGATCTTTTGAAAATGTTTTCAAGTTTGAAAGATGTTTTTGAAAGTGTTGGTGTTTGTTTTTGAAAATAGCAAGGGTGTTTTGGTTTTTAAATTGAGCAAGCAACTAGGAACAATCTACCTACTCAAAAGTCTTTAAGGGACTAAGATATCTTAATATTTTCTTTAAGGGACTAAGATCATTTTTAAAAGGCAACTTTGATAGCGTCATCGAGGGACTATGATCTTGTATTTTTTGATTGCTTTTGCTAAGAAACTCACATGCATAATATGGCCATTTTTGTAAGGCAACAAAGTGGGTTTACCCTAAGGGTGTAAGTGTATTGATTTACATGCATTGTTTTGTCTTTAAATTAGGATTTTTTAAGCATTGATTTTATCTTCCCATACAAACCCTAATTACTAGCATTTGTATACAAAGCATTTAAATTGCGAAAAATAAAAAAAATACTAAGCTATTACATCATTTAAGGGAGGGGATATACAAATTACAAATGGGGAATTGCAAGAAAATTAAATCTAAATAATTATTACAACCATATTGAATATTGTACAAAAAATGAATAAATAAAAATGCAAGAATGTAAATGTAAAAAGAAATGTGATTTTTGTTTGGTTTTCATGAAAAGATTTTTTGACCTAGTTAACTAAAATAAAATAATTAACTAAAAATAAGAAAATTAAGATTAAGTTAGTAAAATAAATTAATTTAAAGAGAACAAAATTTTTAGGTTTTTTTTTGTGAATTTGATTAAATTAGTAAATAAATTTAATTAAATAAAAGTCCTAAGTTCTAAATTGATTTTAATTTACAAGAAAATAATATATAATAATTAAAACTAATTATCTAAGTATTTTAAAAAAGGGAAATTAATTTATTAAAGAAAATGTTTTTTATTCTTTTGTTTTATGAAGAAATATAAACTAAATAAATATAAATAAAAATAAAAATATTTTTTGGACTTTTATTATTGATAATAAAAATAATAATAATAATAATAATAATAATAATAATAATAATAATAATAATAATAATAATAATAATAATAATAATAATAATAATAATAATAATAATAATAAAGAAAATAAAAATATAAAAGAAAGAAAATGGGCCAGGATGTATGAAAGTGAAACAGGGAGTATGAGATAAGCAAAAATGCTAGGCCCAGGGGGTTGAGGCCCAAGCGCCTAATTCAGAAAAAATGAAAAAAAGAGTGAAAATTACAAAAGGTCTCGCTGGGGCTCGAACCCAGGACCTTCTAATACGCGCGCACTTCTTTTACCACTGGGGTGGCCTGTTTCATCCGTTCATATAATAAAAGCATAAATATATATATTAGAAACTGCTTCCTGAAGATAACTTCATCTTCAACCTCGCGCCTAGCCAGACCACCTGCATCTTGTTCATTTCTCATCCATTTGCAAAAGTGTAAACATGAATCTTGTGGAAAATTTCCTCACGATTTCAGAAATGTAAAGCATTAAAGCTATAAATCAAAGACAAACATGAATTTTAATGGCCCTAATCGGAACCCTAATTTTTCCAGAAACTTCAATCTTAAAATTCTCTAAGCTCAAGTAACATAATTGAAAACTATGGACATGGTTAGCTTTAGAGCAATGATATCTACATTTTTCATTCACAAATTGAACATTAATGATGCCTATATGAAGAGTTCAAAAGTCATAAAACTCACCTTGCAAGAGGGTATCGTGTTTTGAGTTTGAGCAGCTTTCAATGAGTCCTAGTGATTGGGTTAGCTTCCTTAAGTTCCCAGGAAGCTAATGTGATGCTTGGTTTGAGCTGAAAGCGGTTGAGGAGTTCTGGACAAGTCCACTTGTAGACCTCTGTTTTTGGTTATGGAGATTGATGAAAATTGAGTTACAGTTATGAAACAGGGTCAGGGATGAGTTGTATTTGATGTTTAGAAGCTTTAGGAACCAAATGGCTTAAAAATGCACGAGGGAAATGTGAGTTTCAAGTTTTTGGTCAGAATGTGCAACAATGGTGATTGGTGATACAGTTCTGAGTTCTTGTGTGTTTTAGGACTTAATAATGCGTGTGATTTCTTGCAAACAACTTATGTACATGTATGGAAAAGGTTAGAGCACAAATGTACTCAAGACTTCTGAGTTCTAGCCTTTTGGCTCTATAACTTGCTTTTGAAGAAAAGTGAGAAGACAAATCTCAAAATGTTGTACAAGCATGTTCTGAGTTCAAAGAGGCTTTAGACACATAACTTTTGGGTTATAGGGGTTGTGTGTGCAGAAAGAACAAGTGCAAAGCTCAAGAAGTTGACAATTGCAAAAGTGATGCTTTATCAAAATGGAAATGGTGACTTTCTCCCTAAAATGGCAAAATGCTTTAAACAATGCTTGAATCAATTGGACAATTGATCAATCAGTTGTGTAAACATTAAATTAAGGAGTGACAAACAAGTTTGAGTCCTGCAAAGTGAAGATTATGCAGCATGGCTATGGATTTGGTTCATGTTGCATCACAAATTTTGCCTTGCAAAAAAACTTGAAACCCTAACTTCTGGACTTCGATTCTCCTTGCTCACAAATGATCTCAAGGAGTTATTTGACATTATGGAAAGCTTGTAATGTGATATACAACCCCTCTTTGAATCAATTTTGCAAAATCCAAATGGAACTATATGAAACTTGGCCCAGAAGTTAGGTCAAAATCCTGACCGAAAATGCTCAAAATTTCACTAAGTGTTTTAGTTTCATGACCATGACTTCATGGATTAATAACTTGATATCAAAGCATTTCTAGGAGAAGTTATGTAAAGAAATGTTTTAGGTCTCATGGTGATCTACAACTTTCATTTTGAAATTTTCCTTTGAATCATCTTGCATCATGGTGAAAAAATGGCTCAAAGTTGTGAAATCTTGAATTTTTGATTTCTTGATGAACAAGTTTCATATTTTGACATGTTTTGATGAATTGTGATCTTTGACACTTGATTTTGACCAAAAAGTCAACATTTGACTTTTCAGTGTACATTTGACTTTTGATCAGTTGACTGAAAATCAACTATCAATCAATTGATCTTGAGGGATGTTTTGAGTCATGACATTAGGTCAAAATGATGCAATTGAAACCTTGAGATCATGTCTCAAACCAATTAACTATTTTCTAGGTCAAAAATCAGAAATTGCCCTTTCTCAGTCAAATTCCTAATTTTGACCATTTTGCCCTTTTGATGATCTGATCAAATTTCTTGAGGAATTGTGGTCCAAACTTGATCAAATGATATATATGAGTTCACAATTTTTATATGGATAAAAAATTATGAAGTTTGACTGTAAATTGGCCATAATTGACTTTTCCCCCAATAAAGTTGATTTTTAGGTCAACTGATCAATTGACTGAGCAAAAATGTGATCCATAACTTGAAACGTGACATGAGTAATCTTGAGGGTCCATAATGATCCATGGAAGTCATATGAGGCATTAAAAGTTCAATTATCCTTGTGAAATCTCAAACCCTAATTTCAGTCATCAGTGCTTAAGGAGGTGTCTTGAGCTGACCAACCCTTGTGCAGTCTTGAACCAAAGGAGATCTTGTGAGAAAATATTTTATAAATGAGAGGGAATATTTTGGGGTACAACAGCTACCCTTGTTCAATCTTCTTAAACCTGAATAGTTAGATTGGCGGATCCGCCATTCGTGACTTGAAGGTGGAAGATGATTGGACACTAGAGTGCCCAGAAATTTTCACTCGAAGATGAAATGGGAATGGGCTTATAGATGCCATTTGTAGGAATGATGGAGATTTTCCAAAGATGGGCTTGTAGATGCCATCCAAGGGTGATTGTTGACAGAGAATGGACTAAGTCTGAACTTGATTTGAACTGGAAAAGAATCAGAATAAATCTTTGGAGCGACTTATTGAACCAGAAGAAGTATTGTATGTTGTTTGACTGAGAAGAATCAGAATAAATATTTGAGTGATTTGTCTGAACCAGAGAAAGTGTATGCGGAAAGAATCAGAATAAATCATTGAGAGATTTATCTCATCCCGAAGTGTTCCTTTGGAAAGTATCAGGATAAACCGTTGATGGGTTTAAACTGAACCAAAAGAGATCTTGAATATTCTTTAACTGGAAAGAATCAGAGTAAATCTTTGAGCGATTTATCTGAACCAGAGAAAGTGTTTGCGGGAAAAAATTAGAATAAACCGTTGAAATATTTAAACTGAAACGACAGGGATCTGGAGAAGATTCAAAATAAACCGTTGAGAGATTTATCTGAACAAGAGAAGACGTCTGTGGGAAAGAATCAGAATAAACCGTTGAGAGATTTAAACTAAATCGGCAGGGATCTGGAGAAGAATCAGAATAAACCATTGAGAGATTTATCTGAACCAGAGAAGACGTCTGCGGGAAAGAATCAAAATAAACCATTGAGGGATTTAAACTAAACCGACAAGGATCTAGAGAAGAATCAGAATAAATTGTTGAGAGGTTTATCTGAACCAGAGGAAACATCTGCGGGAAAGAATCATAAACCGTTGAGAGATTTAAACTGAACTGGCAGGGATATGGAGAAGAATCAGAATAAATCGTTGAGAGGTTTATCTGAATCAGAGGAAACATCCGCGGGAAAGAATCAGAATAAACCATTGAGAGATTTAAACTGAACCGGCAGGGATCGGGAGAAGAATTAGAATACATCATTGAGAGATTTATCTGAACCAGAGAAGACGTCTGTGGGAAAGAATCAGAATAAACCGTTGAGAGATTTAAACTGAACCGGCAGGGATCTGGAGAAGAATCAGAATGAACCGTTCAGAGATTTATCTGAACCAGAGAAGACGTCTACAGGAAAGAATCAGAATAAACCATTGAGAGATTTAAACCGAACCGGCAGGGATCTAGAGAAGAATCAGAACAAATCATTGAGAGATTTATCTGAACCAGAGAAGACGTCTGCGGGAAAGAATCAGAATAAACCGTTGAGAGATTTAAACTGAACTTGCAGGGATTTGGAGAAGAATCAGAACAAATCATTGAGAGATTTATATGAACCAGAGGAAACATATGTGGGAAAGAATCAGAATAAGCCGTTGAGAAATTTAAACTGAACCAGTAGGGATTTGGAGAAGAATCAGAATAAATCGTTGAGAGGTTTATCTGAACAAGAGGAAACATCTGTGGGAAAGAATCAGAATAAACCGTTGGGAGATTTAAACTAAATCGGCAGGGATCTGGAGAAGAATCAGAACAAATCTTTGAGAGATTTATCTGAACCAGAGAAGACGTCTGCGGGAAAGAATCAGAATAAACTGTCGGGAGATTTAAACTGAACCGGCAGGGGTCTGAAAGAAATATCTATTATGTAGATGGTTGACCAATCCTTTCTTGGGAATTGATCTATAATTGACTTGTTGAAAATTTGACGATAATTCTCTATTGATTGATCTTTTCTGAAAAAGATGAAAAGTTAGTTGCATGCAATGTCATGATGTATGAAATGCATGGTGCAATGTTGTTCTCAAAAAAATGAGATTGTGTCGTATGTATTTGTGCTGTCAATGTTGTGACGTATGGATGCAATGTATGGACACGTTAATTGTTATGCCGTAGTGTTGCTGGAGTCGGGGAAAATAAATCCTCGAGTATTACTGAGTGCAGGTATTCATGTTTTGAAGTGCTGATGAGTTTCCATTTGTTTTAGAAATAAACTCGGTTGTGTAAGGGAAATGCCGTGTATTGCTTGTAGACCTCGTGAAATCCTGCTGGGGAATCTTGAGAAACTGGGCGACTTTCACTGGGGAATATTAGGAGCGGTAACTGGAAGTTTTGTTTTGTCTAGGATGTGAGAGAGCTTGATATCATAAAGCTGCATACTGGAGATATGATAGCGATCCTATAGTGGGATGTCTTAATTTCTGTTCTTGTTGAAAAAGGTACCTGCGGGGGGATTTTATGGAATAGTCTAAAGATATTATCCTATTTCTTAAAGCCATTAGTGATTGTCTTTCTATTTTTCTGTTCCCCTTTTTGCTCATTTGCAAACAGTAGTTACATTCAAATGCATATGTTCAAAAATAAATCATTGGACATTTTTGTAAACAAAACACAAAAATAAAGAAAAACAGATAGTTTTGCATTTTCAAAGGAATATCTTTGTATTAACTTGAATAAGTATTTTTGTACAATGAGACGAACATTCTAGTAAGAGAATGTCGTCGTAGAAAGTGAAATTTGATACAAAGAAAAGATAGCTATGTAAAATAATCCCACGGGGTTTCCATTCTGCTATAACCTTCGTGTCTCTGAGCGTCTTATCCACTTGCTGCCTTGTTCGAAGTTGATTGAATTGATTAGACCCGTTTGAGCTTGTCAGTCGATGCTAAAGGTCTCCTGTAAGGTGATCCAACAGAACATAGTCATACGCTTTAATTCCCTAACTTTTTCCTGGACTACCCTTTCGGGTTTACAGTCCACCGGGATACCCTTTTTTCCCAAGCCGCCTTTTCAGGTTTTCGGCTTGCCGGGTGTACATATTTTTTGTATTTTATCCCTAATTTTAGCCCGAACCTTTGTGGTTCACCGGGATGCCCTTGTTTTTTCCTAGGCCAGTAGACCTAGCGGGTCTTTATTAATGCGTATTATCTTTTGACTATGTCCGCCTTCACAAGGTGTGGAAGGTCGTCACCATCCATAGTGGTTAAGATCATTGCTCCACCAGAGAATATGCTTTTGATCACAAATGGTCCCTCGTATGTAGGAGTCCATTTTCCCCTGGGATCACCTTGTGGTAATATGATATACTTGATTACCAAATCACCAATCTGATATACCCGACGTTTGACCTTTTTGTTAAAAGCTTTGATCATACATTTTTGGTACATATGGCCGTGACAGACAACCATAAGCCTCTTCTCATCAATCAAGTTCAACTGGTCAAGCCGAGTTTGGATCCAATCGTCTTTATTCACCCTTGCATCCTTTATGATTCTCAGAGATGGTATTTGGACTTCAATTGGTAGAACAACTTCCATGTCGTATACCAAGGAAAAGGGAGTTTCCCCCGTTGATATGCGCACCGTGGTACGATAACTGTGGAGAGTGAATGGTAGCATCTCATGTCAGTCCTTGTAGGTTACTGTCATTTTTTGTATGATCTTCTTGATGTTCTTATTTGCGGCTTCGAAAACACCATTCGTCTTTGGCCGGTAAGGAGAAGAATTATGGTGCTGGATCTTGAATTGCGCGCATAGTGCGGTGATCATAGTATTGTTGAGATTCGTACCATTGTCTGTGATGATTCTCTCCGGGATACCATACCAACGGATGAGATTCTGTTTGATGAACCGAGCCACAACATTCTTGGTAACGGAAGCGAAAGAAGATGCCTCAACCCACTTCGTGAAATAGTCAATGGCCACTAAGATGAAGCGGTTCCCATTAGAAGTTGTAGGTTTGACTTCTCCAATCATATCGATGCCCCACATCGTGAATGGCCAGGGAGAAGTCAGGACGTTTAGAGGAACTGAAGGCACATGCACTTTGTCAGCATAGATCTGACACTTGTGGCAGGTTCGTGAATGCTGATGGCAACCTTCTTCCATGGTAGACCAGTAGTACCCCGCTCGTAGGATCTTTTTAGCCATCATGTTACCACTGCAATGGGTGCCAAAAGTGCCTTCATGTAGATCAACCATGATCTTTTCTTCCTCAACCTTGTCTACGAAACGAAGCAAAACAGAGTCGTGGTTGCGCTTGTAGAGAATGCCATTACTAAGGAAGAACTTAGCAGAGAATCTTCTCAAGAACTTCTTATCATTGACTGAAGCTCCTTCCGGATATTCTTGAGCCTCGAGATACCTCTTAACTTCATGGAACCAAGGCTTGTCCACTATCTCTTTTGTATCGATCTCGTGACAGTGAGCTGGTTCATCCATCCGTTCAATGGTGATCTGGGGAGCCTCGTTACCCCACTTGAGTTTAAACATGGATAACATAGTGGCTAGCGCGTCCGCTAGTTGATTTTCCTCTTGTGGAAAATGCTCAAAGATAATTTCCTCGAAATGTGGGATTAATGTCAACACATGTTCTTTGTAGGGGATGAGGTTAAGGTGCTTCGTGTCCCATTCTCCTTTGATCTGACTGATGACTAAGGATGAATCTCCAAATACACTTAAAGACTTGATTCCCAAATCTATGGCAGCTTTGAGACCCAAAATACACGCTTCATATTCTGCCATATTATTGGTACAGTTGAAACAAAGTCTTGCAGTGAAGGGAGTATGACATCCTTCAGGGAATATGATTATAGCACCTATGCCATTGCCGAGTGCGTTGGAGGCCCCCGTCAAAAAACAAGGTCCTTCGGGATCCTTGTTCAGGTCTGTCATATGGTCTGAGTTTTTCACAATTGTGTACAATCATGATGTCTTCATCTGGGAATTTAAATTTCATGGACTGATAGTCATCCACAGCCGGATGAGCAAGGTGATCGGCTAGCACACTTCCCTTTATTACTTTTTGGGTAGTGTACTGAATGTTGTATTCATTCAGGATCATCTTCCATCTTGCTATTCTCCCAGAGAGGGCAGGCTTCTCGAATATGTATTTAATTGGATCCATCTTGGATATCAATAAGGTAGTATGGGTCAACATATACTATCTCAGCCGGCGAACAACCCATGCCAGAGCGCAACAAGTTTTCTCGAGCAGTGAATATCTTGTTTCACAATCGGTAAACTTTGTGCTCAAGTAATAAATAACATACTCTTTTCGGCCAGACTCGTCATGCTGCCCCATCACACACCCCGTTGAATTTTCCAAGACAGTTAGATACATGATCAAAGGTCTTCCCTAGACTGGAGGCATCAAAACAGGAGGCTCTTGAAGGTACTCCTTGATCTTGTCGAAGGAAGCTTGGAATTCATCATTCCATTTGACTACTTGATCTTTCTTCAGTAATTTGAAGATTGGTTCACAAGTAGCGGTTAGGTGAGAAATGAATCTGGCGATGTAGTTAAGCCGTCCTAAGAATCCTCTGACTTCCTTCTCGGTGCGAGGAGCAGGCATTTCTTGTATTGCTTTCACCTTGGAAGGGTCCACTTCGATACCTTTACTGCTGACGATGAAGCCTAGGAGTTTACCGGACCTCACCCCAAATGTGCACTTATTCGGGTTCAAACTTAGCTTGTATTTCTTTAGCCTTTCAAACAGTTTCTGCAAATGGTCAAGATGTTCCTCTTTAATTTGAGATCTGGATATCATGTCATCCACATAGACCTCTATTTCATGATGGATCATATCATGAAACAGAGCTACCATGGCGCGCTGATAAGTTGCCCCAGCGTTTTTCAACCCGAATGGCATAACCTTGTAACAGAACGTGCCCCACTATGTGATGAAGGTCGTCTTCTCCATGTCCTCAGGTGCCATTTTGATTTGATTGTATCCTGAGAAACCATCCATAAATGAGAACACTTTATGATGTGCGGTATTGTCAACCAGAATATTGATATGGGGAAGTGGGAAATAATCCTTAGGGCTTGCCCTATTCAAATCTCGGTAATCCACACACATGCGCACTTTGCCATCCTTTTTAGGCACTGGAACAACATTAGCGACCCATTGTGGATAGGAGGTGACAACTAAGAATCCGGTGTTGAATTGTTTCATGACTTTAGTCTTGATCTTCTCTGACATGTCTGGCCGCATGCGACGGAGTTTCTGTTTTACCGGAGGGTAGTCTTCTTTTGTTGGTAGACAATGGACCACGATATCAGCGTCGAGTCCTGGCATGTCTTCGTATGACCAGGAAAAGACCTCAACATAGTCATGTAGTAACTGAATTAAGCGCTTCTTGACACTAGGTTCCAGATTGGCTCCTACCTTGACTTCTTTCTTGTCCTCTTCGATACCTAAGTTAACTGTGACCACTGGTTCTTCGTGGGGCTGTATGGTCTTTTCTTCCTGTTGTAGTAACCTGGCTAGTTCCCCTGGCACTTCACAATCTTCCTCACCTTCGTCTTCGGCTTGGTAGATTATATTTTCAAAGTCACAAAAGGCCATAGCAGAATCGTTACCCATGCGATCCTGAGTGGATATGGATCTGCATTTTGATATGTGAGTGTGTGTAAGATCATATCTATTATTGAAAAAATAAACATGTAGAAAAAGAAAAAGAAAGCGTAAAGTTTGCATGCAAAAATGTCCATGATTCATTGATGACATATGAAAATGAAGTAACAACCCTTACAAATGGACCGTTGTGCCTCAGGTAAGACACAAGGTTTTAAAAGTCTGAATTGTTTAATTATTACAAGTCCGACAAGAATTTAAAGACAATTACTGCTGGATAAAAGTAACTGGGAGAAAATCTTTGGCTTCCTAGTTGGCGAGTCCTCCGTTGATGGTTGGGAAAATCCAATCTTCTAGGTCACAACTGTCATCACTATCCTCCACTGCGTTGACTCCATGGTTGCTGATCCGTAAAGGTGGTCCCTCGGCACGAGCACGACGAGCAGCTTTCCGGGCTCCTGAAGTGAAACCCAAACCAAATTTGTCAGATTTGTAAGGGATATCCGGGAGTTGGCCCCAAATAGTACACCCACCTTCTTCAATCACTGCCTTGGCATCTTTCAGAGAAGACATCTTTAGCGGAGGTCTGGTAATCTTCGGGACTTGGGAAACAATATTGGTTGCTGCTACTGTTTGTGGGACTTCCTCGAAATGCTGACACGGAGTTTGATGAATTCACCATCCATTTCCATGTATCTGAAGGAGTTTAGGTGAATGACCATATATTCCTCTTCTCCATGGACAGTGATGATTTTTCCCTTGGTTGGATATTTCAGCATCTGATGTAATATAGAGGTGACGACACCAGCGTCGTAAGTCCAAGGTCGGCCTAATAAACAAGAATAGGATGGGCAAATGTCCATTACATAGAAAGTTGAATCAAAGGTTTGAGTTCTAACTTTTATGGGGATGTCCACCTTCCCATGCACCATTCTTTTTGAACCATCAAAGGCCCTTACCACTATGTTGCTGGGTTTTAAGGTCAAACCTTTACAGTCGAGTCTATCCAGAGCCTTCTTAGGCAACACATTCAAAGATGAACTAGTATCAACCAGGACATGGGCCAAAGTTGTGCCCCTGCATTCGACAGAGACATGCAATGCCTCGTTGTGTTTCCTCCCTCTAGGTGTCAGGTCAGCATCAGAGAAACCCAAACCATTGTCAGCTGTTAAACTGGCCACACAGTCTTGAAATTGGTCAGTAGAGGTTTCCTGTGGCACATGGGCAGTTTTAAGAAATTTCACCAAGGCCTTTGCATAAGCCTCGAAGCACAACAGTAAAGCTAGCATAAAAATCTTTGACGGAGTCTTCCCTAGCTGTTCGCCTACGTTGTAGTCACTTCTCTTTATAATTTTAAAAATTTCTTCCATCTCCTTATTGGAGGCTCCTGGGGTAGATACTGGTTGCACCTTCATCTGGACAGGCTCAACCAAAATGCCTTTGCCCCGAGTCTCGGTCGACTCGGTGGTAGGGGTGTCAGTAGGGGTAACCATAGGGATTATAGTAGCAGTGTCAACAGGAACAAAAGAAGGGATGATCACAGGACCGATAACAATTTTCGGAGGAGAAATCTCAGGGGAGAATACCCTTCCACTTCGGATTATTTTGATGGTTCCCGCAATATTGTCGATGTCGGGGTCAGCCTTCTCAAAAATCGAGTCTTCACCAGCCAACCAATCCTTCTTGAAACCGTGATAGTATACGTCACCCCCATAGTTCCAGGGGACAATTTTATCTGAGGAGTACGGGATCGGCCCTGGCATAGTAATTATCAGGGGAGTCACCTTAGGAACAGATGTAATCCTAATGGGTCTTTTGGTGGAGACCCTAGAAGCATTGGTGGAAATGGTTACTATTGAAACATCTTTGTAAGAAATGGTTGGAACGAGAGTCTTCTCAAACAAAATCTCTTTGTCATCCTGTTGTACCCCAAAATTTGCCCTCCCATATTTCTCAACACATGGCATGTGAGGTCCCCAAATTGCTTAAGGAAGTTCAAGAGTTGACCAGACAAACTCTCTCCTAAGGCAGTATACCTCAAATTAGGGTTTTTATTTTCATCAAGATGTGTGAACCACAAAGGACTCAAATGCTCACCATTGTACTAATATTTTATCAAGATCATCCATGTCAAGTTTCAAGCCTTGCATAAGAAGTTTGCTCAGTCAATTGCTCAAATGCCTGAAAATCAACTTTGCTAGGTCAAAAGTCAATTGTGGCCCACATACAATCAAACTTCAATATTTTTGGTCAAAATCCTCATTTTAAGTATTATTCATCATTTTATCAAGGGTTGATCATGATTCCTCAAGGATTGCTCACAATTCATCAAAACCCAAAAGTTGCTAAATTAGGGTTTTTTAGGAAAAGTCAACTCAACTTTGACCAAACATAACTTTCTCATACATTATCAGAAATGACCCATCCAAAGCTAATTTTAAAGATGATGCAATTACCTACAATTCATCTTCAGATCCCAAGTTTAGAATATGCACTCACAAAAATATATGAATTTTGACATTATAGGTCCTTTTGAAAAGTCAACAAAAACACCTTTTGGGTCAAAGCTTCATACATGAAGATGGAAGACTCAATTGATATGAGACCAAAAGGGTTGCTTAGAGGACATCCTAAGATTTCTAAAAAGTCCAAGAACACCTCTCTAGGGTCAAAATTGAGAGAGTTATGCATTGGCCAAGTTGACAATTTTTGCAAAATTGCCAAAAGTCAAATGTGCTCAAATTTGCATTTTTTGCTAGATAGGCCCAACTTTTTATGCTTGCACTTCAATTATAATGTGGTCCACGACTCAAATACTTATCCACACATTATTTTATTCATTTTTCAATTTATTTTGATTTTTCATTAATTAAAAAGTGAATTAAATCAAATAAATGATGAAAATTATCAAAGGATATGATTTGATTTGTTTTTTTTATAGATTGGCAATCAAGATATGCTGAGCATGCATGATCAATTCGAATCAATGGCAATTGGTACAAGAAAGGCATGATTGACATGGAAATAGAAAGATATCATACAAATTGAAAATCAAATCAAATCTTGGATAAATGCAAAGATTCATGCCAAGTTTGTTAACCTAATTCATTCTAGGTTATATAATAAGGCTTTGCATATCAAAAGAAGAGGGTTAGAAGTCGTGAGAAGGGATGAACAAAATTGAAAAATTCCAAGAAAAGTGTGAGACGAATTTCACTCTACAGGCCAATTCAAGGTGTACTAGCCACTCCAATCGTTTGCTAGACATCCCAGGAAGCTATTCCAATCATTCCCAGGGCCTGAAACACTCAGAAGCTCGTTCTACAACTCACGCAGTTTGGTATATTTTTCAAATTTGATTATTGCAATTTACGCATCATTAGCACTTTTGAATTATATATTCTTGTTTATCATCATGTTTGCAAGCTAACCATGCCATTTAATTTCATTTTGGATGTCTGTACGTGATACTGCCATTGTTAGGGTTTTATGTTCTTGTTTAGGGGTTTTCAATGCAGGCGAAATTAGGATTTAATTCTGGTACCATGATGCTCATGAGGATGAGACGAGTTGATTGGTACTATCACTTTCCATTTATCTTTCCCGTGTGCCATTTTTGAGATGAACAGGTTTGTACCTACAGAGAACGTCTATAGGTAAAAGTCCTGTTTCCTAAAACGACAGTCTGTGGAAGAAGATGAGGCGTGGCAATCATTGGTTGGTTGGTTTGAATTTTCACGCATTTTCTGAATATAATGTTTGATTTGCTTATAGTATTTAGCTTCTATTATATGAACAAATAAACAACGCAGCACAACTGGCAAGCAGGTACTGGAAGCGAGCATAAGGACCTGCGTTCGATCCCCGGGTCCCAACATTTGTTTACTGTTATTTTTCTTCATATGATCAGGCGCGCTACTGTCCCATATATCCACCATGTAACTCAATGATCTGGCCATCAGACTCATCTACAGCCAAGATTCAACGTGCCAGCATTGAAGGACCACCATACACCTCAAAGTCAACATTGCATGGGAACCAGCGTGGTCAAACAGGCTGAGATTTGTTTGGGTCCAGAAAATCAAATTCAAACCCCCCAGAAATGCTATGAGGCCCACTTCTATTCTTTCTTATTTTTAATTCTTTTAATATTTCTTTTAATTATTTTAATTGATACCATTAATCTTTTTTTTATATAAAAAACCATAAAATCAGGAATTCACAAAAAAAATTAGAATTAGGTTTTTTACTAAGTTTAATTTAATTTAATTTAATTTAGGGAAATTTTAAATTGTTTTTGCAATTAAAATCAAATAGAAAATTAGGTTAAGTTCTTGATTTAATTCTTTTCTTTTTTCTCAAATAAATAAAAATACAAAATAGGTTGTTTAGACTTAATTAATTTATTTATTTTAATTAATATTAATTAGAATTAGGATTTTCTTTTAATTTAATTATTCATTATTTTCTCAAATAACAAAAATGACAAAGAAAAACTTTTTTTTCTTTAATCAATCGCAATTAGGATTAGTCAAGGGTCAAAATCCTAATCGCCTCGCATTTAATTCGCCGCGCGCTTGTTATTTATTTTGTCAATATTTTGTAACTGTTCATGGTTTGTAATAGTTAATTTAGGGCTTTTACTTATTTCTTTTCCCCGATTTTTCTTGGCTATGTAATTAATCCCCCTCCCCGAAGCCTTGTAATAGCATAGGTTTATTTTCTCGCCTTTTTAATTCCTGCAAATGTTTAACTGTTTAGATGTATGCTAATAGGATTGTATGGCAATAATGCATGATAAATTAATACAGTTAGAAAACCCTAATGTGCAAAGATAAATAACTGAAACAAATCACTTGCACATATCACTCTTAGGGTATGCCCTCACTTCGGTTGCCTTCGGTAAACGATCATTAAGCATAGGATGTCTTAGTGGTTGCCCTCTTTTCTAAAAAAGATCAAATGTCCAATTCGAATGTTGCCTCGGAAATGTTGCCTCAGAAATGTTTCCTCGGAAATGTTGCCTCAAATATGATCTTAAGACTCTAGGGTTATTACTAAGGTGTCCTAATATTTCTTTGGTGATCGTACGTCCCTTTCAAATTGACCCTTACAAATTCCAACGATGGTGCTACCTATTTCTCAATAGTAGGATAGCGCTGTCTAAAGGAAACAAGAATAGAAATAGTCTTTTTTCCGATTAGGTAGATGCTAGTAGGTACTTGCTCAAATTAAAACTTTTCACACTCACACTCTTCAAACAAACTTTCAAAACAACTTCGTCACACCTTTGAGGACTGATACAAGGGTTATCACGAAGTCAAAACTTTTCAAAAAAGCAAAGCACACACCCAAGCAATTTAAAAACCAGCAAGTACCTAAGAGCCCATGGAAAACCATGGATAGAAAGGGTGCTAACACCTTCCCTTTCTATAATCTACCCCCCGTACTCAGAATATCTCGAAAAAGGATTTTTTCTGTACTTTTTTCCTTTCCGGTTGGATGAAATAAAAGTCGGTGGCGACTCTTGCTTACCGCGACATTTTGCGAACAAAAAACGCAAAACGCAAACCAGTATTAAACAGTCGGTTCTGCCACTGTATCACAGAACTGGCGACTCTGCTGGGGAATATAAGTGGGGTATACCTTAGGATCTAGGTCATCATAATTGCTTCTCTTGATTGCTTTGTTTGCTTTACTTTTGAGGGTTTTGTTTGGGGTTACCATAGATCCTACACCCGGATCTGGGGAACACCTTTTAGGTAAGTAGCAATAGACTGTGAGGGAACTCTACGGCGTAGACCAATACGGTTGAAGTAGTAGCTACATTGATGTGGAACTTTGGTTGGTAACGGTATCCCTTGTGGAGAAACAAGGAGAATACAGGGCCGCTACGTGGTATCGTGAAGCATCAACTGACCTTAGAACCTTTAATCTCCCAACTTGGCCATTAGAAAGTAGCGAGATAGACAACCTCGATGTAGAGCTGAGAACTGGTTGATACTCGATGCTACACTCATTGAGATCATACTCTCAGAATATTTCGGCCGCTAGAAAAGATTGCGTGAGCTGAAACCATGACCGATGGAGGATGATCAGTGATATTGAGATCCTCTAGAACCCGATTACTTTTCCAGGACAGGTTGAACCAACTTAACTTCAAGAGGGTATTAGCTTTGAACTCATGCAAGCCTTAAACCTAAGGACTTTGTGTGAATTGACTGTGTTTGCAATACTTATGTTTGCTATACCTGTGGTTTATCATGACATCATGCATCATAAAATGGCATCCATGCTTCATTACACTAACCATTTCAAAGACCAAGGGAATTTATCTTTGTTCTGTTTTGCAGATCATGGCTTATGTGCGTAGAAATATCATTCGAATCAGCTTTGTGCAGATACCTGCCCAATTTAAAGAGCTAGCATCAAGAGTTTCTGAAACTTCTACTTTAATTAAGAGACACAGTTAACTTCTCATCCTGGTTACTTCAAACCTTAATGAACAAATGATGAGCGTACTTTTTCAGTTCTTTAATCCCAAGCATCACTGCTTCACCTTTCCAGATTATCAGTTGGTACCCACCTTGGAAGAATTTTCTCAGCTATTGGGCATATCCATTCTTGAATAGGTACCCTTCACAAGCATGGAAGAAGTTCCTAAGCCAGAAGTCATTGCCTCGGATTTACATCTGAAACGGGTCGACGTGGTAACCAATTGGGAAACTTGAAGCAGAGTCGAGGGCTTTCTAGCCAAATTTCTGATAGACCAGGCTCAGCTATTTTGGGATGATTTGGATTTTTAGGCTTTTGAGGATGTCTTGGCTCTTCTTATCTATGGTTTAGTTCTCTTACCTAATCCAGACTCTTTTGTAGATGTGAATGCTGTCAAGATTTTCCTTTCTCGCAACCCTGTGCCTACCTTGCTTGGAGATATTTTGCACGCTCTCCATACTCGTACCATGAGAAGAAAAGGGACTCTGATGTGCTGCATGCCGTTGTTGTCAAGGTGGTTTATTTCTCACCTCCCTAGGTCTATACTGAAGAACGAAGAAGGTTTGGGTTGGTCACACAGAATAATGTCACTCGCTCATACGGATATTCTTTGGTGTTCCTGGGCTATGGAAGACACTGCTTTTATTGACCGCTATGGGGGGTACCCTAATGTCCCATTACTTGGTATCATAGGGGGTATAACTTACAATCCTTGTCTAGCTTTGCGACAATTTAGTCGTGCTCGAAGGGATGGTCCTCATGAATTACTTCTCGAGGACATTGTATTCGACTATAAGGATGATGTTAAGGAGCATCGCCAGAGGTTCATACGAGCTTGGGGCATGGTAAACAGATCTGACCCTAAAGAGTTGGGACCGAAGACTTCCCTTCCTACGCAGCCTTACCTCCAATGGGTCCGAGCTCGTGCCCAGAAGCTTATGATGCCTTATGCGGCCGTATTACCAGTGATTGTGGAGCCCACTAATGAAGAAGGCATTCCTTACACGGTTCTCTATCCTTACATGCCCACTGATCTTGGGGAGCTACAGAGATCTTAGATTCAGCTGAGGAATGAGCATGATACTTACCGGGAGCAGTTCCATGAGCAAGTGAGGAAGGTTTTGAAGCTCACCAGGCAGCTCGAGGAAGAAAGAGTGCTCAATGACTATATCAACACAAAGAGAAAGCGTCCATGGGACTTTTGATTTTTCTTTTCTAGTTTTAGATTTTTTTTTATTTACTCCTTTGTAACGCCTTAAAGGCATGTTGAACCTTTCAAATTTAAGCTAATAAAGTTTTGTTTATTTTGGTTTGCAAATTTAAATCTCCCAAAGTCTTTGAAATCATTACATGCGCATCCCATTATCATATACATCATTACAGGTACCACTACAGGTTTCTCATCTTCTTCGCTGTTTATTTCAGCAGAAATGTCTTCCGATCAAGACATCAAAGATCTTCAGGCACAAAACACCCAGTTCCAACATATGTTCATCAGTCTGGCTAAGGGACAAGAGGATCTGAAAGTCATCATTCTAAAAGAGAAGAAGAAGAATAAGACTGATATTCTGAATATGGGTAGAAGATTTGGAGAAAGGTTGAAACATCAAACTGATCTGACCTCTTTATCCAAGGAAGGGGAGAACCAAGAAGGGGAAAAGGACCATAGTCCTACAGTTTCTGACAATGATACTGATTACAATGATGAGCAATATCCTCCTGCTGAGGATAGGTACAAGAAGCTAGAAGACCGTCTGAGTGCTATGGAAGTTCGGAAGATACCTGGGTTGGATTTCAGAGAATTGGGATTGGTATCGGGAGTGGTCATCCCTCATAAGTTCAAAGCTCAAGTTTTTGCCAAGTATGATGGAGTGTCCTGTCCAAAACTATCTCCGCTCATATGTCAGGAAGATCCAGCCCCACACAGCTGATAGGAATTTGTGGGTGCACTTCTTTCAAGATAGTCTGTCAGGGACTCAACTTGAATGGTTCTACCAGTTGGAGGGAGCCAGTGTCCGAAATTGGGAGGATCTTGCTGCTGCTTTCTACAAGCAGTATCAGTATAATGCCGACCTTGCTCCTACTCGTACTCAACTCCAGAGTATATCCATGGGTGCAGGTGAAGGTTTTAAAGATTATGCTAAAAAATGGAGAGACTTGGCTGGGAGAGTTCAACCCCCTTTGTATGATAAGGAGTTGGTTGATATGTTTCTAGGGACGCTATCTGGTCAGTTTTTCAATCACTTGATCGGCAGCTCGTCATCTGGTTTCACCGAGCTAATTTTGACCAGAGAAAGAGTAAAAGCTGGAATTCGGAGTGGTAAAATACAGAAGGATGCCTCCTAAAGTTCAACAAAGAAGCCTTTCACTGGTAAGAAGGAAGCCAGTGCAGTCTATAGCCCGAGGGGCCAAAGCAGATCCGAACACCGTCAAACGGTAAATGCTGTAGTGATACCAAGACCCGCAGTTGCTCCACAACACAACAATCAACAAAGGGTGGAAAGACCACAATGACAGTTTACCCACATCAGCATGACTTTGGCTGAAGTTCTACCTCACTTATTAAAATCCAACTTGGTGACCTTGAGAGAGGATCCCAAGAATCCAAATAGTACATCTCCCAGATACAACCCCAATGCACGGTGAGCCTACCATTCTGAGAGTCATGGCCACGATACAAATGATTGCTAGGCTCTGAGAAACAAAGTACAAGACTTGCTTGAAGCCAAGGAGATAGAGTTCGATGCTCCGGAAAAGACAAATGATACAACTGCTCCCATGCCCAAACATGGTCGTGGAGTTAATGCTGTTGACACTGATTTGTTTGTGACCTCTGTTGAAGAAATTTCTACACCTCTTATGACTGTTAAGAAGAATTTGCTGTTGGCCGGTTTATTTCTGGGTTATGGTGAAGGTTGCCACATGTGTTTGATTCTACCTTCTAGTTGCCGTTTGTTGAAGTTAGGTGTTCAGCGCCTGATGGATAATAAAGAGATTCTGTTCGAGAAGACTATGATTCCCGTTGTTCCAAATGAAGACGTTGCTATTATAAACATTTCCGCCAATTCTTCCAAGGTTTCCTCGAGAAGACCTGTTAGGATTACACCTGTTCAAAGAATTGCTCCGCTAATAATCACTGTTCCTGGTCCCATCCCGTACACCTCAGACAAGGTTGTCCCATGGCACTATGGTGCTTATGTGTACTATCATGGAATTAAGCAAGATCCGAAGAATGAGGAAGCTGATACTAATATCAGTAATATTGTCGGGACTAGTAAGGTTACCTGAAGTGGAAGGGTTTTCTCTCCTGAGATTGCTCTGAAGATCATCAAGCCTACTGTTATTCCAACTGCTGCTCCAACCAACACTCCTGACGTTTCTCCTGTTCCTATTCTAGTTATCACCCCTACTGCTGAGTCATCTGGGACTCGGGGCAAGGAAATTATAGGTGAGCCTGCCCGAATGGAGGCACCTAAGAAAATCATTATGGAAGCCTCTAAACAAGAAATAGAGGAAATACTGAAAATTATTAAGAAGAGCGACTACAATGTGGTCGAGCAGCTGCGGAAAACCCCATCAAAGATATCCATGTTGTCTCTGCTGTTGTGTTCTAAAGCCCATGCGAAGGCTTTGATTGTGTTTCTCAAGACTACGCATGTGCCGTAGGAAACGTCAACAGATCAGTTCAAAGATTATGTAGCCAGCCTAACTGCTGGCAATGGGCCGGGTTTCTCAGATGCGGATCTGACACCGAAAGGAAGGAAGCATAATGATGCTCTGCATGTCTCGATTGAGTGCATGGGCACCATTATGGCTCATGTGCTGGTAGATACCGGGTGTTCATTGAATGTTCTGCCAAAGAAAGCGTTAGACCGTTTGGATTATGAGGGTTTGACTCTAAAGCCTAGTAACATTGTGGTAAGGGCTTTTGACGGATCGAAGAGAATGGTGCACGGGGAGGTGGATATCCCTGTCAAAGTGGGTTCTCAGACTTTTGGGTCCACCTTCTATGTGATGGATATCAGGTCGTTGTATTCTTGCTTGCAGGGTCGTCCTTGGATCCATGAGGCTGGGGCAGTTACTTCCACACTCCATCAAATGCTGAAATATCCAGTGAAGGGGAAGATTATCACAGTGCGAGGTGAAGAAGAATATATGGTGAGTAAACTCAATTCCTTTCGCTACGTAGAGATGGATGGGGAATTCATAGAAACTCCTTGTCAGAACTTCGAAGAGTTCCCTCAGACTTTGGCATCAACTGAAGTTACTACCAACAAACCTCCGTTGAAGATGGCTTCTCTTAAGGATGCCAGGGCTGTGGTTGAAAAAGGTGGGTGTACCGATTGGGGTCAGCTCCCTGATTTCACTCACAAAACTGACAAATTTGGTTTGGGATTTACTACAGGGGCTCAAAGGGATGTTAGGAATGCTCAGATTGGAAGACCTCCTCTACACATCAGCAATCGGGGAATTAGTGCAATTGAAGACATTGAAGAGGATTCAGACATCGACAGCTGGATCTACCCAACAACCAACGATGGACCGAATAACTGGACGGCGAGGGACTTCATACTTATTTCTTTTATTCTGCAGTAATTGACTCATTTATTTTAAGATTTGTAATAAACAGTTTGAAACTTTATGGCCCGGTGCCTTGCCCGAGGCACTTTGGCTTTGCTTGTGAGGGCTATTATTTGTCATTTCATATATCATTAATAAAGCATTGGACGTTTCTTGCATACAAATTTTGCGCTCCTTGTTTTTCTTTTCTATCTCTCACTTTATCAAAACAACTATTTTCTTACACACACTCATGTATCACAATGCAGATCCATATCCACTCTAGATCCCATTGATAACAGCTCTGCTACTGCCAGTTATGACTTCAAAAATCCGATCAACCAAGCCAAGGACGAAGGTGAGGATGATTTTGAGGTGCCTGGAGAACTTGCTAGACTATTACAGCAGGAAGAAAAGGCCATACAGCCTCATGAAGAGCCAGTTGAGTCAGTAAATTTGGATACAGAGGAAGACAGGAGAGAGGTTAAAATAGGTGCGAATCTAGAGCCTAATGTCAAACAACGGTTAATACAGATGCTACACGATGATGTTGAGATCTTCGCCTGGTCTTATGAAGACATTCCTGGTTTAGACACTAATATTGTGGTACATCGCCTGCAACTAAAGAAGACTGCCCTCCGGTAAAGCAGAAGGTCCGCCGTATGCACCCTGAAATGTCAGAGAAAATCAAGGCAGAGGTTATGAAACAGTTCGACACAAGATTCTTAGCTTTCACTTCTTATCCGCAGTGGGTTGCCAATGTCGTTCCGGTACCTATGAAGGATGGTAAGGTATGGATGTGTGTGGACTATAGAGATCTGAACAGGGAAAGCCCCAAGGATGACTTCCCACTTCCTCACATTGATGTTCTAGTCGACAACACCGCACAACACAAGATCTTCTCCTTCATGGATGGTTTTTCTGGCTACAACCAGATCAAGATGGCTCCTGAGGACATGGAGAAGACAACCTTTGTTACACAGTGGGGCACCTTCTGTTACAAGGTAATTCCTTTTGGATTGAAGAATGCTGGGGAAACTTATCAGCGCGCCATGGTCGCTTTGTTCCATGATATGATTCACCACGAGATCAAGGTTTATGTTGATGACATGATAGCCAGGTCCCAGACTGAGGAAGAGCACCTTGATCATCTCTAGAAACTGTTTGACAGGTTGAAGACGTACAAGCTAAGGTTGAATCCGAGCAAGTTTACCTTCGGGGTAAGGTCTGGTAAGCTTCCGGGTTTTGTTGTCAATGACAAAGGTATTCAGGTAGACCCTGCAAAGGTAAAGGCCATACAAGATATGCCAGCTCCCCGCACAGAGAAGGAAGTTAGAGGTTTCTTGGGACGTCTGAATTACATCGTCGGGTTCATTTCACATCTGACTGCTACTTGTGAGCCAATCTTCAAGCTGCTGAAGAAAGATCAAGTGGTAAAGTAGAATGATGAATTCCAGAACGCTTTTGAAAGAATCAAAGAATACTTTTAAGAACCACCAATTCTGATGCCTCTAGTTGAAGGAAGACGTTTGATATTATACTTGACAGTGCTAGACAATTTAATGGGGTGTGTGCTGGGGAAGCATGACGAGTCTGGTCGAAAAGAGCATGCAATTTACTACCTTAGCCAAAAGTTTACCGACTGTGAGACCCGATACTCATTGCTCGAGAAAACTTGTTGCGCTTTGGCATGGGCTGCTCGCCGACTGAGACAGTATATGCTGACTCACACTACCTTGTTGATATCAAAGATGGATCCGATCAAGTATATTTTCGAGAAGCCCTCCTTATCCGGAAGAATAGCCAGATGGCAGATGATCTTAACTGAGTACGACATCCAATACACAACCCAAAAGGCAATCAAGGGGAGTGTATTGGCGGATCATTTGGCGCATCAGGCTGTGGATGACTACCAGTCCATGAAGTTCGAGTTCCCGGATGAGAATATCATGTTGGTAACCGATTGCGAAGAACCTGGACCGGATGAAGGACCCGAGGAGGGATCCCGATGGTCTATGTATTTTGACGGAGCCTCGAACGCATTGGGTAACGGAATTGGCGCTGTAATTATATCTCCTGAGGGTTGTCATACTCCGTTCACCGCCCAATTATGTTTCAACTGCACCAACAACACGACAGAGTATGAAGCATGCATTATGGGTCTTCGAGCTGCTATTGACCTGAGGATTAAGTTCTTGAGTGTATTCGGAGATTCCGCTCTGGTGATAAGTCAGATCAAAGGCGAGTCGGATACGAAGCACCCGAATCTTGTTCCTTACAAAGAGTATGTACTAACATTGCTCCCACACTTTGAGGAGATAACCTTTGAACATTTCCCACGAGAAGAGAACCAGTTGGCGGACATGCTAGCTACCATGTCTTTTATGTTCAAAGTCAGGTGGGACAATGAAGCTCCCCAGATTACCATTGAGAGGTTAGATGAACCCGCACACTGCTGTGAGATCGACACTGAAGAAGTAGCAGATAAACCCTGGTTTCACGAAGTTAAAAGGTATCTTGAGGTTCAGGAATACCACGAGGGGGCATCTGTTAATGATAAGAAGTTTCTGAGAAAGTTCGCTGCGAAGTTCTTCATCAGTAATGGAATCCTCTATAAGCGTAACCATGATTCAACCTTACTGCAGTGTATAGATAAGAGCGAGGCAGAAAGGATCATGGCAGAGTTACATGAAGGTACCTTCGGAAGTCATTCCAGGGGACATACCATGGCTAAGAAGATCCTACGGGAAGGATATTACTGGTCAACTATGGAAGCCAATTGTTATCAACACTCTCGAACCTGTCATAAATGCCAAGTCTATGCTGATAAGGTGAACGTACCTCCGGTTCCCCTGAATGTCTTAACAAATCCTTGTCCCTTTGCAATGTGGGGCATCAACATGATCGGCGAGATCAGACCTACTGCGTCTAACGGGCATCACTTCATTCTGGTAGCAATTGATTACTTCACAAAGTGGGTTGAGGCATCTTCCTTTGCTACAGTAACAAAGAACATCGTGGCGCGATTCATCAGATACAATCTGATCAGTCGATATGGTGTCCCAGAGAGGATTATTACTGACAATGGTACAAATCTCAATAACACAATGATCACCGAGCTCTGTAAACAGTTTAAGATACATCATCATAACTCTTTTCCCTATTGGCCGAAGATGAATGGGGCTATTGAAGCAGCTGACAAGAACATCAAGAAGATTGTACAGAAGACGACAGTGACATACAAAGACTAGCACGAGATGTTATCATTCGCTCTTAATGGGTACCGTACCTCAGCACGGACGTCGATAGGGGCAACACCCTACTCTTTGGTGTATGGCATGGAGGCAGTCCTACCCATCAAAGTCCAGATACCCTCTCTCAGGATTATGAAGGATACGAGTTTGAACAAAGACGACTGGATCCAAACCCGACTTGATCAGCTGAATCTAATCGATGAAAAGAGACTTACTTCTATCTGTCATGGTCAGACGTATCAAAAGTGAATGATCAAGGCTTTTAACAAGAAATTCAGACGTCAAGAATATCAAGTCGGGGATCTGGTGATCAAACGCATCATACTTCCGCAAGGTCATCCCAGGGGAAAATAGACCCCCACATACGAAGGGCTATTTATGGTTAAGAACATTTTCTCGGGAGGAGCTATGATTCTAACCACCATGGATGGTGACGACCTTCCTCACCCCGTCAATGCAAACATAGTGAAAATATACTATGCATAATCAAAGACCCACTAGGTTGACTGGCCTAGGAAAAAATAAGGGCTTACCAGCAAACCAAAAGGGTTCGGGCAAAAGTAAGGGATGAAAATAAAAAAACTGTACACCTGGCAAGTCGAAAACCTGAAAAGGCGACTTGGGCAAAAAAGGGTATCCCGTTGGACTGAAAACCCGAAAGGGAGGTCCAGGAAAAAATTAGGGATCAAAGCGTAACACTATGTCTCATTGGATCATCTTGCAACCAGACTTCAGTATCGACTATCAAGCTCAGACGACGCCAATCAATCTGATCCACCTTTGGCCAAGTAGCAAGGTGATGAGACACTTGAAGATATAAAGGCAATAGCAGAGTTGGAACCCAATGGGGTTGTTTCATATAGTTGTTTTTATTTCTTTTACACAAATTGTAATTGCTTTCGGCGGTGTTCTCTTACTAGGACGTCAGCCTCTTGTACAAAACGCCTATTACAGGCCAACTTCAAAATTAATACAAGAAATTTCAATTTGTTTTTCTTTTTCTGTTTTATTTTGCAAGAACGTCCAATGATTCATTTTTGATATATGCATTTGAAAATAATGGTTGCTCATAGAAATTTACATAAGAAACAAAAGACAATTACTCGTAATTCCAGGAACAGGGAAAACAAGAAATGCCCAAACCTTACAGTTACTCTACCCATCAGGTACTGGGATAGGTCCAGCTTAAGAACATGAGAAGTGGTACATACACTCCCCACAGAGTAAAAAGTATCCAAAGACAGTGATGTTAGCTTTCCCGAACAGGACACAACTCTCCCCAGCTGAGGTTCACAATCGCGAGTGAGTCAGTAATTTTCCCCCCAAGCAGAGTGTATTTCTCTCACAAGCAGAAATTCAATCTCCAACAGAATTCATTATCACCAGCAACGAAAATTCATCCCCGGTGGAGTTTATTTCTCCAAATCAACAAATCTATCAATAGAGTATCTCCTCTCAAACAGAGTTATTCTCCCGCAGAGTTATTCTCAAATAGGGTCTCTCCTTGGCAGAATATCCGTAAACGCGGGGCAAACCCCCAACATGGCCATCTTTGTTCACCATCCCCAATAGAAATAGAGGAATTATGGTTTTTTACAGCAGTCAAGAATACCATTTCTCATACTCTCCAAACAGCAGTCAGGGATTTATTTTATCGGACTCAGATTATTACGTCAGCATTTCATGTTCATACATCATGACATGTGCATACATTACATATAACATGGTCTCAGTTATCTTGAGAACCTCATCACAATGCATCTCATGCATCACACATAACTAACCCTGTATTTATTTCAGGAAAGACAATTATTATCAACAATTTCTAACAGGTCCATGCTTAACACTCGAAGCTAAACAGAGTAATCATCGGTGCGACAAAATCAACCTTACCCAGGTTCCCTCTGCAGTTTTACGTAAACTCATATCGAAGTGACCATACTATCCAGATTCCTTCTCAGTAGTCCTACTATCCAGGCTTTCATCTCGAAGCAACCCTACTATCCAAGTTCCTTCTCAGCAGCCCTACTATCCAGGATTTCATCTCAAAGCAACCCTACTGTCCAGGTTCCTTCTCACAACCCTACTATCCAGGCTTTCATATCGAAGTAACCCTACTATCCAGGTTCCTTCTCACAGCCCTACTATCCAGGTTCCTTCTCACATCCCTACTATCCAGGCTTTCATATCGAAGTAACCCTACCATCCAGGTTCCTTCTCACAACCCTATTATCCAGGTTCCTTCTCACAGCCCTACTATCCAGGATTTCATATCGAAGTAACCCTACTATCCAGGTTCCTTCTCAGAGCCCTACTATCCAGGCTTTCATATCGAAGTAACCCTACCATCTAGTTTCCTTCTCACAGCCCTACGATCCAGGCTTTCATATCGAAGTAACCCTACCATCCAGGTTCCTTCTCACAACCCTACTATCCAGGCTTTCATATCGAAGTAACCCTGCTATCCAGGTTCCTTCTCACAGCCCTACTATCCAGGCTTTCATATCGAAGTAACCCTACTATCCAGGTTCCTTCTCACAGCCCTACTATCTAGGATTTCATATCGAAGTAACCCTACTATCCAGGTTCCTTCTCACAACCCTACTATCCAAGTTTTCATATCGAAGTAACCCTACCATCCAGGTTCCTTCTCACAGCCCTACTATCCAGGATTTCATATCGAAGTAACCCTACTATCCAGGTTCCTTCTCATAACCTTACTATCCGGGTTCTTCCTCTCTTATCCCCAGACAGCAGTCCACAACACTGTAAGACCGTGACCCGATCAAACATAATTGGTTTCACATTTCTCCAAAAAGTCGCGGTGCAGCATATACCCCGACCAGACACGCAATTCACTTCCGCTTCCCAAACTGAAATTATTCCCCAGTAGAGTAACGAACAACTGAAGTTCCTAAAACTCTATTTCTCTTAAGACAGATACCAACATTCCCCAGCGTAGTCCTCCTCAACAACAGGTATACGGGTTCTTGCAAAGGAATTTCTTATGCGATCGACACTTCTTCGGATGACATCTTTAAGCCCATCTCCAACAATTCTCTAGTAACTACCAAATGGCATCTATAAGCCCATTCCCGATATCACAAATCAAGTATCACTTCATGCGAGTGCAAATTTCTGGGCACTCTAGTGTTCAATCATCTTCCACCTTCAAATCACGAAAGGCAGACGAGCCTATCTACATCCTTAGGTTTAAGAAGATTGAACAGGGGCAGCTGTTGTACCCCAAAATTTTTCCTCCCATATCTCTCAACACATGGCAAGTGAGGTCCCCAAATTGCTCAAGGAAGTTCAAGAGTTGACCAGATAAACTCTCTCCTAAGGCAGTATACCTCAAATTAGGGTTTCTATTTTCATCAAGATGTGTGAACCACAAAGGACTCAAATGCTCACCGTTGTCCTAATATGTTCTCAAGGTCATCCATGTCAAGTTTCAAGCCTTGCAGAAGAAGTTTGCTCAGTCAATTGCTCAAATGCCTGAAAATCAACTGTGCTAGGTCAAAAGTCAACTGTGGCCCACATACAGTCAAACTTCAAGATTTTTGGTAAAAATACTCATTTTGAAGTATTATTCATCATTTGATCAAGGGTTGATCATGATTCCTCAAGGATTGCTCACAATTCATCAAAACCCAAAATTTGCTAAATTAGGGTTTTGTAGGAAAAGTCAACTCAACTTTGACCAAGCATAACTTTCTCATACTTTATCAGAAATGACCCATCCAAAGCTCATTTTGAAGAGGATGCAATTCCATACAATTCATCTTCAGCTCACAAGTTTATAATATTCACTCACAAAAAGATATGAATTTTGACATTATAGGTCCTTTTGAAAAGTCAACAAAAACACCTTTTGGGTCAAAGCTTCATACATGAACATGGAAGACTCAATTTAGATGATACCAAAAGGGTTGATTAGAGGACATCCTAAGCTTTCTAAAAAGTCCAAGAACACCTCTCTAGGGTCAAAATTGAGAGAGTTATGCACTGGTCAAGTTGACCATTTTTTCAAAATTGCCAAAAGTCAAATGTGCTAAAATTTGCATTTTTTGCTAGATAGGCCCAACTTTTTATGCTTGCACTTTAATTATAATGTGGTCCACGACTCAAATACTTATCCACACATTATTTGCTTCATTTTTCAATTTATTTTGATTTTTCATTAATTAAAAAGTGAATTAAATCAAATAAATGATGAAAATTATCAAAGGATATTATTTGATTTGTTTTTTACAGATTGGCAATCAAGATATGCTGAGCTTGCATAATCAATTCGAATCAATGGCAATTGGTACAAGAAAGTCCTGATTGGCATGAAAATAGAAAAATATCATACAAATTGAAAATCAAATCAAATCTTGGATAAATGCAAAGATTCATGCCATGTTTGTTAACCTAATTCATTCTAGGTTATATAATAAGGCTTTGTAGATCAAAAGAAGAGGGTTAGAAGTCGTGAGAAGGGAAGAACAAAATTGAAAAATTCCAAGAAAAGTGTGAGACGAATTTCACTCTACAGGCCAATTCAAGGTGTACTAGCCATTCCAATTGCTTGCTAGACATCCCAGGAAGCTATTCCAATCATTCCACTGGCCTGAAACACTCAGAAGCTTGTTCTACAACTCACATAGTTTGGTATATATTTCAAATTTGATTATTGCAATTTATGCATCATTAGCACTTTTGATTTATATATTCTTATTTATCATCATGTTTGAAAGCTAACCATGCCATTTAATTGCATTTTTGATGCCTGTACGTGATATTGCCATTGTTAGGGTTTTATGTTCTTGTTTAGGGGTTTTCAATGCAGGCGAAATTAGGCTTTAATTCCGGTACCATGATGCTCGTGAGGATGAGACGAGTTGATTGGTACCATCACTTTCCATTTATCTTGCTCGTGTGCCCTTTTTGAGACGAACATGTTTGTACCTATAGAGAACGTCTGTAGGTAAAAGTCCTGTTGCCTAAAACGATAGTCTGGGGAAGAAGATGAGGCGTGGCAATCATTGGTTGGTAGGTTTGAACTTTCGCGCATTTTCTGAGTATAATGTTTGATTTGCTTATAGTATTTAGTTTCTATTATATGAACAAATAAACAACGCATCACAGCTGGCAAGCAGGTACTGGAAGCGAGCATAAGGACCTGGGTTCGATCCCCAGGTCCCAACATTTGTTTCATGTTATTTTTCTTCATATGATCAGGCGCGCTATTGTCCCATATGTCCACCATGCAACTCAATGATCTGGCCATCAGACTCATCTACAGCCAAGATCCAACATGCCAGCATTGAAGGACCACCATACACCTTAAAGTCAACATTGCGTGGGAACCAACATGGTCAAACAGGCTGAGATTTGTTTGGGCCCAGAAAATCAGATTCAAACCCCCCAGAAATGCTATCAGGCCCACTTCTATTCTTTCTTATTTTTAATTCTTTTAACATTTCTTTTAATTATTTTAATTGATACCATTAATCATTTTTTTAATAAAAAACCATAAAATCAAGAATTCACAAAAAAATTAGAATTAGGTTTTTTTACCAGGTTTAATTTAATTTAATTTAATTTAAGGAAATTTTAACTTGTTTTTGCAATTAAAATCAAATAGAAAATTAGGTTAAGTTCTTGATTTAATTCTTTTCTTTTTTCTCAAATAAATAAAAATACAAAATAGGTTGTTTAGACTTAATTAATTTATTTTTTTTAATTAATATTAATTAGAATTAGGATTTTCTTTTAATTTAATTATTCATTATTTTCTCAAATAACAAAAATGACAAAGAAAAACTTTTTTTCTTTAATCAATCGCTATTAGGTTTAGTCAAGGGTCAAAACCCTAATTGCCTCGCATTTAATTCGCCGCGCGCTTGTTATTTATTTTGTCAATATTTTGTAACTGTTCATGGTTTGTAATAGTTAATTTAGGGCTTTTACTTATCACTTTCCCCCTATTTTTCTTGGCTATGTAATTTATCCCCCTCCCCGAAGCCTTGTAATAGCATAGGTTTATTTTCTCGCCTTTTTAATTCCTGCAAATATTTAACTGTTTAGATGTATGCTAATAGGCTTGTATGGCAAGAATGCATGATAAATTAATACAGTTAGAAAACCCTAATGTGCAAAGATAAATAACTGAAACAAATCACTCGCACATATCACTCTTAGGATATGCCCTCACTTCGGTTGTGTGATATAGTGGGAGAACTGGCTTGGGTGTTTTGTGTTTGTGTTCGAAAATGTTGCGGTTTAGCAAGAGTCACCACTTTTCTTTTATCCAATAAGGAAAGGTGAAAAAGCACAGGAAAGACCTTTAGATATGTTTTTGAGTTCGGGGGGGGGGGGGGGGGGGGGTAGATTATGAAAAGGAAAGGTATTAGCACCCTTTTTATCCATGGTTTTCCATGGGCTCTTAGTTACTTGCTAGATCACTTTCTTTTTGTTTGAAAATTTATGCTTTGTGTGGTTTTGAAAGTATTTTGAAAAGGTTCCATCGTTTAGGCAAACTTTACAATGATTCCCGTTCGTAAGAATTTATGCAAAGTGTTGAGCTTTTGAAAATATTTCAATGTTTGGAAAGATGTTTTGAAGTTGTTTTGAAAGTGTATGTGATTGTTTTTGAAAATAGCAAGGATGTTTATTTTGAAATTGAGCAAGTAACTAAAAGTAATCTACCTACTCAAAAGGTCTTAGATGTGCTTTTCTTCCTCCTTTAGATGTTGCTATCTTACCATTGTTTTGGTAAGAAGCCCCATCGTTGGATGTGAAGGGACGGGCGTTGGGTCATCGTGTGACCATGATAGCAATGTTGTGAGATGACTTAGAAATTTTCTTTTAGGGACTAAGATCATTTTGAAAGGCAACTTTGATAGCATCATCGAGGGACTATGATCTTTTTTTGATTTGTTTGTGCTAAGACATCCCACATGCATAACATGGCCATTTTTGTAAGGCAATAAGTGGAATTACCATAAGGGTGTAAATGTGTGCAAGTGTGTTTGATTGCATGCATTTGTCTTTGATTTTTGGTGGTCTATTTGTTGGTTTAATCTTGCCATACACGCCTAATTACTATATAGTATAGGGAAAATAATAAATTGTGAGAAAGGAAATTCTACGCTATTACAATATTTAGGGGATGAGGGTACATATGTACGAATGGGGATTGCAAATAAAAATAAGTCCTAAGTTATTATTACAACCATATTGAAATGCATAACATAAGGAAGAAATGGACTTGTTTTAAAAGAATGTTTTTGTCTTAAGGAAATAAATTAAAAGGAAAATATTTCTATGTTTTTTATGTTAATATATAAAAAAGATGAAAAGGAAAATAAATGAAAGGTAGGAACAACGTGTTGCTGCAAACAAGGAAACAAGGATCAGAAGTTCTGAAGCCAGGTGCGTGACTCAGCAGGAAACGTCAGTGGGATCAGAAGTTCTGGATTCGTACACTCTGAGGTCCTGTAAAAGACGTAAGAGGGAAAGGGAACAGAGGTTCTGGATTGATACACTCTGAAGTCCTGCAAAAAAAACGTTAGAGGGAAAACACAGAGGTTCTGGGTGGTGTTCAACCAGTGAACCAAAAGTCAGAAGTTCTGTATTACACTAAAATAGTGAGCAAACGCCAGTAGTTCAATGTATTTGACATGTAAGGAGAACTCAGAAGTTCTGTGCTGTGTTAGAACAATGAGTGAGTCATCAGAAGTTCAATGCTGTGTTAGAACAGTGAGTGAGTCATCAGAAGTTCAGTGTTGTGCTGAGCCAGTGAATGAACCTTAGCAGTTCAGTGCACTATCAGTATGTGAGGATCAGAAGTTCAGTGTGTGTTAATAGTGAGAAAAAAAATCATAAAAGTTACGTGTGTTATCAGCATGTGAAAACCAGAAGTTCTATATTACATTTCAACTCTTTTCTCATATTAATCAGCACGTCAATAACTCATTCATTTTTGGCAAACGACAAATCATAAGAATAACAGCACAACAGTTCATAGAAGTTCTAATCCTAAGTCTGAGTCTAGCATTATTCTAGAAGTTCTGATCCATAGTTTTTCAGTTCATGCAATGATATGTACAACACTAATACTATGATATTTACATGCTAATGATGTTCAGAATGAAAAACAAGTAAAGTCAGAAAGACCTACTGTGATCGGTGGATCTGGAACTGACTGTTTAACGCTGGTTCGCGAAATGTCGCGGAAGCAAGAGTCGCCACCGTCTTTTATTTTCTCCAAATGGAAAGGACAAAAGCACAGAAAAATTCCTTAAAGAGATTGCTCTCGGTTCGGGAGGTAGGTTATAGAAAGGGAAGGTGTTAGCACCCTTTCTATCCATGGTTATCCATGGGCTCTTAGATACTTGCTCATTTGTGTTTTCAAAATGGTTTGTTTGCTTTTCAATTGTGGGTTTTAAAAAAGTTTCTTTGAAAATTCCAGTTCGACTCTTGTATCGGTCCTCAAGAGTGTTTAAAAAATTGCTTTCGAAAGCTTTTTGAAAAGGTGTCAGTGTGAAAAGTCTTTTTGAATTTGTTTTGAGATTAGAGCAAGTATCTACGAGAACCTACCTACCCTAAGGAATTCGTCTGTGTAAATGTCCTTTAAAGTAGTGCCATCCCACCATTGAGAGGTAGGTAGCACCACCGTTGGAGGTGTTCGGGTCAATTCGAGGTTCGGGACATGGTGATCACCAGAGAAATGGGAAGACACCTTAGAAGCTACCCTCATGCCAGGTTCCCGGATCATGAGGACTTACTAAGACATCCTCTACTCGGCGATCACCTTTCGAAAGGCAACAGTGAGGCGTACCCTAGGGGTGGTGTGTGAATTTGTGTGTTATTTTCATGTTTAGCAATTATCTTTGATCATGACATGGTGAGCTACGCATTGTTTTTATTTGGTCATTCATTCTTGCATGCCATTATTAACAGTTAAAAAAATTGCGGAAAATGTAAAGTTCCTAAATTATTACAAAGGCGCGGGTCCACATCGCCAAATTAAATCCAGGACCCGATTTGACAGAAAGTAAAGAAATAAAGTAAAGTAAAGTGCGAGAAGTAATTTACATGGATTCGGGAGAGTTACATAAGTATTATAATGAAATAAAGTAAATACGCGAATTAATGAGAATTAAACGGAACGAGGGCGTTGGACCCTTTTTGCGAAATTAAAATTACATGGCATTAATTAATAAAAATGAAAAGGAATTATTTTTTTGGTATTTTTAGTATTTTAGGATTTAATAGCAAAAAGGAGAATTAATTAAAATAAGATGCAAACCCTAATCCTAATTATTTTTAATTTATTAAGAAAATATTGAAGTTTTTTAACCTAAAATTAATCCTAATTTTTATATGCAAATTTAATTATAAAATAAATAAAATAAATATTTAATTATTTGAAAGAAAAATAAAAAGGATGAAAAATTATTAATTAAACCCTAGTTCTACATTTTTTAGATTTTTATTAAAAGAATTAAAATTAACCTAATTTAAAACTAAATTTAATTACATGCAAATTTAATTATGGAAAATATTAAAACAAAAATATTTATTGTGTTTTCCTTTTTTCTGATTTTTATTGTATTTTGTGAAAATTGAAATTCTGGCTACAGATACTCAATGTCACGTCCAATGTTATGACACCGTATCTGACTTACTATATGACAGTAAATACAAAAGCAGTAAATAACACTGTCAATTGTTTACCCAGTTCAGTGTGCAACAACACCTACTCTGGGGGCTACCAAGCCAGGGAGAGAATCCACTATAAGAGATGTTAATTCAGGAATAAACCAACCAGTTTATCTCCTTCACTTAAGACCTACCCAATGCAATTCTAATCTAAGTACAACTTAAACCTGAGTTCCTACTCACTCCCCCTCAATCACAGCAGTGATACATAAACCAATTTGACTTAAGAATTTATGAAGACACTCTTCAAAACACACACTTGATTAAGCTTCACAGCTTTTTAATCAAGTAACACAATCACTCGTGCTTCACAGCTTTGAGTGATGTACACAACTAACTTGACTCTGCTTCACAGCTTTAGTCAAGTAACATTCAAACACTCTTGCTTCAAAGCTTTGAGTGCTACACAACCCTTACAATTGAAACCTATTCCAAGGCACTTATCACAATGATAATTGCTTGGAGTACAATAAACAAATCTATACAGATTACAAAATTGATCTTCTAATCAATCAGCAGGGATAACTTGAAAAACCGCAGCTCTGTTGAATATATAGCAGCTGCAACTTCAGTTAGGGTTTCCAAAAACCTAGGGTTGATTCCGTTTGACCTAAAGACCAGGTCACAGTACTTTATTGATCAGGTTAGGATCGAGCTAGGTTGCTCCTCAGAAAACGCAGGATTCTGTTTAGAAGGGACTGAGTTATTTCCTGAAAAAACTCAGACTTATCCAATCCTGCAATCCTGTTAGTTCAGAACAGGATGTCATAACATCTGTTATGACATCTGAGAAAACCTGTCTACTGATTTAGCAAAATGTGATCATTTTGCAAACATGCTCAGATACACACTTATAAACATCAGTATTTGAATTACAATATTTTTCTGCACATGTACCTATTGAGTTAGTACAACCTGAACTAGAATGTTATGACATCAGTCATGACATTCACACATACACTTGGGATTTACCAAAAATGCAAGCCAATACCTAGACACCTACAAACTCCCCCTTTGGCAGATTTTTGGCTAAAGTCCCTAAACAATCAGAGATAGATAGATAGCAGCAGAAATAAGTGACAGCAGAAAAATATAGTGTCAAGTACTAATTAAGCAGTACCAAAAATATTCTCCCCCACTTTAGCCACAAATGGGCCAAAGATTACATGTTTATAAAGTTATACAGTTATCCAAAACAAAATAATGAGATCAGCAGCACACACTTCCAAACACCACCAGAAATCAACAATCATCCTTTAAGTACTGTCATCAGATCCAGAGGATTCAGGCTTCTTTCTTTTCTTGTGAGCAATGTCAGCATTTTTCTCTTTGTTTGATGTCTAAACATTCTTAGAGACATTTGGATTTGTTTCAGCATTTGAGTTTTCTTGGTTCAGAGGAGCAGAAATGCCAGGAACTGAGTGGTTCTCGTTCAGAATTCGTGAAACAATTTTTGCTATTGCTTGATTAACATAGGCTGTCCCTTCCCTATTTGCAATTTCAGGGGGAACTGAAGAGGAAGGATGAGATGGATTACCTGTATGTCTTGTTCTCAACTCTTTGGCCTTGGTGGGGTTAGTTCTATGAGAACAGATCTCCAGAACATCAGAGTCCAGACAGGAAGAGATTGTCCCAGAATCTTGATCAGAGGAAGAGGTTGAGATGGTCGTATTGGATGATGTTGGCGTTTGAGACATTTTGTCAGTTTTGAGGGACCAACAGCAAATGAGAAGAAATTCCTGATTGAGAGACTGAGTTTTGATGAGGAGACGAGAGAGGAAGGAAGCAAAGGAGTGCCTATTCAACTTCTTAAAAGAATTGTAGGTAATGAGAAAATACAATTTTAAACCAATCAGAACAGGCATAAGTCCTTTGGTCTTTGTTTTAAGCAAAATTAATTGCTACAATTCCTCATGTTGACAAATACCCAGCTTACCCCTTAAGTTTTCAAATTGGTTTGCATCCAAAGCCTTGGTAAAAATGTCAGCCATCTGTAGCTCAGTGGCAACATGTTCCAATTTGATTGTCTTCTCTTCTACAAGGTCTCTAATAAAGTGATGTCGTATGTCAATATGTTTGGTCCTGCTATGCTGAATGGGATTCTTGGATATGTTGATTATACTCAGATTGTCACAGTACAATGTCATAACATCTTGTGTGACATTATACTCAGTGAGCATCTGTTTTATCCATAACATTTGAGAGCAGCTACTACCAGCTGCAATATATTCAGCTTCAGCAGTGGAAAGAGACACACAATTCTGTTTCTTGCTGAACCAGGAAACCAGATTACTTCCCAAAAAGAAACATCCTCCAGAGGTGCTTTTTCTATCATCAGCACTACCAGCCCAATCAGCATCACAGTAACCAGTCAGAGTCGGTTCACAGCCATGAGTATACAACAATCCATAGTTGTAAGTACCACTTACATACTTCAAAATTCTCTTCACTTGATTGATATGACTGACTTTGGGATCAGCTTGGTATCTAGCACAAACTCCAACTGCAAAGGCAATATCAGGTCTGCTGGCAGTTAAGTACAACAAGCTTCCTATCATGCTTCTGTACAGACTTTGATCCACCTTAACCCCACTTGAATCTTTGGAGAGCTTTAGATGAGTAGGAGCAGGAGTCCTTTTGTGACTTGCATTCTCCATACCAAACTTCTTTACAATATTCTTAGCATACTTGCTTTGAGATAAGAAGATTGAGTCCTCCATCTGTGAGACTTGTAGTCCAAGAAAATAAGTTAGTTCTCCCATGAGACTCATTTCAAATTCAGCCTGCATCTGGTCAGCAAAGTGTTACCATATGTTCTGACATTCCGCCAAACACTATGTCATCAACATATATTTGGGCAACCATCAACTTCCCTTCTTCAGTTTTGACAAATAGAGTTTTGTCCAAGCCTCCTTTTCTGTAGCCTTTGTCTGAGAGAAACTTTGTTAACCTGTCATACCATGCTCTAGGAGCTTGTTTCAGCCCATATAGAGCTTTTCTCAATTTGTAGACATGATCAGGATGGGTTGGATCCACAAAACCTTTAGGTTGTTCCACATAAGCTTCCTCATTTAAGTACCCATTTAGAAAGGCACTTTTCACATCCATCTGAAATAACTTGAACTTCAGAAGACAAGCAATTGACAACAAGAGTCTGATTGATTCCAACCTGGCTACAGGTGCAAAGGTTTCATCAAAGTCAACCCCTTCAACCTGGGTGTATCCTTGAGCAACAAGTCTCGCCTTATTTCTGGTGACAACTCCTTCAGCATCTGACTTGTTCTTGAATATCCATTTTGTCCCAATGATGTTAGTTCCTTCAGGTCTAGGAACCAGTTCCCAAACTTCATGTTGCTTGAATTGGTTCAGTTCATCTTGCATTGCACCAATCCAATATTCATCAGTTAAGGCTTCCTTGACATTTCTTGGTTCTATTTTGGACACAAAACAAGAATTTGAGATGATTTCTCTAGATCTTGTGATGACTCCACTATTGGGATCTCCTATGATGAGCTCTTTTGGATGATCCTTCTGAATTCTGATGGAAGGAGTCTTGCTAGCTTCCTTTGATTCAGATTCTGCTGTGGTGGAGTTGGGTAGATCATCCTGTTGGGTTGAAGTCTCAAAGAATGTCTCAACAGTACAAGGAACATCTATTTCTTCATGATAGTCATCAATTATGACATTTATTGATTCCATCATGGTTTTGGTTCTGGAGTTGAATACTCTATAAGCTCTGCTGTTTGAGGAGTATCCTAGAAATATGCCTTCATCACTTTTGGAGTCCAGTTTTCTTCTCTGTTCACGATCAGACAGGATATAGCATTTGCTGCCAAACACATGGAAGTACTTCACAGTTGGTTTTCTTCCTTTCCAGAGTTCATATATGGTGGATGAGGTTCCCTTTCTCAAGGTGACCCTGTTATGAACATAGCAAGCTGTATTCATAGCTTCAGCCCAAAAATACATAGGAAGTCTTTTGGCATGTAACATTGCTCTGGCAGATTCTTGTATGGTCCTGTTTTTTCTTTCCACAACTCCATTTTGCTGAGGTGTTATGGGAGAAGAAAACTCATGACTGATTCCTTCTGAAGCACAGAAGTCATCAAACTTGCTGTTTTCAAATTCCTTGCCATGATCACTTCTGATTCTGACAATACATCCTTCCTTCTCTCTTTGAATTCTCTTGCACAGTTCTCTAAAGACTTCAAATGCATCTGATTTTTCCCTAATGAAATTAATCCAGGTGAATCTGGAAAAATCATCCACAACCACATAGGCATATCTTTTACCACCAAGGCTCTCTACTTGCATTGGTCCCATCAGATCCATATGGAGGAGTTCTAGAACCTTAGAGGTGGTCAGATGTCTTGACTTTGGATGTGACATCCTAGTCTGCTTACCCACCTGACATTCACCACAAACTCTTCCTTCATCAATTTGCAGTTTTGGAATCCCTCTGACTGCCTCCAAGGAGATAATCCTCTTCATACCCCTTAGGTGAAGATGGCCAAGTTTTTGGTGCCACAGTTTCACCTCTTTTTCTTCTTTTGCAATGGAGCACACAGATGAGAAATTGGTGTTCTCAGCCTCCCACAGGTAACAGTTGTCTTTGGATCTGACTCCTTTCATTACTATTTCTTGTTTGTCATTGATTATAAGGCATTCAGATTTTGAGAAATTGACCTTGAATCCTAGATCACATAGTTGACTGATACTAATGAGATTAGCGGTCAGTCCTTTCACCAGCAGTACTTCATTTAGACTTGGAACTCCAGGGCAGTCCAAATTACCAACTCCTTTGATTTCACCTTTAGCCCCATCTCCAAAGGTCACAAAACTGGTGGTGTGAGGCTTAACATTATTGAGGAGGTTCTTGATTCCAGTCATATGTCTGGAACATCCACTGTCAAAGTACCAGTCTTCCTTTGCAGAGACCCTCAGGGAAGTGTGAGCTATCAGTGCAGTAGCCTTTTTCTTCCATTGAGGAGCATGTGGTACCTTTTTAGGGTATCCATGTAATTTGAAACAGAAGCGTTTTATGTGGCCATATCTACCACAATGATGACATTTCCATTTTTGGTACCTTTTCCTCATATGTTTCTGTTCCTGATGTCGAGAGTTGTGTTGAGACATCTGTTTTGACATTTGCCTACCAGAACCAGATTTCGTTGCTTTCATAAATCCTAGACCAGATTTATTTCCCACATTTTGTCCAATCTGTAGGATCTCTTCCAATTTGTCAGTTCCATTTGTCAACATCTTGACAGATTTGGTCATTTGATTCAGTTGTGAGTTCAGCAATTGAACTTCTCCTTCTAGATGACTTATAGTTTCAAGGTTTGCCCGTTTTTCAGCCTCCATCTTTATGATGAGTTTTGATTGTTTCTCATTCTGCACACAGACTTCAGTACTTCTGATACACAATTCCTTGTACGTTTCAGCCAGTTCTTCAAAAGTCACCTCTTCATCACTGATGTCACTTTCAGAGGTACAAACACCAGTTAAAGCAGTAACTCGTTTGGCAGTCTCTTCTTCAGAATTACTTTCTGAATCACAATCAGACCAAGTAACTGTC
This sequence comes from Vicia faba, assembly GCA_948472305.1. Lineage (NCBI taxonomy): Eukaryota > Viridiplantae > Streptophyta > Magnoliopsida > Fabales > Fabaceae > Vicia > Vicia faba. The sequence goes on from OX451736.1 coordinate 819,000,279, forward strand.
ATTCCTTTTTGTTTCTTAAGAAAGGTAGGACATTCAGCTCGAATATGCCCATATCCTTCACAACCATGGCATTGAATTCCTCTGCCTTGAACTCCCTTCTCATCTGACCTTGGTCTTCTGCTGGAACTGTCAATGTTAGAGGAAATGTTATGAACATTAGACCTTGACTTTGGATCTATTCTTTTGATGAGTTTGTTGAACTGTCTTCCGAGCATGGCTATAGCTTCTGAAATGTTTTCTTCAACATCAGTGTTGGACATAAGTGCTATGCTCTTGTTCTTTTTGACATCATCATTAGTGATTCCCATCTCAAAAGTCTGAAGAGACCCAATAAGTTCATCCACTTTCAACTTGCTAATGTCCTGGGCTTCCTCTATGGCAGTCACCTTCATTGCAAATCTTTTAGGCAGGGATCTGAGAATCTTCCTCACCAGTTTTTCTTCTGACATTTTTTCTCCCAGTGCCCCTGAGGTGTTGGCAATCTCCAAGATGTTCATGTGAAACTCATGAATGGTTTCATCTTCCATCATTTTTAGATTCTCAAACTTAGTGGTCAACATCTGAAGCCTTGACATTTTTACTTTGGAAGTTCCCTCATGAGTAGTTTTGAGAGTGTCCCAAACTTCCTTGGCCAGTTCATATTGATGAACTAATCTGAAAATGTTTCTATCAATTCCATTGAACAAGGCATTTAGAGCTTTGGAATTTCCCAGGGCTAGCTCATCTTCTTCTTTACTCCAATCCTCTTCAGGTTTCAGACTGATTGTCCCATCTTCCTCAGTTATGGTGGGATGAATCCATCCTTTGTCAGCAGCTCTCCAAGCCTTTTTGTCCAGAGATTTTAGGAAGGCAATCATACGAGGTTTCCAGTAGTCATAATTAGTTCCATCCAGAATGGGTGGTCTATTTCCAAAAACTCCTTCTTTGTCCATAGTGCCAGAAAGTGATATCCCTAGATCTCACCCAGTAATACAGGCAGGGTGCCTGCTCTGATGCCAATTGAAATTCTGGCTACAGATACTCAATGTCACGTCCAATGTTATGACACCGTATCTGACTTACTATATGACAGTAAATACAAAAGCAGTAAATAACACAGTCAATTGTTTACCCAGTTCAGTGTGCAACAACACCTACTCTGGGGGCTACCAAGCCAGGGAGAGAATCCACTATAAGAGATGTTAATTCAGGAATAAACCAACCAGTTTATCTCCTTCACTTAAGACCTACCCAATGCAATTCTAATCTAAGTACAACTTAAACCTGAGTTCCTACTCACTCCCCCTCAATCACAGCAGTGATACATAAACCAATTTGACTTAAGAATTTATGAAGACACTCTTCAAAACACACACTTGATTAAGCTTCACAGCTTTTTAATCAAGTAACACAATCACTCGTGCTTCACAGCTTTGAGTGATGTACACAACTAACTTGACTCTGCTTCACAGCTTTAGTCAAGTAACATTCAAACACTCTTGCTTCAAAGCTTTGAGTGCTACACAACCCTTACAATTGAAACCTATTCCAAGGCACTTATCACAATGATAATTGCTTGGAGTACAATAAACAAATCTATACAGATTACAAAATTGATCTTCTAATCAATCAGCAGGGATAACTTGAAAAACCGCAGCTCTGTTGAATATATAGCAGCTGCAACTTCAGTTAGGGTTTCCAAAAACCTAGGGTTGATTCCGTTTGACCTAAAGACCAGGTCACAGTACTTTATTGATCAGGTTAGGATCGAGCTAGGTTGCTCCTCAGAAAACGCAGGATTCTGTTTAGAAGGGACTGAGTTATTTCCTGAAAAAACTCAGACTTATCCAATCCTGCAATCCTGTTAGTTCAGAACAGGATGTCATAACATCTGTTATGACATCTGAGAAAACCTGTCTACTGATTTAGCAAAATGTGATCATTTTGCAAACATGCTCAGATACACACTTATAAACATCAGTATTTGAATTACAATATTTTTTTGCACATGTACCTATTGAGTTAGTACAACCTGAACTAGAATGTTATGACATCAGTCATGACATTCACACATACACTTGGGATTTACCAAAAATGCAAGCCAATACCTAGACACCTACAAAAATAATAAATTAATTAAACAAGTAATAATTAAAATAAAAATAAAATTAAAAAAACAAAGAAAGCAAAAATTATGCAAACCTAGGGGGGTTGTAGTCCCCAAATAGGAGGTGAAATTATGGAAATTCTGGCCCAATAACCTTGGCCTGCTTGACTTTGGCCAGACACGTGCATGTGCGTTGACTCAACCTCATGGTGTTCCTCTAATCTGCACCCTTGGATTGCTCCAAACGTACGCGTGGCATGCTGGATTTGGGAGTGCATGGTGGACTTGAACGTTGGCGCTGCATGTGAAGATCAATGGAAAAATAATATTGAGAATATTGAAGACCTGGGGCTCGAACCCAGGTCACATACCTTGCCAATCCTTATGCTCACCAACCGTGCCAGTTTACGCGTTTGATATATTAATAACGAACAAATAATATAAAAGAAAACAAGAGAGTTAGTGGACACTGCGCGCGAAATTCAAACGGCCCTATCATCTCTCGCCACTTCATCGTCTCCTTCGTGGGGTTTTTTATTTTTCTGAAACAAACACATTAAGCCACGGTTTTCCAACTGTTCTCCTAGGCACGCTTTGGAAAAATAGCGATTAGGCCTAGGAGGTCCATAAATTAGGCGCGAGGGTATCCTTGTAACCTTCTGAACGTCCTGAGTTGAATGGTGGTGGTCTTAAGGGCCAATTTTTCTTTATTTGAGAAGCCCTAATTCAAGGTCCTGTAAACCCTAGAAATTGGCAATGGCATAATCGCGTGTAACACATAAAAATGCAATTAAATATATTGGTTAGCTTCAGAATTTCATAAGGAACATGAATCAATGAATAAAATGTTATGAGGATGCCTGCAAATCAAAATACGAATGTGCATTTTTCATGAAACATATTGAATTCTGTATACCGATTCCTGAGGTTTTGATGGACGTTTGTGATTGGAATATGTTCAGTAATCTCCAAGGAAGCTAGTGGAATCAGAATTATGTCTTGAATCGCCCTGGAAGTGAACTTTCAGTTTTGAGTTTCTTGACAAATTTTCCAAGTTTGATAATGGCTTTTTTGAGCAGCTGCGCGTGTATGAGCATTAGGTTTGTGTTTTTGCTTATGTATAGAATAGATTAGGTTAAGAAAAGTAGAACAAATCCAATGCATTCATGGTTTTTGGAAATTTGATTTTCAATATCTTTTTTCAATCTTTTCCATGTGTTTTTTGTTCTCAATCATACCAATCAATCCAAATCTTTCCATGTTGGGATATGCACGAATTATTGATGATATAATGTGCACAAAAAGATTGAAAAAATTAGGTTAGACATTTTTCATATATTTAATTTGATTTAAATGAATTATTATAAATAAAAATTCAAATAAATAAATAAAAAATGAATAAAGACTTCCCTTTGGGCCAAGTGGTCGTGCACATGCCATGGATGATGAATTATGGAAGAAAAATGGGCCCATTAGCAATTTTAGGTCATTTGAAGTAATGTTGACTTTTCAAAATATCCAAACATTTCCCAACTTCCACAAGGCATAACTTGCTCAATTTTTAAGCTTTGCTCATGTTCTTGGACATTTTGGAAAGGTCTTTGAGTCCTCTAACCAATGTCTTTGGTCCCATGTCATTTTGATTTACCAATCTCAAGTTATGGTCTTTGACTTAAAGTCCCTTTTTGTTGACTTTTGAAAATGACCTATAATGTTGACATTGATAACTTTTTGTGAGAGCATTTCTTGGACTTGAAGTATGAAGATGAGTTGTAGGAAATGTCTTTCTCTTCAAAATGAGCTTTGGATGGAATTTTTCTGATAATCCATGTGGAAGTTATGCCCTGGTCAATTTCAGTTGACTTTTTCAACTGTCCAAATAAGGAAACTTTTGCATTTTGATGATTTTTGAGCCAAGCTTTGAGAATCATGATCAAGCATTGATCAAATGATGTTTGTGGCTTCAAAATGATATGTTGACCAAAAATTTGAACTTTTGACTATCAAATGACCATTTTGCCCCTACAGTTGACTGTAGTGCAATTAGGGTTTTTGACTGTGCAATTTTGAGCTGAATGCCTTGAAACTTGATATGAGGATACTTGACCATATTTGTAGGCATATGAGACTTGATTGGACCTTTGGAAACTTCATTTTCTTGATCAGAACACAAACCCTAATCTTGACTGCTTAGGAGGCCCTGTACTATGCAACCCTTGGGGAATCTTTTGAAGCATGTCTTGGCAAATCTTTTGAGAATATGGGAGGGCAAATTTTGGGGTACAACAGTTGCCCCTGTTCAATCTTCTTAGACCTGAGGATGCAGATTGGCTGACGTGCCTTTCGTAATTCGAGGGTAGAAGATGATTGAACACTAGAGTGCCCAGAAATTTGCGCTCACATAGTAGCAGTGATGGTGGAATGGGCTTATAGATGCCATTTAGAGGTTGCTGGATAGGATGATGGGCTTATAGATGCCATCTGGATGTTGATCACGTAAGAGATTCCTTAGCGAGAACCTGCATACCTGCAAAAGAAACAATGAGTACCTGACACGTTGCAGGAGCTGATTTTCAGATGCTTGGTATAGATGTGTCCTGACTGGTTACAGGAGCTGAGTCTAGAGCTTTAAACGACGATGAATGAACCAGGGATGGTTACTACCTTAGCGTGAATGGTAAGAGAACCTTGGGTGACTTTAACTTCAACAACGCTCGTTGAGAAAAATCTTGGTGGGAATTACCATCTTCACAGTATCAGGAAGAGAACCAATAGGAAAGGAATTATCACCTCACGCACCATCGGAGAGGGAACCATAGGAAAGGAATTATCACCTCACGCACCATCGGAGAGGGAACCATAGGAAAGGAATTATCACCTCACGCACCATCGGAGAGGGAACCATATGAAAGGAATTATCACCTCACGCACCATCGGAGAGGGAACCATAGGAAAGGAATCATCACCTCACTCACCGTCGGAGAGGGAACCATCTGAAAAGGAATTATCACCTCACTCACCGTCGGAGAGGGAACCATAGGAAAAGGGATTATCACCTCACTCACCGTCGGAGATGGAACCATCTGAAAAGGAATTATCACCTCACTCACCGTCGGAGAGGGAACCATCTGAAAAGGAATTATCACCTCACTCACCGTCGGAGAGGGAACCATAGGAAAAGGGATTATCACCTCACTCACCGTCGGAGAGGGAACCATCTGAAAAGGAATTATCACCTCACTCACCGTCGGAGAGGGAACCATAGGAAAAGGAATTATCACCTCACTCACCGTCGGAGAGGGAACCATCTGAAAAGGAATTTATAATCTGATAACTTCTACTGAGTCTTTATCAGAAAAATCTGTTAGGAGTCGATTTAGCTGGACTAGAGAAGGCCTGGGACTGGATAAGAAATCTTTGGAGTCGATTAACTGAACCGATCTAGGTCTTGAAATATGATTGAGAATTTCGACTGCATCTTTCCTGAAAGGTAAAGGTCAGTCATATGCAATGCATGATAGGGATCAAGCAATGATGTTCTCAACATAAATGAGATTTGTATGACATAATGCGTCTATGCCTGCTATAGTGATGTATGTGATGTTTTGTGAATGTATGTTTTCGTCTAGGAAAGTAAATCCTTGACGGGTGCCGGGAAGTCATATCCTGGGCTGATGTTGAAGAATAGATTTTGCTTCCGCTGGGGATAATAATTGCAAGAATACCGGTAGGAGAAGATGACTCCGTTGAGGAATAAACTTGGCAAATGGAAGATTCTGCGGGGAGAAAAGATACTCTAGCGACCATGCTGGGAAGCAATACTCTGTGGGGATAGAGATGCTTTGCTGAATTGTTGAGAATGACTTGCTGAGGATATCTTTGTTGTATTGGAAGTGCTGATAGACTTCGCTGGGTAGAGAATTTCGTTGAGGACGCTCTTTCCATGGCTTTTGGCTGAGGATAACCCAGTTATATCCTGTTAAGGAAATAACTCTTTAAATAAATCCGGACGACGCGTTCGTGCTATGCGAGGGACAAGCTTCCAGAATTTACTGGGGATAAGCTTACTGCTTGGGGGAGATGAATTCCAATTTTCCTGGGGAAACTGGATTTTCCTGGGGAAGTTTTGATATGCTGGGGAAGTGATTCCTTTTGAGTATTTGATATGCCGCCGAGGAACAATCTTTAGACCAAGACTGCCGGGGATGCTTGTTAAGAATATATGTATACTGCTGGGGAATGTTGGGATCTGCTGGAGGATACCCAATTTCCTTGAGACTTGATAACTCTGCCCGGAGAAGAATGCACGGTTTTGCTGAATCATTCTCTGGGGAATTAATATGTACTGGTCATATTCTTTAGCTGAACCTACCTTGGTACCTTGGAGGATAGAACAATTAGATTGCTTAGACAACTCTTTATTGCCCCTGTTTCTAGTGTTACCTGCAATTAATTCCTTTGTTTCGTATGCAAATATTTATGAGTTAGCCAACTATTGTCAATGCATATATCACAAATTGAACCTTGGACGTTCTTCGCAAAACAAAACAGAAAAAGAAAAACACTTGGCACGTTTAACTGAAAATATATTTGTATTGATTTTGAATGGCCTACGAATAGGCGTTTTGTGTACAAGAGGCTGACGTCCTAGTAAGAGAACGTCGCCGAACAAGAGAGTTTATACAAGTTTTGTACAAAAGAAAATAAAACAGCTGTGTGAAATGAATGATCCCACTGGGTTTCAACTCTGCTATTGCCTTTATAACTCCGAGCGTCTCATCACTTGATGACCTTGGTTGAAGGTGAAGCTGACTGATCGATGCCGTCTGAACTTGATGTAGATACCGGATTCTGGATGCAAAGTGATCAATGAGACATAGTATTACGCTTTTTTCCCTAATTTTTCCTGGACCGCCCTTTCGGGTTTTCGGTCCACCGGGATACCCATTTTTGCCCAATCCGCCTTTTCAGGTTTTCGACTTGCCGGGTGTACAGATTTTTTCATTTCATCCCTTCATTTTGCCCGAACCCTTTTGGTTCGACGGGAAGCCCTAATTTTTGCCTAGGCATGTCAGCCTAGCGGGTCTTTTTTCATGCGTAGTATCTTTTTACTATGTCTGCATTGGCGGGGTGAGGAAGTTCGTCACCATCCATATTGGTTAATATCATGGCTCCTCCTGAGAACACATGCTTAACCACAAATGGCCCTTCGTATGTAGGGGTCCATTTGCCCCTTGGATCACTCTGAGGAAGGATGATTCGCTTGATTACTAGATCCCCAACTTGATATTCCTGTGGTCTGACCTTTTTGTTAAATGCCCTGATCATCCGTTTCTGATACGTCTGACCGTGACAGATAGCAGCAAGTCTCTTTTCATCAATGAGGTTGAGCTGATCAAGTCGTGTCTGGATCCAATCATCTTCGTTCAGATTTGCATCCTTCATTATCCGGAGAGAGGGTATTTGCACTTCGATCGGCAAGACTGCCTCCATGCCATAAACCAGAGAGAAAGGAGTTGCCCCGGTTGACGTCCTAGCTAAGGTACGGTACCCATGTAGAGCGAACGGTAACATTTCGTGCCAGTCTTTATAAGTCACTGTCATCTTCTGCACGATCTTCTTGATGTTCTTATTTGCTGCTTCTACAGCCCCATTCATCTTCGGTCTGTAAGGAGAAGAATTGTGGTGCTGTATCTTGAACTGTTCGCAGAGCTCAGCGATCATCTTGTTATTCAGATTGGTACCGTTGTCTGTAATAATTCTCTCTGGGACACCGTACCGACAGATCAGGTTATGCCGAATGAACCGTGCCACAACAGTCTTGGTTACCGTAGCATAGGATGCTGCTTCAACCCACTTCGTAAAATAATCAATTACTACCAGGATGAAGCGATGCCCATTAGACGCCGTAGGTTTAATCTCGCCGATCATGTCTATGCCCCACATTGCAAACGGCCACGGCGCCGTCAGAACATTCAGGGGAACTGGAGGAACATGCACCTTATCTGCGTAAATCTGGCACTTATGGCATGTCCTGGAATGTTGGTAGCAGTCAGCTTCCATTGTGGACCAGTAGTATCCTGCCCGTAGGATTTTCTTAGCCATAGTGTGTCCACTGGAATGCGTACCAAAGGTCCCTTCATGCAGCTCTTCCATGATCCTTTCTGCTTCAGTCTTATCCATACAACGCAGTAAGGTTGAATCATGGTTTCGCTTGTACAAGATGTCGTTGCTTAGGAAGAACTTTGCTGCGAACCTTCTCAGGAACTTCTTATCATTGATAGAGGCACCTTCAGGGTATTCCTGAGTTTCCAACTATCTCTTCACCTCATGGTACCAAGGCTTCTCAGTCACCAATTCAGTCTCGAGATCGCAACAATATGCCGGTTCGTCCAGTTTCCAGATGATGATCCGGGGAGCCTCATTATCCCATTTGACCTTGAACATTGAAGACATTGTAGCTAACGTGTCCGCTAACTGATTCTCTTCTCTTGGAAAGTGTTCAAAGGTTATCTCCGTGAAGTGGGGGATCAGGGTCAACACACATTCTTTGTAAGGAATCAGGTTTGGATGTTTCGTATCCCATTCTCCTTTGATCTGATTGATCACAAGAGCGGAATCTCCGAAGACACTCAGAAACTTAATCCTTAGGTCGATCGCAGCTTGAAGACCCATGATGCACGCCTCATACTCCGCCATGTTGTTGGTACAATTGAAACACAGCCGGGCAGTGAGTGGAGTATGAGTACCTTGAAGTGATATGATTATGGCGCCGATACCATTTCCCAAAGCATTGGAGGCTCCGTCAAAGTGCATAGACCATCGGGATCCTGGTTCAGGTCCTTCATCCGGTCCAGGTACTTCACAGTCAGTTACTATCATAATGCTTTCGTCCGGAAACTCGAAGTTCATTGACTGATAGTCATCTACGGCCTGATGTGCCAAGTGGTCTGCCAATACACTTCCCTTGATGGCTTTCTGGGTTGTGTACTGAATGTCGTATTCCGTCAAGATCATTTGCCATCTTGCAATTCTCCCAGACAGAGCAGGCTTTTCGAATATGTACTTTATAGGATCCATCTTTGAGATCAACAAGGTGGTATGAGTCAGCATATACTGTCTCAGCCGGCGAGCAGCCCATACCAAAGCGCAGCAAGTTTTCTCAAGCAGTGAGTATCGGGTCTCACAGTCGGTAAACTTTTTGCTAAGGTAATAAATGGCGTGCTCTTTTCGGCCAGACTCGTCATGCTGCCCCAGCACACACCCCATTGAATTGTCAAGCACTGTTAGATATAGTATCAGAGGTCTCCTTTCAACCGGTGGCATAAGGATGGGTGGTTCTTGGAGATACTCCTTGATTCTGTCGAAAGTAGCCTGACATTCATCATTCCAACGTACTACCTGATCTTTCTTCAGCAGCTTGAAGATTGGCTCACAAGTAGCAGTTAGATGCGAGATGAACCGAGCAATGTAATTCAGACGTCCTAAAAAGCCTCTGACTTCCTTTTCTGTCTTAGGAACTGGCATCTCTTGAATAGCTTTGACCTTAGCAGGGTCCACTTGAATTCCCTTGTCACTTACCACGAAGCCCAACAACTTTCCAGATCTTACCCCGAAGGTGCATTTGTTCGGGTTCAACCTCAGCTTGTATAGTTTCAATCTGTCAAATAACTTCTGTAGATGATCTAGGTGCTCTTCCTCAGTCTGGGACCTTGCGATCATGTCATCGACATACACTTCTATCTCATGATGGATCATGTCATGAAATAAAGCAACCATGGAACGTTGGTAGGTTGCCCCAGCGTTCTTTAATCCAAATGGCATGACCTTGTAGCAGAAGGTGCCCCACTGAGTAACAAATGTAGTCTTTTCCATGTCTTCAGGTGCCATCTTGATCTGATTGTAACCTGAAAAGCCATCCATGAAAGAGAACACCTTATGTTGAGCTGTATTATCCACAAGGACATCAATGTGAGGTAAGGGGAAGTCATCCTTGGGGCTGGCCCTGTTCAGATCCCTGTAGTCGACACACATTCTGACCTTACCGTCCTTCTTAGGTACCGGCACCACATTAGCGACCCACTGAGGGTAAGAAGTCACTGCAAGGAACCCAGCATCAAACTGTTTCATAACCTCGGCTTTAATCTTCTCAGACATCTCTGGACGCATCCGACGGACCTTTTGCTTAACTGGAGGGCAGTCTTCCTTAGTTGGAAAGTGATGGACCACAATGTCGGTATCCAACCCGGGCATGTCTTCGTACGACCAGGCAAAGATCTCCATATAATCATGCAGCATTTGAGTCAACCGTTGCTTCACGCTGAGCTCTAGGTTGGCACCAATCTTTACCTCTCTCCTGTCTGCTTCTGTACCCAGGTTTATGGTTTCCACTGGCTCTTCATGGGGTTGAATTGCCCTCTCTTCCTGAAGCAACAGTCTTGCAAGCTCGCCAGGCACTTCACAATCATCTTCACCTTCGTCTTCGGCTAAGTTGATCGGATTTTCGAAGTCATAACTGGCAGTAGCAGAGTCGTTACCAGTGAGATCCAGAGTGGATTGAAACCTGTATGAGTGAGTGTGTGTGTAAATACAGCTGTTTTTGAAAAATATGTAAAGGGAAGAAAGACAGAAAAGTAGCATAAGATTTGCAATGCGAGAAAACGTCCAAGATTTTCATTCATGATATATGAAATGACAATTTATATGCCCTCACAAATGAAACCACGGTGCCTCGGGTAAGACACCGGGCCAAAAAGTTTATTTAATTGTTTATTACAAATAACGAAACATAGGAATTCATTACTTAGTAACAAGAGAAACAGATAGGTTGTCCTTCGCACTCCAATTGTTAAGTCCACTATCGGTTGCCGGGTAAATCCAGCTATCGAACTCAGCTTCATCCACTTCCTCTTCGTCCCCAATAGCATTCACTCCATGAGCAGGCAGGGGAGCTGTCACTACATTAGGCTTCTCAGATGCCTCAAACTGTACCTCCTTGGCGTCAATAAGGTCCTGCAGCTTGTTCCTTAATGCCCAACAGTCATCAGTGGCATGCCCCGGGCTATCAGAATGATAAGCACAACGAGCATTCGGGTTGTACTTAGGAGAGGTAGTATTTGGAAACTTTGGAGCCTCTCTGACAGTCACTAAATTGGTTGAGAGCAACTGTGGCAAGATCTGCGATAGGGTCATGCTTAACCGGGTAAACTCTCTCCGGGGTCTTTCAGCCCTTTGAGGATTGGTCGGCCGAGGAGCGGCAGCAGGCTTAGCAATCATTACCGCACTGACAGATTGGCGGCGCTCAGGTCTCTCTGATTTCCTGGAACCATACACGGCACTAGCCTCCTTCTTAAAGGGTTTCTTCTCAGAACTGGACGATGCACCCTTCGGAATTTTTCCAGACTTTAACCCAGCCTCAATTCTCTCTCCGGTCAGAATCAGATCAGTGAATCCTGCAGATGAATTCCCAATGAGATGGTTGAAAAACGGCCCAGATAGGGTCCCCAAGAACATGTCTACCAACTCCCGATCAGTCAATGGTGGCTGCACCCTGCCAGCCAGGTCTCTCCACTTCTGAGCGTACTCCTTAAAACCTTCACTTGCACCTAACGACATACCCTGGAGTTGGGTACGCGTAGGGGTAAGGTCGGCATTATATTGATACTGCTTGTAGAAAGCAGTAGCCAACTCCTCCCAGTTACGGACCTTGGTCCCATCCAGCTGATAGAACCATTCGAGATGAGTCCCTGAAAGACTCTCCTGGAAGAAGTGGATCCATAAATTCTTATCCGCAGAGTACGGTTGAATTTTCCGAACATAGGACCTTAGATGCAGCTTGGGACAAGACGCCCCGTCATACTTAGAGAAGGATGGTGCTTTGAACTTGTGAGGGATGATCACACCAGTTGACAAACCCAGATCTCCGAAATCCAGCCCAGGTACCTGTTGAACCTCCATAGCTTTCAACCTATCCTCCAGTTGCTTGTATCTGTCTTCTGCAGGAGGGTACCGCTCTTCATCAAAATCAGTCTCGTTGTCGGAGACTACCGGACTAGGAACCCTTGCTTCAACCTGAGGACTACTCTTGCCAACATAAGAACCAGCCTCTTCCTGCTGCAGAGCATTACCAAACCTTCGGTCCGAGTTGAACATAATAGTTCTTCTCTTCTTCTTCTTCTCCTTCTTCAGGAGCATAGCCTTCAGCTCCTCTTGGCCTTGAGCCAAACCCTTGATTAATTCTTGAAACTGCACATTCTGCACCTGAAGAGCCTTGATGGAAGTCTCAGTTAATGAAGAGTCGGGATTCATGATGCTGAAATAAACAGCGAAGAACTGTAAGCAACCTGAAAAGAGGAAAAACCTGCTATGCACATGATGTATGAAATGCGTATGATTTATGTTTTCAAAGACAATCGGGAGTCAACTTTGTAAACAAAAAGGAACACACTTCATTAGATTCAACTTTGAAACTGAAATTATTCAACAGGTTGCCCTTAGGCGTTACATGAAAGGAAATACTGAAAAGGAAATAAAACTGTAAAAGCACATCAGGAGCTCCTTATTGATCCCATGGTCTCCTCTTCTCAGTATGGATGTAGGCATTCAGAGCTCTCTCATTCTCCAACTGCTTGGTCAGCTTCTGGATCTTTGATTACTGCTCGTTGAACTTTTCCCGGTAAGAATCCCGCTCTTCTCGCAGTTGCGACCAAGATCTCTTCAATGTCTCATAATCAGTAGGCATCTGAGGAGGGAGGACAGTTGGAGTAACACCATCTTTGTCAGGACACTCAAGAATGACGGGTCTGACAGCTTCATACGGCATACCTAACTTCTGAGCACGGATGCGAACCCATTTGTAGTAGGCTTCCATAGGTAAAGAAGTCTTTGGCCCTAACTCTTGTGGGTCAGCTTTATGAACTTTGTCCCAAGCCTTGATGAACCTACGACGCAACTCGTCACTATCCACCTGAAACTCGAAACTGATGTGAGGCACCAACATCTCATGGGGGCCTGCTCTTCTTGCCCTTCCAAACTGACGGAGTGCTAGACATGGATTGTAAGAGATCCCTCCTTGGGTACCAATCAGAGGAACATTAGGGTATTCCCCGCATCGATCAATAATAGCTATCTCATCCAAACCTCTGCAAGTCCAAATGATGTCCTTATCGGTGAGAGACATTAACCTATGAGCCCAACCTCTTCCTTCTTGATTCTTCAGTACGAACTTAGGGAGGTGCGAAATAAACCACCTCACCAAAAAAGGGATACAACACCATAGGGTTCCTCGTCTTCGGGTAGTACGGGCATGAAGCTGTTGCAAGAGGTCACCCAAGAGAGTGGGCACAGGATTCTGAGACATAAAGATCCTTATGGCAGTGACATTGATGAAGTTGTCAGGATTAGGAAACAGGACTAACCCATAGATTAGGAGAGCCAAGATGTCTTCATATGCCCTAAAGTCCAGGTCATTCCAGAAATTGTTAGCTTTACCAATCAGAAACTTGGCCAAGAAACCCTTAACTCCGCTTCTAGTCACCCAGTTGTCTGTTACCTCTTGATGGGTCAAAGGAAGAGCTGCAGTAACATCCTCAATCCTGAGGGTCTTTTCCCAACCAGTAAAGGGAGTCTGATCCAAGATAGGGATACCAAGCAAATCAGAGAACTCTTCCAGGGTAGGGACCAACTGGAAGTCTTGAAAGGTGAAGCACTGGTACAGAGGGTCATAGAACTGGGTCAGAACACTCATCAACTGTTGATCCCGCTTTGCAGTGACTAAACTGAGAAGAGAACCATGCCTCTGAATGAAGGAAGTGGTATTTGGAATTCTGCTAACCAACTCATCAAGCAACTCAGGTGAACGAACAAAGTTGAACCGGATAGTATTCCTTCGCACAGGCATCATAATGTCCTACAAAACAGAGCAAAGGTGAAACCCTCTTGTCTTTGAAATGGTCAGTCCTTATGCAGGATGCATGCAATGCTTATGATGCTATGATGTTATGATAAAGCACACCACATATAGATACAAAGGCAAACATGGTAAGGCACACAAGTCACACAAGGCAAGCCCCTAAAGTTTAGGCCAGCATGAGGTCTAGGTACTACCCTCTTTCAGTTTGTTGGTTCATACCTGTCCTAATCAAAAGTAATCGGGTTCTTAGAGGATCCAAATATCATTGACTACCCTCAATCGGTCATAACTCCAGCATCGCAATCTTTTCTTACGGCCAGAACCATCACGAGAGTTTAGCCTCAATGGGCGTAGCATACTGCTACAATTCTAAGGGCCAAGTTGTGTCAATTAAGGTTCTAAGGTTGTTGGTGCTTAATGACTCCTTAGAAGACCCATACTCTCCTCGTTGTGACACAAGGGATATCGGTACAGACCAGGTGCCACACCAACGTAGCCACTACTTCACCTGTGTCGGTCTACGCCGGACAGGTCCCTCACAGCTTATGCTACCTAAACAGGGTATCCCCAGATCCGGGTTAGGATCTATAGAACTCCCAAGACAGTACCCATAATAATAAAGCAAACAATTTAGACAATTGAAAACACAAGTGATCTTAGTCCTAAGGTACACCTCACTTTATAAAATTCTCCCCAGCAGAGTCGCCAGTTCTGTGATCGGTGGATCTGGAACTGACTGTTTAACGCTGGTTCGCGAAATGTCGCGGAAGCAAGAGTCGCCACCGTCTTTTATTTTCTCCAAATGGAAAGGACAAAAGCACAGAAAAATTCCTTAAAGAGATTGCTCTCGGTTCGGGAGGTAGGTTATAGAAAGGGAAGGTGTTAGCACCCTTTCTATCCATGGTTATCCATGGGCTCTTAGATACTTGCTCATTTGTGTTTTCAAAATGGTTTGTTTGCTTTTCAATTGTGGGTTTTAAAAAAGTTTCTTTGAAAATTCCAGTTCGACTCTTGTATCGGTCCTCAAGAGTGTTTGGAAAATTGCTTTCGAAAGCTTTTTGAAAAGGTGTCAGTGTGAAAAGTCTTTTTGAATTTGTTTTGAGATTAGAGCAAGTATCTACGAGAACCTACCTACCCTAAGGAATTCGTCTGTGTAAATGTCCTTTAAAGTAGTGCCATCCCACCATTGAGAGGTAGGTAGCACCACCGTTGGAGGTGTTCGGGTCAATTCGAGGTTCGGGACATGGTGATCACCAGAGCAATGGGAAGACACCTTAGAAGCTACCCTCATGCCAGGTTCCCGGATCATGAGGACTTACTAAGACATCCTCTACTCGGCGATCACCTTTCGAAAGGCAACAGTGAGGCGTACCCTAGGGGTGGTGTGTGAATTTGTGTGTTATTTTCATGTTTAGCAATTATCTTTGATCATGACATGGTGAGCTACGCATTGTTTTTATTTGGTCATTCATTCTTGCATGCCATTATTAACAGTTAAAAAATTGCGGAAAATGTAAAGTTCCTAAATTATTACAAAGGCGCGGGTCCACATCGCCAAATTAAATCCAGGACCCGATTTGACAGAAAGTAAAGAAATAAAGTAAAGTAAAGTGCGAGAAGTAATTTACATGGCTTCGGGAGAGTTACATAAGTATTATAATGAAATAAAGTAAATACGCGAATTAATGAGAATTAAACGGAACGAGGGCGTTGGACCCTTTTTGCGAAATTAAAATTACATGGCATTAATTAATAAAAATGAAAAGGAATTATTTTTTTGGTATTTTTAGTATTTTAGGATTTAATAGCAAAAAGGAGAATTAATTAAAATAAGATGCAAACCCTAATCCTAATTATTTTTAATTTATTAAGAAAATATTGAAGTTTTTTAACCTAAAATTAATCCTAATTTTTATATGCAAATTTAATTATAAAATAAATAAAATAAATATTTAATTATTTGAAAGAAAAATAAAAAGGATGAAAAATTATTAATTAAACCCTAGTTCTACATTTTTTAGATTTTTATTAAAAGAATTAAAATTAACCTAATTTAAAACTAAATTTAATTACATGCAAATTTAATTATGGAAAATATTAAAACAAAAATATTTATTGTGTTTTCCTTTTTTCTGATTTTTATTGTATTTTGTGAAAATAATAAATTAATTAAACAAGTAATAATTAAAATAAAAATAAAATTAAAAAAACAAAGAAAGCAAAAATTATGCAAACCTAGGGGGGTTGTAGTCCCCAAATAGGAGGTGAAATTATGGAAATTCTGGCCCAATAACCTTGGCCTGCTTGACTTTGGCCAGACACGTGCATGTGCGTTGACTCAACCTCATGGTGTTCCTCTAATCTGCACCCTTGGATTGCTCCAAACGTACGCGTGGCATGCTGGATTTGGGAGTGCATGGTGGACTTGAACGTTGGCGCTGCATGTGAAGATCAATGGAAAAATAATATTGAGAATATTGAAGACCTGGGGCTCGAACCCAGGTCACATACCTTGCCAATCCTTATGCTCACCAACCGTGCCAGTTTACGCGTTTGATATATTAATAACGAACAAATAATATAAAAGAAAACAAGAGAGTTAGTGGACACTGCGCGCGAAATTCAAACGGCCCTATCATCTCTCGCCACTTCATCGTCTCCTTCGTGGGGTTTTTTATTTTTCTGAAACAAACACATTAAGCCACGGTTTTCCAACTGTTCTCCTAGGCACGCTTTGGAAAAATAGCGATTAGGCCTAGGAGGTCCATAAATTAGGCGCGAGGGTATCCTTGTAACCGTCTGAACGTCCTGAGTTGAATGGTGGTGGTCTTAAGGGCCAATTTTTCTTTATTTGAGAAGCCCTAATTCAAGGTCCTGTAAACCCTAGAAATTGGCAATGGCATAATCGCGTGTAACACATAAAAATGCAATTAAATATATTGGTTAGCTTCAGAATTTCATAAGGAACATGAATCAATGAATAAAATGTTATGAGGATGCCTGCAAATCAAAATACGAATGTGCATTTTTCATGAAACATATTGAATTCTGTATACCGATTCCTGAGGTTTTGATGGACGTTTGTGATTGGAATATGTTCAGTAATCTCCAAGGAAGCTAGTGGAATCAAAATTATGTCTTGAATCGCCCTGGAAGTGAACTTTCAGTTTTGAGTTTCTTGACAAATTTTCCAAGTTTGATAATGGCTTTTTTGAGCAGCTGCGCGTGTATGAGCATTAGGTTTGTGTTTTTGCTTATGTATAGAATAGATTAGGTTAAGAAAAGTAGAACAAATCCAATGCATTCATGGTTTTTGGAAATTTGATTTTCAATATCTTTTTTCAATCTTTTCCATGTGTTTTTTGTTCTCAATCATACCAATCAATCCAAATCTTTCCATGTTGGGATATGCACGAATTATTGATGATATAATGTGCACAAAAAGATTGAAAAAATTAGGTTAGACATTTTTCATATATTTAATTTGATTTAAATGAATTATTATAAATAAAAATTCAAATAAATAAATAAAAAATTAATAAAGACTTCCCTTTGGGCCAAGTGGTCGTGCACATGCCATGGATGATGAATTATGGAAGAAAAATGGGCCCATTAGCAATTTTAGGTCATTTGAAGTAATGTTGACTTTTCAAAATATCCAAAAATTTCCCAACTTCCACAAGGATAACTTGCTCAATTTTTAAGATTTGCTCATGTTCTTGGACATTTTGGAAAGGTCTTTGAGTCCTCTAACCAATGTCTTTGGTCCCATGTCATTTTGATTTACCAATCTCAAGTTATGGTCTTTGACTTAAAGTCCCTTTTTGTTGACTTTTGAAAATGACCTATAATGTTGACATTGATAACTTTTTGTGAGAGCATTTCTTGGACTTGAAGTATGAAGATGAGTTGTAGGAAATGTCTTTCTCTTCAAAATGAGCTTTGGATGGAATTTTTCTGATAATCCATGTGGAAGTTATGCCCTGGTCAATTTCAGTTGACTTTTTCAACTGTCCAAATAAGGAAACTTTTGCATTTTGATGATTTTTGAGCCAAGCTTTGAGAATCATGATCAAGCATTGATCAAATGATGTTTGTGGCTTCAAAATGATATGTTGACCAAAAATTTGAACTTTTGACTGTCAAATGACCATTTTGCCCCTACAGTTGACTGTAGTGCAATTAGGGTTTTTGACTGTGCAATTTTGAGCTGAATGTCTTGAAACTTGATATGAGGATACTTGACCATATTTGTAGGCATATGAGACTTGATTGGACCTTTGGAAACTTCATTTTCTTGATCAGAACACAAACCCTAATCTTGACTGCTTAGGAGGCCCTGTACTGTGCAACCCTTGGGGAATCTTTTAAAGCATGTCTTGGCAAATCTTTTGAGAATATGGGAGGGCAAATTTTGGGGTACAACACCTACCTAGAGCGTGCTTGGAGTTTTGAGTGGCTGCCTTTGGATGTTTTTGGAATCAACAAGAGTAATGGAGGAGGAAACGTCAAGCTCTTTGATTCAAAAGGAAGAACAAAGGTTTGTTTATGTGTATGAGAAATATGGATTTTTATGAAGGTTTTACAGCTTTATTTTCTCTCCTTTTTACTAACATCTCTCCAAAATCCAGCCCCTTAAACGTGTGATGGAGCCAAGTATTTATAGATGAATTTGATGTGCCTTTGGGGGAAAAAACAAATAGGATTTGAACCTATTTTCACATCCTGTTCCTTTGCTTTTTCATCACAACTTTCCTATGCTAGTTTGGTGTAATCATGAGATGCAGGCGTAGGCTGAGCCAGCTGTTGGTCATAGGTCTGCAGCAAGTTGTATAAGCAAGGTTTTGGGGATTTGGTCAAGTTCTGACCAAAGCTTTGAAAATAGACTTCATGTGCTGAAACGCTGCCTTGTCTTTGAGGCAAGCATGGTGGCTGTCAGCAGAAATTAAGGAAAAGTAAAAAGTAAAGCATGGGCTTAGTAGCAAAGTTGCTATCCCAAGACAGTAGAGATACACGTGGTGAAAATCCTTTGGATAAAGACTCAGAAGGTGGTTGTGAGCATTAAATGAGCATTATATGATGATGAGACTTATCACAACTAGAAATCCTACAACGTGAAACTCTACACCTTGACTTAGTTCTGGATCAGAAGTTCTTCTTCAGCGTGACATCCCAAATAAATTTAATAGGAGAGTAGTATCCAAATAAATTTACAACCAAATCGAATCAATCGCAAATGTAAAATGTATCAAATGTATAGGAATAAGCAAATATGTATGTGTATCAATGTATTTGTGTAAGTGTATGATTTATTTACAAGTAAAATAACAATAATAAATAAATAAAAAAAAGTTAATTTTTGAATATTTTCATGTTTAGGGCAAAACCCTAATTTTGCAAATAAAAAAAAAGGTATTTATTATGTATTATATACAATATTTATTAATTATATACAAAAAATAAATAAAAAGGAAGTACATTGTAAAAAAGTGATTTTTGAGGTTAAATATAAATAAAAGAAAAAAATGTATTATTTTTAAGTTTTTATCCTAAATATTCTAATAAATATATAAATATTCATATTATATATTAAATATATTAAATATATTAAATATACACAAAAATAAAAATATTTATTATTTACAAAAAAAAAAGGTATATTTTTTAGAAAAATGTTTTCAGAAAATGCAAATAAAAATAATAACTAAAAGTATATATTTTCACATTATTTCTAAAGTTTTAAATAAAAGCATTATATTTATTTATATGTACAAATGTAAACAAAGCAAAAAAATTCAAAATAAAATGCAAAAATGTATGGAAAAATATTTTTTATGTTTTGTCAAAAAATAACAAGTCAAAAGAAAACATAAAAAGTCAAAAATAATTAAAAAAACACACAATGGGCCAAGGGGGTGTATGTGGAAAATGAGTGTGCAAACAGAAAAAAGAATCAGGCCCAACCCAAAGGCAAGCTTCTTCAACCTCCAGTCATCCATGTTCTTAAAAAACGCGCGTTTCTTTGCCTTGTTCAAACATCCTGATTCTTTGATTTTCAGCCAAAACTCACAACATAAACCATGTAGAGCATTAAATCACGAATCCATACATATAAAAAAGTTGTTCTAACTCTCAGAAATGAGAGAGAATTTGCTCTCCCCCAATTTTAAACCTAAGTTTTTTTCAATGTTCATGTCTTAAATTCTCTCAGCACACACAATATAAATGGAAAGTGGGGATATGGGTAGCTTCAGGGCCATGAGTAGGACATAACTTCTTCACAAACCTAAGCCTAGATATGCTTGGATAGAGAGATAGAAGTTCAAAGTTTTACCTGTTCAGCTGGAATCGTGTGCAACAATGGAGGTACTTTCAATGCAATGTAAGGACTTGTACAACTTGCTTGAAGTTCAGGGATGCTTCTCCAACCTCTAGCTTGCTTTGAAACTAACTGAATCGAGCTACAGAAGTCAACCTGCACAGATGAAAAATGAAAATGGCACACTTGGCTATGGCTGTTACAGTTCCAGTTTAATGCTTGGAATAGCTTCAATGGATGATAGGGAGTGTGTTTGAAGAGGTTTCAGCCAAAACGCACGATAGGAATGGACTATGGGGTTCAAACTGCAGCCTATGCCCTGTTTTGCCACAAAACTGTATTTTTCTGTATATGGAGGTTTGAGAGATGGTTTGGTCGTGTTTCAGACTTGGTTTGATGTTTGGAAAGTGTTCAAGAAGTTTGTTTAGGCTTGTGTTCACAGGAGATGGAAGTTGGTCCTGTTTTGCCAAGTTGCTTCTTTGATAAGTAAGAAAATACAAGTTTCTAAACCAGCCTGTCCAATTCCCTAAACTATGCTGCACCTCTTCTTCTTGATCATGCTAGCCTTTAAGATCTTGTCCATGCCTCTTGGATTTGTATTTGACATAAAGTGCTTCTTTACAAGAATGGATAAAATGCTTTTTCTAATTATGGATTAATCTAACATGTATTGCCCAAATGAATGAAATAACATCTTGGCACAATGGTTTAGCATTGAATTATTGAGTAAGAAAGGGATTAGAGGCCTGTAACCTAGCTTGAACCATGTTGAGTTTGAAAATGCAAAGTTATGAACATGTAATTGGCTCATGAACAAAGTGACTTTTGCCCATATTGACAAATTCGATTCTCCCTAACCACAAGGGTGTTTGAGAAGTTCTTGGACAATTTGGAAATCTTGGAATGTGTACTAAAATCCATCTTTTTAATGCAAGTTGAAATTCCAAGTGGAATCATGTGAAAAGTGGTCATGAAGTTAGGCAAAAATCCTGCCTAAAATAGGTCAAAAAATTTCTAAGTTAAGAATGTTTTGCACCCCTATTCCAAAAATCATAACTTGAGCTACAAGCTTCTTTTGAGGAAACTTTGTGAGTCAAAGTTGTATATTTTGCAATGGACTACAACTTTCATGTTTTGAGTTTTGTTTGAATCCAAATATATCTTGATGAAAAAATGGGACAAAGTTAGGAAAAAATAAGGAAGTTTCATAACTTAGAAAAATTCTAAGTTATGAAATTTTCTCATTCTAAACCCTAATTTGCAATTTTTGGTTTCTTGATGAACAAGTTTCATAATTTGACATGTCTTGATGAAAAATGGATCTTGACACTTGATTTTGACCAAAAAGTCAAAGTTTGACTTTTCAGTATACAGTCAAATTTTGATCAGTTGACTGGAAAATTCATCTGTCAATCTTGTGCATTTGGGATCTTTTGAACTTGTTGAATGTGTCAAGACCATGTCATTGAGTCCTTGAGTCCATATGTAAGCTTGGTTTGCCATTGGTTAGGTTAAACAGTCAAAAATTGCCTTTGTGCAGTCAAAACCCTAAAAATGACCATTTTGCCCTTTTGGTGATCTGATCAAATTTCTTGTGGAATTGTGATCCAATCTTGATCAAATGGTCCATATGAGTTCATAATGTTGATGTGGGTCAAAAATCATGAGGTTTGACTGTCAATTGACCACAGTTGACTTTTTCCCCAATACAGCTGATTTCTAGGTCAACTGCTCAATTGACTGGGCAAAGATTGGAATCAAGGCTTGAAACTTGGTATGGATAAACTTGTGAGTACAACATGAAGCATGAAAGTAATCTTGGGCATTTTAGGTCAAAACATCTTTGTGCAAACTCAAACCCTAATTTGGGTCAATAGTGCAAGGAGGAGTCTTGAGCAGAGCAAACCCTAATTTGATCTTGAGCTCCAAGGGTCTTGTGGTGAGAAAATATTGATGAAATGGGAGGGCAAATTTTGGGGTACAACACTTGGCATTAATCAAATTCTGAATTTTGTACTTCAATGCCCAACAATCGTTAGTGTCATGCCCGAGGCTGTCAAAATGATAAGCACATGTTGCATTAGGATTGTAGTTAGGAGATGAAGTCTTGGGGTTTGGGTGAGGTCCTATCAATGCAATCAGATTCATCCTCAACAAGTGTTGTAGCGCTTGAGACAACAACATGTTGATATTGGTGAACTATCTTTTGGGCTCGTCTGGCCTTCACTGATTTCCCCTTTGCTGTTGTCAGTGTGATGCAGAACCAGAGATCAGGACTGCCCCCACGTGTTGGTCATGGCGACTCTTTTGAATGTACACAACATTGGACTCTTTCTTCCCACTGTACGGATTTTTATGAACATCAGAAGGTGTAGCTTCTTGAATCTTTCCACTTTTGGTGCCAACTTTGACTCTTTCGCTGGTCAGTATTAGCTTGGTGAACCCGGCTGAGGAGCTTCCGATCAAGTGTTTGAAGAAAGGCCCTGTCAAAGTTCCCATAAAGATGTCAATCAGCTCCCTGTCAGTTAAAGGGGGCTGCACCCTACCAGCCATATCTCTCCACTTTTGGGCATGCCCTTTGAAGCTCTCGTTGGAACCCATGGTCATGTTCTGCAATTGCACACGAGTTGGTGCAAGATCAGCATTGTACTGATACTGCTTATAGAAAGCAGCATCCAAATCCTCCCAGGTGTGGATGCGATAACTCTCCAATTGATAGAACCACTCAAGTTGTGTCCCTACTAGGCTCTCTTGGAAGAAATGGATCCAAAGCTTCGGATCAGTGGTGTATGGTTGAATCTTGCGGACATAAGACTTTAAGTGCATCTTAGGTCAAGAGACTCCATCGTATAGGGAAAAGGTAGGGACTTTGAACTTTAGCGGGATGACCACTCCAGAAACCAAACCCATGTCTCCTAAATCCAAGCCAGGTATCTGTTGAATCTCCATAGCACTAAGGTGATCCTCCAACTATTTGTACTTGTCATCAGTGGGAGGATATTGTTCCTCAGAGCAGTCAGCTTTGGCTTCACCAATCCCCAGACTGTGGTCTTCCTCAATACTATCCCACATGTTGAACGGAGTTGAAAGATCTAGAGCTCTCTTGACTGGTCCTCCAGGTCTTCTTCCCAAGTTCAGGATGCTTATTCACTTCTTGGGCTTCTTCCTCTTGTCTTTGAGAAGGAGAGCTTTCAGGTCTTCTTGCCCCTTAGCCATAGCAAGGAACATTTGTTGGAATTGAGCATTTTGAGCTTGGAAATCTTTCACCGTTTGTTCCATATCCATCTTACTGAAATAAACAGTAGGAAGATAAGGAGACCTGTACGGGAGAAACCTGTCAAGATATGATGCATGATATATGGATGCATGTTTTCAAGGATCTTGTGAGGTAAACACAAGAAAAAGTTAGAGATTGAATTTTGATCAACATCTTTGATTGGAGAACTTCGTATCAGTGGATGTTCATCCACGAGGATTAAGCTCCCAATATCAAGTGGGTCATAGCCCTTGATTCAAGTTTGTTATAATTGATCTTTGACGGCATTTGGTCAGAGGAAAATAAATCCCCCTGCCCCTTGCTAGACGTTTGGTTGCATCATAACCTACATCAAAGACCCTCGAGATCCTTGAAATGGTTATTGAAAATGCTATGGTATGATGTTATGATGTTATGTACAAATATGCGAGGTAAGCAAGTGTATATACAAATAATCATATTCACACAAAGCAAACAAGTCCTTAGGTTTAGGCTTGCATGGAGTTTGTAGGTAAGTACCCTCTTGAAGTTTAGTTGGCTCAACCTATCCTAGTTAATAGTAACCGGGTTTTAAGGGATCTCAATATCACCGACCTTTCCCATAAGCTTCGTTCAATAAGCAATTGACTCGCAACCGAACAAAACTCAGGGGTCAAGTCTCAATGAGTGTAGCATCGAGTATCAACCAATTTTCAGCTTTACACCGAAACCGGCTATCTCACTACTTCCTAATGGCCAAGTTGGTCAAGTAAGGTTCTAAAGTCAGTTGATGCTTCACGACACCAAGCGACAGCCCCATACTCTCCTTGACTGACTCAAGGGTTACGGGTACCAACCAAAGTGCCACATCAACGTATCTACTGCTTCAACCATGTCGGTATACGCTGCACAATTCCCTCACAGTTTATTGCTAGTTACCTAAAAGGTGCCCCAAAATCCGGGTGTAGGATTTAAAACAAACCCAAACAAGGAACCAAAATGTAAAGCAAACAAATCAAACAATGTAAGCAAGTAAAGGTGATCTAAGCCTAAGGTAACCCCACTTTTAAGTTTTCAATATTCCCCAGCAGAGTCGCCAGTTCTATGATACGGTGGGAGAACTGACTTGGGTGTTTTGCGTTCGTGTTTGCAAATGTTGCGGTTTAGCAAGAGTCGCCACCGACTTTTCTTTTATCTAATAAGGAAAGGTGAAAAAGCACAGGAAAGACCTTTAGAGATGTTTTTGAGTTCGGGGGAGTAGATTATGAAAATGGAAGGTATTAGCACCCTTTTCATCCATGGTTTTCCATGGGCTCTTAGTTACTTGCTAGATCACTTGATTTTTGTTTGAAAATTTGTGCTTTGTGTGGTTTTGAAAGTATTTTGAAAAGGTGCCATCGTTTAGGCAAACTTTACAATGATTCCCGTTCGTAAGAATGTATGCAAAGTGTTGAGCTTTTGAAAATATTTCAATGTTTGGAAAGATGCTTTGAAGTTGTTTTGAAAGTGTATGTGATTGTTTTTGAAAATAACAAGGATGTTTATTTTGAAATTGAGCAAGTAACTAAAAGTAATCTACCTACTCAAAAGGTCTTAGATGTGCTTTTCTTCCTCCTTTAGATGTTGCTATCTTACCATTGTTTTGGTAAGAAGCCCCATCGTTGGATGTGAATGGACGGGCGTTGGTCATCGTATGACCATGATAGCAATGTTGTGAGATGACTTAGAACTTTTCTTTTAGGGACTAAGATCATTTTGAAAGGAAACTCTGATAGCGTCATCGAGGGATTATGATCTTTTTTCGATTTGTTTGTGCTAAGACATCCCACATGCATAACATGGCCATTTTTATAGGGCAACAAGTGGAATTACCCTAAGGGTGTAAATGTGTGCAAGTGTGTTTGATTGCATGCATTTGTCTTTGATTTTTGGTGGTCTACTTGTTGGGTTTATCTTGCCATACACGCCTAATTACTATACATTATAGGGAAAATAATAAATTGTGAGAAAGGAAATTCTACGCTATTACAATATTTAGGAGATGGGGGTACATACGTACGAATGAGGATTGCAAATAAAAATAAGTCCTAAGTTATTATTACAACCATATTGAAATGCATAACATAAGGAAGAAATGGACTTGTTTTAAAAGAATGTTTTTGTCTTAAGGAAATAAATTAAAAGGAAAATATTTCTATGTTTTTTATGTTAATATATAAAAAAGATGAAAAGGAAAATAAATGCAAGGTAGGAACAGCGTGTTACTACAAACAGGGAAACAAGGATCAGAAGTTCTGAAGCCAGGCGCGTGACTCCGTAGGAAACGTCAGTGGGATCAAAAGTTCTAGATTCGTACACTCTGGGGTCCCGCAAAAGAAGTCAGAGGGAAAGAGAGCAAAGGTTCTGGATTGATACACTCTGAAGTCTTGCAAAAAAATGTTAGAGGGAAAACACAGAGGTTCTGGGTGGTGTTCAACCAGTGAACCAAAAGTCAAAAGTTCTGTTTTACACTGAAACAGTGAGCAAACATCAGCAGTTCAGTGTATTTGACATGTAAGGAGAACTTAGAATTTCTGTGCTGTGTTAGAACAGTGAGTGAGTCATCATAAGTTCAGTGTTATGTTGAGCCAGTGAATGAACCTTAGCAGTTCAGTGCACTATCAGTATGTGAGAATTAGAAGTTCAGTGTGTGTTAATAGTGAGAAAAAATCATAAAAGTTCCGTGTGTTATCAACATGTCAAAACCAGAAGTTCTATATTACATTTCAACTCTTTTCTCATATTAATCAGCACGTCAACAACTCATTCATTTTTGGCAAACAACAAATCAGAAGAATAACAGCACAACAGTTCATAGAAGTTCTAATCCTAAGTCTGAGTCTAGAATTATTCTAGAAGTTCTGATCCATAGTTTTTCAGTTCATTCAATGATATGTACAACACTAATACTATGATATTTACATGCTAATGATGTTCAGAATGAAAAACAAGTAAAGTCAGAAAGACCTACCTGGATTGTGCTTCGAGTTTTGAGTGGCTGCCTTTGGATGTTTCTGGAATCAACAAGAGTAATGGAGGAGGAAATGTCGAGCTCTTTGATTCAAAAGGAAGAACAAAGGTTTGTTTCTGTGTATGAGAAATATGGATTTTTATGAAGGTTTTACAGCTTTGTTTTCTCTCCTTTTTACTAACCTCTCTCCAAAAGCCATCCCCTTAAACGTGTGATGAAGCCAAGTATTTATAGATGAATTTGCTGTGCCTTTGGGGGAAAATCAAATAGGATTTGAACCTGTTTTGGCATCCCGTTCCTTTGCACTTTCATCACAGCTTTCGTATGCTAGTTTGGTGTAATCATGAGATGCAGGCGTAGGCTGAGCCAGCTGTTGGTCATAGGTCTGCAACAAGTTGTATAAGCAAGGTTTTGGGGATTTGGTCAAGTTCTGACCAAAGCTTTGAAAATAGCCTTCATGTGCTGAAACGCTGCCTTGTCTTTGAGGCAAGCATGGTGGCTGTCAGCAAGAATTAAGGAAAAGCAAAATGTAAAGCATGGGCTTAGTAGAAAAGTTTCTATCCCAAGATAGTAGAGATACACGTGGTAAAAATCCTTTGGATAAAGACTCATAAGGTGGTTGTGAGCATTAAATGAGCATTAAATGATGAAGAGACTTATCACAACCAGAAATCCTACAACGTGAAACTCTACACCATGGCTTAGTTCTGGATCAGAAGTTCTGCTTCAGCGTGACATCCCATCTTCTGATCCTCTTATCTTCTGGCTCTAACATGTTCTGAAGGAGCTTTCAGACTTTCTAGAAAGATTGCAACACGCTTCTTAGCCTTCTTTGAATTACCCTAGCAAACTCTGACTGAACTTGCGTAGATGCTGAAGAGCCATGTTCTGACTGAAGACTATGTGCTGAACCATGTTTACAACTTCTGACTACACCTTCCTGGAGGCTGGCTCAGAAGTTCTGAAGTGTCATTATTCTTAGATACTTAGAAAAATTCTAAGTATTTAGAATTTTGACCTTTTGGATTTTGATAAACAAAACTTCATATTTCAACGTGTCTTGATGAAATATGATTCTTGAAGCTTGATTTTGATCCAAAAGTCAAAGTTTGACTTTTCAACATGCAAATGACCATTTTGCCCTTGTGAGTGATTTCCTTGGAAAATTTGTAGTTCCAGGTTTGGAAGCAAACTTAAGGATCCAAGGTGATTTCTTGAGAAAATGAGAGGGCAAATTTTGGGGTACAACAGGTTGCCTTCGGTAAACAACCATTAAGCATAGGATGTCTTAGTGGTTGCCCTCCTGTCTAAAAAAGATCAAATGTCCCATTTGAATGTTGCCTCGGAAATGTTGCCTCGAATATGATCTTAAGACTCTAGGGTTATTACTAAGGTGTCCTAATATTGCTTTGGTGATCGTGCGTCCCTTTCGAATTGACCCTTACAAATTCCAACGACGGTGCTACCTATTTCTCAATAGTAGGATATCGCTGTCTAAAGGAAACAAGAATAGAAACAATCTTATTTCCGAGTAGGTAGATGCTAGTAGGTACTTGCTCAAATTAAAACTTTTCACACTTACACTCTTCAAACAAACTTTGAAAGCAACTTCGTCACACCTTTTAGGACTGATACAAGGGTTATCACGAAGTCAAAACTTTTCAAAAAAATAAAGCACATACCCAAGCAATTTAAAAATGAGCAAGTACCTAAGAGCCCATAGAAAACCATGGATAAAAAGGGTGCTAACACCTTCCCTTTCTATAATCTACCCCTATACTCAGAATATCTCGAAAAAGGATTTTTTTATGTACTTTTTTCCTTTCCGGTTGGATGAAATAAAAGTCGGTGGCGACTCTTGCTTACCACGATATTTTGCGAATGAAAAACGCAAAACGCAAACAAGTATTAATCAGTCGGTTCTGCCACCGTATCACACATCCATTAGGCGCTGGACACCTGCTTTCAATAAATGACAACCAGTTGGTAGGGATAAAAAGAGGTGGCAGCCTTCACCACAACCTAGAAATAAACCGGCCTTCAACAGGTTCCTCTTAATAGTCAAGAGAGGAGTAACAAGTTCATCAACGACAGTAACAAACACATTATCTTCAACAGCGTTAACATCACAACCATGCTTGGGCATAGGAGCGGTGATAACGTTTGGGATCTCAGGAGCATCAAATTCAATTTCTTTTGACTCGAGAAGGTATTGCACCTTGTTTTTCAAAGCCCAACAGTTGTTGGTTTCATGGCCTAGACTTTCTGAATGGTAAGCACAACGAGCATTAGGGTGGTAATGAGGAGAGGCGGTGTTGGGATTCTTCGGGGCTTCCTTCAAAGTTACCAGATTAGATCTCAAAAAATGTGGCAGGACTTTAGACAACGTCATATTTATTCGGGTAAATTGTCTTACTGGTCTTTCTGTTCTAGGCTGGTTGCTCCTTTGTTGAGTAGGTGCAGGCTTAGGGATCATGACAGCCCCTACTGTTGGACGGTGTTCAGTTTTGTCCTGATTTCTTTGAGGATATATAACACCAACTTCTTTCTTCCCAATGAATGGTTTTCTCATGGCACTAGAGGATGCATCCTTTTGGATCTTCCCACTCTTAATCCCAACTTCCACTCTCTCCCCAGTCAAGATTAATTCAGTGAAGCTGGCTGAGGAGCTTCCAATTAGATGATTAAAGAAAGGACCAGACAGGGTACCCAAAAACATGTCTACTAGCTCCGGTCAGACAGGGGAGGATGGACTTTTCCTGCTAAGTCCCTCCATTTCTGAGCGTAGTCTTTGAAACCCTCGTTCGAACCCATAGTCAAACTTTGGAATTGAGTACGGGTGGGAGCAAGGTCTGCATTGTATTGATACTGTTTATAAAAGGCGGATGCAAGGTCTTCCCAATTATGGATATTGGCCCTCTCCAGTTGATAGAACCAATCTAACTGAGTCCCAGATAGACTATCCTGAAAGAAGTGAACCCACAAATCTCTGTCAGTAGTGTGAGGCTGTATCTTCCTCAAATAAGATCAGAGGTGCATCTTGGGACACGAAACCCCGTTGTATTTAGCAAACACTGGTTCCTTGAACTTTGGTGGAATAACAATCCCAGACACCAAACCCAACTCTTCAAAGTCCATCCCGGGCACTTTCTGAATCTTTATCGCACTTAGACGCTTCCAGATGTTTGTATTTGTCGTCAGCCGGAGGATACTGCTCTTCAGAGTAATCATCTTCTTCTTCCTCTTCAGATTCTGGATGGGCAATCACTTACTTGCTTTTCCCTTCTTGATTATCCTTTTCACCTTATGATGTTGCGAAGTCTAGGGTCCATCTGGCTGGCCCTGGGAACCTTCTTCCTAGATTCAAGACAGCGGTTGATTTCTTCGCCGTCTTATTCTTTTCTTCGATAAACAAAGCTTTCAAATCCTCTTGTCCTTTTGCCAAAGTCAAGAACATTTGTTGAAACTGAGCATTCTGCACCTGGAGATCTTTTACCGTCTGTTCCATGTCCATCTCACTGAAATAAACAGTAGAAAGATGAGGAGACCTGTTGTAAGAAACCTGCTTATGTTATGATGAATGAAGATGCATATGTAATGATTTCAAGGAAATTAGAGATTTAAATTTGCTTTAGACAAAAAATAAACACACATTATATTAATAAATCAAAGTTTGAGTACATTATGCCTCTTTGGGCTTACAAAGAAAATACAAAAACTCTAAGATAAAAAGGTTGAACGCATCCTCTTTGGTGCGATGTAGGCGTTCAGACTCCGCTCCTCATGAAGCTGCTTAGTGAGTACCAGAACTTTCTTCTTGCTGGCGTAGAATTGGGTCTCGAAAGTGTCTCGCTCCCCCTTCAGCTGTATCCAATCCCTTTGCAAGTATTTGAGAGAGGTGGGCATGTCAGGATACAAGATAGTGCCTGGGACATCTCCTTCCACAATAGGCTCTTTGATGACCGGGAGAATAGAGGGGTAAGGCATTATAAAACTTTGAGCATGAACTCGTACCCATTTGAGATAGGGATCAAGAGGGATGGAATTCTTATGCCCCAACGTCTTGCTATCTACCTTGTTTAACATCCTCCAAGCTCGGATAAACCTCTGGCGGTGACCTTGATCGTCATTCTCATAGTCAAATACCAACCCTTGAATAAGCATCTCATATGGACCATCCCTTCGGGCGTAACCAAACTGTCTTCAGGATAATCAGGGGTTATAGGTGATACCTCCTCTAATTCCAAGTAAGGGGACATTAGGGAAATCTCCACAACGGTAGACGATAGTAACATTCTCCACAGGTCGGGAACACCAATGAATGTTTGAATGTATGAGCGTCATCAACCTATGTGACCAACTTGAACCTTGCTCATTCTTCAATACAGATTGTGGAGGATGTGAAATAAACCATCTTTCCAAGAGAGTAGTACAACACATGAGAATACCCCTTTTCCTCATAGTGCGAGTGTGAAAATAATGTAGGATGTCTCCTAACAAAGTATGCACGGGGTTACGAGACATGAAGATTTTGATGGTGTTTACATCTATGAGTTGGTCAAGATTTGGAAACAAGACCATCCCATATATGAGAAGGGCCACAATTTCCTCAAAAGCTTGCAAATCCAAAGAGTTCCAACAGTCTTGAGATTTCTCAAACAAGAACTTGGCTAGGAAACCTTTGATACCACTCCTTGTTTCCCAATTAGTTGTGACATCAGATTGTTGTAGGTGTAGGGCTTGAGCAATCTCTTCTGGTTTTGGATCTCTTTCCATACCGTTGAAGGGTAGTTGATTGAAAATGGGAATCCTCAAGAGTTGGGAGAATTCTTCCAAAGTTGGCACAAGTTGATAATTAGGAAATGTGAAGCAATGGTGTAGAGGATCAAAGAACTGGAAGAGCACCTTCATCATGTCCTCATTAGTGTTAGAGGTAACAAAGTTTAAGAGGCGACCATGTCTTTTGGTAAATGGAGAATTTTCGGGAACCCTTGATGCTAACTCTTTAAGTTGAGGAGGGATCCTTACAAGATTGACTTGAATGGTTTTCCTGCGAATATAATCCATGTCCTACAAAACAGAACAAAGATAAATCCCAAAATCCTTGAAATGGTTAGTGAGTATGAGTATGATATTATGATGTTTATGATGTTATGTACAAGTAAATATATATACAAACAAAACAAAAAAGTCCTTAGGTTTAGGCTTGCATGGAGTCTCATAGGTAAGTACCCTCTTGAAGTTTAGTCGGCTCAAACCTGTCCTAGCAATAGTAACCGGGTTCTAGGGGAGCTCAATATCACTGGTTTGTTTTCTCGGGAATTATTTCAGCGCAAGCCTCTTTAATGGCGACCGAAATATCCCAAAAAACTAAACCTTAATGAGTGTAGTATCGAGTATCTACCAACTTCGGATAGCACAAAATCCGGTCATCTCACTACGTCCTAATGGCCAAGTTGGTCAAGTAAAGGTTCTAGAAGTTAGTTAGTACTTCATGACATCACTCAGCGGCCCCGTATTCTCCTTGACTACTCAAGGGCTACCGATACCCACAAATATGTCACACTAACGTAGCTATTGCTTAGACCATGTCGGTATACCCCATACAGTTTCCATAATGTATTGCTACTTACCTATAAGGTATCCCAAATCCGGGTAGAGGATTCACACCCAAACAAAGAACCAAAATGTAAAGCATACAAGTCAAACAATGAAAGCAAATAAATGTAATCTAGCCCTAAGGTAACCCCACTTTTAA
Organism: Vicia faba; assembly: GCA_948472305.1. Classification (NCBI taxonomy): domain Eukaryota; kingdom Viridiplantae; phylum Streptophyta; class Magnoliopsida; order Fabales; family Fabaceae; genus Vicia; species Vicia faba. Next base: position 819,032,598 of record OX451736.1, read on the forward strand.
AATCTTCCCTAGAAGAGTCGCCAGTTCTATAACGCGGTGGGAAAACTGACTTGGTTGTTTTGCGTTTTATCGCAAATGTTGCTGTTTAGCAAGAGTCGCCACCGACTTTTCTTTTATGCAAAAGGAAAGGTTGAAAATAACAGGAAAGGCCTTTGAGATGTTTTCTTGAGTTCGCGAGGTAGATTACAAAAAGGGAAGATATTATCACCCTTTTCATCCATAATTATCTATGGGCTCTTAGTTACTTGCTAGGTCATTTGCTTTTGTTTGAAAATATGCTTTGTGTGATTTTTGAAAGTATTTTGAAAAGGCGCTATCATTTAGGCAAAATTTGTAATGATTCTTGTTCGTAAGAATGTATACAAAGTGTTGATCTTTTGAAAATGTTTTCAAGTTTGTAAGATGTTTTTAAAAGTGTTGGTGTTTGTTTTTGAAAATAGCAAGGATGTTTTGGTTTTGAAATTGAGCAAGCAACTAGGAACAATCTACCTACTCAAAAGTCTTTCATGTTTATTTCCTCTTTCCTTTGACATTGTTATCTTACCATTAATTTGGTAAGTAACCCTATCTTTGGATGTAAAAGGGACGGGCAAGGGTCATCGTATAGCCATGATTAGCAATGTTGTAAGATATCTTAGTATTTTCTTTAAGGGACTAAGATCAGTTTTGAAAGGCAACTTTTATAGCGTCATCGAGGGACTATGATCTTGTATTTTTTGATTGCTTTTGCTAAGACAACTCACATGCATAATATGACCATTTTTGTAAGGCAATAAAGTGGGTTTACCCTAAGGGTGTAAGTGTGCAAGTGTATTGATTTACATGCATTGCTTTGTCTTTGAATTAGGGTTTTTTAAGCGTTGATTTTATCTTCCCATACAAACCCTAATTACTAGCATTTGTATACAAAGCATTTAAATTGCGAAAAATAAAAAAATACTAAGCTATTACATCATTTAGGAGAGGGGATATACAAATTACAAATGGGGAATTACAAGAAAATTAAATCTAAATAATTATTACAACCATATTGAATATTGTACAAAAAATTAATAAATAAAAATGCAAGAATGTAAATGTAAAAGAAAATGTGATTTTTGTTTGGTTTTCATGAAAAGGTTTTTTGACCTAGTTAACTAAAATAAAATAATTAACTAAAAATAAGAAAATTAAGATTAAGTTAGTAAAATAAATTAATTTAAAGAGAACAAAATTTTTAGGTTTTTTTGTGAATTTGATTAAATTAGTAAATAAAATTAATTAAATAAAAGTCCTAAGTTATAAATTGATTTTAATTTACAAGAAAACAATATATAATAATTAAGACTAAAAAAGGGAAATTAATTTATTAAATAAAATATTTTTTATTCTTTTGTTTTATGAAGAAAAATAAACTAAATAAATATAAATAAAAATAAAAATATTTTATCGATTTTTATTAATGACAATAAAAATAATATTAATAATAATAATAATAATAATAATAATAATAATAATAAAGAAAATAAAAATATAAAAGAAAGAAAATGGGCCAGGATGTATGAAAGTGAAACATGGAGTATGAGATAAGCAAAAATGCTAGGCCCAGGGGGTTGAGGCCCAAGCGCCTGATTCAGAAAAAATGAAAAAAAGAGTGAAAATTGCAAAAGGTCTCACTGGGGCTCGAACCCAGGACCTTCTAATATGCGCGCGCTTCTTGTACCACTGGGGTGGCCTATTTCATCCGTTCATATAATAAAAGCATAAATATATATTAGAAACTACTTCCGGAAGACAACTTCATCTTTAACCTCACACCTAGCCAAACCACCTGCATCTTGTTCATTTCTCATCCATTTGCAAAAGTGTGAATATGAATCTTGTGGCAAATTTCCTCACGATATCAGAAATGTAAAGCATTAAAACTATAGATCAAAGACAAACATGAATTTTAATGGCCCTAATCTGAACCCTAATTTTTCACGAAACTTCAATCTTAAAGTTCTCTAAGCTTAAGTAACATAAATGAAAACTATGGACATGGCTAGCTTTAGGACAATGATATCTACATTTTTCATTCACAAATTGAACATTAATGATGCCTATATGAAGAGTTCAAAAGTCAGAAAACTCACCTTGCAAGAGGGTATCGTGTTTTGATTTTGAGCAACTTTCAATGAGTCCTAGTGATTGGGTTAGCTTCCTCAAGTTCCCAGGAAGCTAATGTGATGCTTGGTTTGAGCTGAAAGTGGTTGAGGAGTTCTGGAGAAGTACACTTACAGACCTCTATTTTCGGTTATAGAGGTTGATGAAAATGGAGTTACAGTTATGAAACAGGGCCAGGGATGAGTTGTATTTGATGTTTAGAAGCTTTAGGAACCAAAAGGCTTGAAAATGCACGAGGGAAATGTGAGTTTCAAGTTTTTGGTCAGAATGTGCAACAATGGTGATTGGTGATACAATTCTGAGTTCTTCTGTGTTTTAGGGCTTAAGCATGCGTGTGTTTTCTTGCAAACAACTTATGTATATGTATGGAAAAGGTTAGAGCACAAATGTACTCAAGACTTCCGAGTTCTAGCCTTTTGGCTCTATAACTTGCTTTTGAAGAAAAGTGAGAAGACAAATCTCAAAATGTTGTACAAGCATGTTCTGAGTTCAAAGAGGCTTTAGACACATAGCTTTTGAGTTATAGGGGTTGTGTGTGTAGAAAGAACAAGTGCAAAGCTCAAGAAGTTGACAATTGCAAAAGTGATGCTTTATCAAAATGGAAATGGTGACTTTCTCCCTAAAATGGAAAAATGCTTTGGACAATGCTTGAATCAATTGGAAAATTGATCAATCAGTTGTGTAAACATTAAATTAATAAGTTACAAACAAGTTTGAGGCCTGCAAAGTGAAGAATATGCAGCATGGCTATGAATTTGGTTCATGTTGCATCACAAAATTTGCCTTACAAAACAACTTGAAACCCTAACTTCTGGCCTTCGATTCTACTTGCTCACAAATGATCTCAAGGTGTTCTTTGACATTTTGTAAACCTTGTAAAATACTCTATAACCCCTCTTTGAATCACTTTTGCAAAATCCAAATGGAACTATATGAAACTTGGCCCAGAAGTTAGGTCAAAATCCTGACAAAAAATGCTCAAAATTTCACTAAGTGTTTTAGTTTTATGACCATGACTTCCTGGATTAATAAATTGAGATCCAAGAATTTCTAGGATAAGTTGTGTAAATCAATGTTTTAGATCTCATGGAGATCTACAACTTTCATGTTGAAAGTTTCCTTTGAATCAACTTGCATCATGGTGAAAAAATGGCTCAAAGTTGTGAAAAATATGAAGTTTTCAACACTTAGAAAAATTTCTAAGTTTGGAAACTTTGACTTTTCAAAATGAAATATTGACTTTTTGATTTATTTATGAACAATTTTCATATTATGACATGTTTTAATGAATTGTGATCTTTGACACTTGATTTTGACCAAAAAGTCAAAGTTTGACTTTTCAGTGTACATTTGAGTTTTCATCAGTTGACTGAAAATCAACTATCAATCAATTGATCTTGAGGGATGTTTTGAGTCATGAAATTAGGTCAAAATTATGCAATTGAAACCTTGAGATCATGTATCAAACCAATTAACCATTTGCTAGGTCAAAAATCAGAAATTGCCCTTTCTCAATCAAAACCCTAATTTTGACCATTTTGCCCTTTTGATGATCTGATCAAATTTCTTGAGGAATTGTGGTCCAAACTTGATCAAATGACATATATGAGTCCACAATGTTGATATGGATCAAAAATTATGAATTTTGACTGTAAATTGGCCAAAGTTGACTTTTTCCGCAATACAGGTGATTTTTAAGTCAACTGATCAATTGACTGAGGAAAAATGTGATCCATGACTTGAAACTTGACATGAGTAATCTTGAGGGTCCATAATGATCCTGGAAGTCATATGAGACATTAAAAGTTCAATTATCCTTGTGCGATCTCAAACCCTAATTTCAGTCATAAGTGCTTAACGAGGTGTCTTGAGCTGATCAACCCTTGTGCAGTCTTGAACCAAAGGAGAACTTATGAGAAAATATTTGATAAATGAGAGGGAAATTTTTTGGGTACAACAGTTAGCAAACCCTAATCCAATATAAACAAATCATGTAAATCAACACACTTGCACACTTACACCCTTAGGGTAATTCCACTTTGTTGCCTTACAAAAATGGCCATGTTATGCATGTGGGATATCTTAGCAAAAAGAATTCAAAAATAGAAGATCATAGTCCCTCAATGACGCTTTTCAAAATGATCTTAGTCCCTCAAAGAATTGCTAATATATTTCACAACATTGCTATCATGGCTATACAATGCCCCATGCCCGTCCCTTTACATCCAAAGATAGGGCTTCTTACCAAATCAATGTTAAGATAGAAATATCCAAGGAAAGGAAGAAATGAACTGAGACTTTGGAGTAGGTAGATTGTTCCTAGTTGCTTTCTCAATTTCAAATCAAACACTCTTGCTTATTTTCAAAACAAACACTAACACTTTCAAAAACACTTTCAAAACATTTTCCAAACATGAAACATTTTCAAAAGATCAACACTTTGTATACGTTCTTACAAACGAGAACTATTACAAAGTTTTCCTAAACGATGGCGCCTTTTCAAAATACTTTCAAAAAACCACACAATGCATATTTTCAAACAAAAGCAAGTGATCTAGAAAGCAACTAAGAGCCCATAGATAACTATGGATGAAAAGGGTGCTAACACCTTCCCTTTTCATAATCTACCTCCCGAACTCAAGAAATAATCTTAAAGGTCTTTCCTGTTCTTTTCAGACTTTCCTTTTGGATAAAAGAAAAGTCGGTGGCGACTCTTGCTAACCACAACATTTGCGATAAAACGCAAAATAACCAAGTCAATTCTCCCACCGTATCACAGAACTTGCGACTCTGCTGGGAAAAATCTTAAAAGTGGGGTTACCTTAGGGCTAGATCACCTTTACTTGCTTTCATTGTTTGATTTGTTTGCTTTACATTTTGGTTCTTTGTTTGGGCTTAAATCCTCTACCCGGATTTGGGATACCTTATAGGTAAGTAGCAATACATTGTGGAAACTGTGCGGGGTATACCGACATGGTATAAGTAATAGCTACGTTAGTGTGACATATTTGTGGGTACCGATAGCCCTTGAGTAGTCAAGGAGAATACGGGACCGCTGAGTGATGTCATGAAGCACAAACTGACTTTAGAACCTTTACTTGACCAACATGGCCATTAGGACGTAGTGAGATGACCGGATTTCGTGCAGTTTGAAGTTGGTAGATACTCGATACTACACTCATTGAGGTTTGACTTTTTAGGATATTTCGGTCACTGTGAAGGAGGCTTGCGCTGAAACAATTCTCGAGAAGACAGACCAGTGATATTGAGCTCCTTTAGAACTCGATTACTATTTCCAGGACAAGTTTGAGCCAACTAAAATTCAAGAGGGTACTTACCTATGGGACTCCATGAAATCCTAAACCTAAGAACTTGTTTGTATTTTTTGTATATATTTACTTGTACATAACATCATAAACATCATAACATCATACTCATACTCACTAACCATTTCAAGGATTTTTGGGATTTATCTTTGTTCTGTTTTGTAGGACATGGCTTCTATTCATCGGAAAACCATTCAAGTCAATCTCGTAAGGGTCCCTCCTCAATTCAAAGAGTTAGCATCAAGGGTCCCTGAGAACTCTTCATTCACCGAAAGAAATGGTTGCCTCCTAAACTTGGTTACCTCTAACACTGATGAAGATATGATGAAGGTGCTTTTCCAATTCTTTGATCCTCTAGACCATTGCTTCACTTTTCCCGATTATCAACTTGTGCCAACTTTGGAATAATTCTACCAACTCTTGAGGATTCCCATTCTCAATTAACTACCCTCCAACAGTACGGAAATAGATCCAAAACCTGAAGAGATTGCTCAAGCCCTACACTTGCAACCATCTGATGTCACAACTAATTGGGAAACAAGGAGTGGTGTCAAAGGTTTCTTGGCCAAGTTCTTGTTTAATAAAGCTTAAGATTGTTGGAACTCCTTGGACTTACAAGATTTTTAAGAAATTGTGGCTCTTCTCATCTATGGGATGGTTTTGTTTCCAAATCCTGACCAACTCATAGATGTAAACACCGTCAAAATCTTCATGTCTCATAACCCGGTGTCTACTTTGTTAGGAGACATCCTACATTATTTTCACTCTCGCAATATGAGGAAGAGAGGTATCCTCATGTGTTTCACTCCTATCTTGGCAATATGGTTTATTTCACATCTTCCCCAATCTGTATAGAAGAATGAGCAAGGTTCAAGGTGGTCCCATAGGTTGATGACGCTCAGACATTCAGATATTCATTGGTGTTCCCGATCTTTGGAGAATGTTACTATCGTCTACCGTTGTGGAGAAATCCCTAATGTTCCTTTGCTTGGCATTAGAGGAGGTATCACTTATAACCCCTGATTAGCCTTACGGCAATTTGGTTACGCTCGAAGGGATGGTCCACATGAGATGCTTTTCCAAGGAGTGGTATTCGACTACGAGAATGACGATCAAGGTTACCGTCAGAGGTTTATTCGAGCTTGGAGGATGTTGAACAAGGTGGATAGCAAGACGCTGGGAAACAAGAATTCCATTCCCCTTGAGCCTTACCTTAAGTGGGTATGAGCTTGTGCTTAGAAACTTGTGATGCCTTATCCTTCCATCTTACCAGTCATCATGGAACCTGTGGTTTAAGGAGATGTTCCCTACACTATCCTCCATCCCGACATGCCTACCTCTCTCAAAGATTTGCAAAGGGGTTGGATTCAGCTGAAGGAAGAACGAGATACTTTTGAGGCTCAATTCTATGCTAGTGAGAAGAGGGTCTTGGAGCTTATGAAACATCTACAAGAAGAGCAAAGTGTGAACGCCTATCTCGCGCCAAAGAGGATGCGTTCAATCTTTTTATCTTAGAAAGTTATTTTATAAGCCCAAGAGGCGTGATGTAATCTTTCTTGAATTGTTTAATGAAAATTGATGTTTGTTCATTCTTTTGTTTATACAAATTTAAATCTCATTAATCCTTGAAATCATTTTCATATATATATATTCCATGCATCATAACATGCCAGGTTTTCGCAAAATAGGTTTCCTTATCTTTCTGTTGTTTATTTCAGCAAGATGGATCTAGAGAAAACTGTGAAGGATCTCCAGGAAAAAAACTCTCAATTCCAAGAGACTCTACTGGCCCTAGCCAAGGGGTAGCAAGATATGATGGCATTGCTGGAAGTTAAGAAAAAGCCCAAGAAGAAAGCTCTACTCAACATGGGTAGAAGGTTCAAGGAGACAGTCCGTCAGATCCCAGTAGGAGAAGACTCATCTGAAGAGGACGAGAACCAGATTGGTGAGGTCAAGAGTACTCAGGCTAACTGTGTTAATGATTAGGTATCTGATGGTGATTATTTCGACGAGCAGTATCCACCCGCCAATATCAAATACAAGTAGTTAGAAGACAAATTGAAGGTTGTTGAAATCCAAACCGTCCCCGACTTAGATTTTGATGATTTCGGTTTGATCTCTGGGATAGTCATTCCCCACAAATTCAAAATACCAGTCTTTGCAAAGTACGATGGAGTTTCTTGTCCAAAACTCCATTTGAAATCTTATGTGTGCAAGATACAGCCACACACTGCTGATAAGAAACTATGGGTTCACTTTTTCCAAGAGAGTTTGGCCAGAATGGAACTTGAATGGTTTTATCAGTTACATGGTTCCCGTATCAATACTTGGGAGGATTTATCTACCTCCTTCTACCATCAGTATTAGTACAACACCGACTTGGCACCAACGAGGGTTCAATCATAAGATATGACTATGGGAAAGAATGAAGGATTTAAGGAATATGCGTAAAAGTGGAGAGACCTTGCCAATAGGGTTCAACCACCCTTGACTGATAGGGAGCACATTGACATGTTCATGGGCACTTTATCTAGTCCCTTCTTTAATCTGTTGGTTGGTTGCTCTTCTTCTGGTTTCACCGAATTAATCTTAACCGGTGAAAGAGTTGAAAGCGGAATTAAAAGTGGGAAGATCTCTGTGGCATCTACATCCACTTCCAATCCTATCAATAAACCTTTTGTTGCAAAGAAGGAAGTCAATACTGTGTATGGGGAAAGGGGCCATACCAAGAAGAATGATCAGCCGTCTGTCAATGCCGTCTGAATCTCCAATCTAACTCCTACTCCAAGACCATATGCAAATCATCAACGTTTTGAAACTCCAAGAAGACAATTTACGAGGTTAGGCATGTCGCTGTCTCAAGCCCTTCAACATTTGCTAAAGGTTAATTTAGTGACGTTGCGCGACCCTCATGCCAACCCTGATACCTCTTCACCAAAGTATAATCTGAAAACTAAATGTGCTTACCACTCAAGCAGCCCCGGGCACGAGACTGGCCAGTGCTGGGCCTTGAAGAACAAAATTCAGGATTTAATCGATAACAAAACTATTGAGTTTGATCCTTCTCCAACTTCGAACGTAATCACCGCTCCAATGCCGAAGCATGACAAGGGTGTTAATGTTGTTGAAGATACAGTTTTTGTTGCCTATGTTGAAGAAATGACTACTCCACTGAATATCATCAAAAAGAATTTGTTGAAAGCTGGGATTTTCCCTGGCTGTGTAAAAGACTGTGTTTTCTGTACCCAACAACTCAATGGATGTAAAGGGCTAAAGAAATGCATACAACGCCTGATGGATAGCCATAAAATTCTATTTGAGAAGACTCCGCTTGCCAAAAGTTTGATTAATAAATGTGAAGACCTCTCCATTATTACCATCTCAAACAAGTCTCTTAGGATCAACTCCAAAGGTCCTATTAGGATTTCAAACGAACCTACTGTTTCTCCCTTAATAATTACCAATCCCGGACCAAATCCCTATTCTTCAAACAAGGCAATACCATGGAACTATGGTGTTGAGGTAACATAGCTGGCTCAAGCAAAGTAACCAGAACTGGGAGAATATTTTCACCCAATATCTCGCCACCAGTTGTTACAAAGGCGCCCATCCACAATACTGCTGCCAAGCCAAGTACTGATACAAGAGGGAAGGAAAAATTTGTTGATCCGATTGTAACTGAAATACTCTCCAAGGACGTTGCTGATGGAGAACCCTCCGCTCGTGAGATGGACGAGATCTTGAAGATAATAAAAAGAAGCGACTTCAAGATTGTGGAATAGTTGGGGAAAACCCCTTCTAAGATTTCAATGTTGTCATTGCTGCTTTGTTCTGATGCCCATGCTCGAACATTAATAAAATTCCTGAAAAAGGCTCATGTCCCCTATGAGACAACAACAGACCAATTTGAGAATTGCGTGGCTAGCCTGACAAATGATAATGGTTTTGGATTTTCAGATGCTGACTTAACACCTCTTGGGAAGAATCACAATAAAGCTCTACATGTTTCAGTCGAGTGAAAGGTAACCACCCTAGCACATGTCCTAGTCAACACTAGTTCTTCTCTGAATGTATTACCCAAGGGAGAATTATACCGTCTAGACTGTGAAGGTTTAGTCTTGAAGCTAAGTGATATCATTGTAAATGCGTTCGATGGATCAAAGAGGACAGCTCATGAGGAAGTAGATCTTCCAATCAAGGTACGATCACAAATCTTCAACTCCACCTTCTATATTATGGATATTCTTCCTGCCTATTCTTGTCTGTTGGGTCGCCCGTGGATCCATAAAGTTGGGGCAGTGACTTCAACTCTCCATCAGAAACTCAAATATCCAGTCAAGGGAAGAATAATCACCATCTGTGGAGAAGAAGAGTTTATGGTAAGCCACCTTAACTCGTTCAAATACATAGAGATGTATGGAGAATTCATTGAGACCCCGTGTCAAGCCTTTGAAGTCGTGACACCAATGATCGCTGCTACCAAATTTTCCTATGATGAATCTAAAGCTGTTAAGGCTGTGCCAAAGATGGTTTTAGTCAAGGATGCTCGTGCAGAAATTGAAGAAGGAAGCTGTGATACTTGGGGGAAACTCCTAGATATCCCATTTAAAGCAGACAAGTTTGGTTTGGGCTTCACCGTCAAAGCTCAGAAGGAAGTGAGGCGTGCTCGTGCTGGAAAGCCACCTCTCCGCATGGGAAGCCATGAAGTCAACATTGTGGGTGATTCGGGTGAAGAAGCTGCATTTGAAGAATGGGTGTATCCAACTACAACGGAGATGAAGAATTTGCATGCAAAGGACTTTGTTCCCATCTACTTCATTGAGGAGTAATCTACTTTTTATTGCTTTTCTTTCAATTCAAGAACATTTTGTCTTTAATATGTAAACAATGACTTGTAAGCCATGTGCCTGGCCCGGGGCACTTTGGTCCATTTGTCAAGGGTTTTATTTATGTTCATCTAATCATATGATTATTCTGTACATTTGGACTCTTTTGAATTCAAATATTTGTGTTCATTGTCTTTCTTTTCTTTCAAATACACTTTTCAAAAAATAGCCATGTATCTTACATGCACACACACACACTCTTGCAGGTCCTCATCCACTCTGGATCCTATTGCCAATGGCTCTACTATTTCTGACTATGATTTCGAATGTCCAATCAACCAAGCCGAAGATGAAGGCGAGGAAGATTGTGAAATACCGGGAGAACTAGCCAAACTTCTATTACAAGAGGAAAAAGCTATTCAGCCGCACAAAGAGTCAATTGAAGTCATCAATCTAGGTACTGAGGCAGATAAGAAGGAAATCAAGATTAGCGCTAACTTAGAAGTCAGTGTCAAGAGCAGGTTGGTTCATATGTTGCATGATTATGTGGAAGTATTTTCTTGGTCTTATGAAGATATGCCAGGGTTAGATACCGACATCGTACTTCATCATCTGCCGACGAAAGAAGACTGTCCTCCTGTTAAACAAAAAGTTCATCGCATGAAGCCTGATATGTATGAAAAGATTAAAGCTGAAGTAATGAAACAATTTGATGCATGGTTCCTAGCTGTGACATCTTATCCTCAATGGGTTGCCAATGTGGTGCTAGTGCCGAAAAAGGACAGAAAAGTTCGCATGTGCGTAGACTATAAGGATCTGAATAGGGCAAGCCCCAAGGATGACTTCCCTCTACCACACATCAACGTCTTAGTTGATAACACTGCTCAGTATAACGTCTTCTCTTTTATGGACGGTTTCTCCGACTATAATCAGATAAGGATGGCTCCCGAAGATACAGAGAAGATTACTTTCGTTACGCAATGAGGCACCTTTTGTTACAAGGTCATGTCGTTCAGATTGAAGAATGCAAGGGAAACGTATCAAAAGGCTACGGTAGCTTTGTTTCATGACATGATACATCATGAAATAGAGGTATATGTGGATGATATGATTGTCAGATCACAAACTGAAGAGGAACATCTCGATCACCTGTACAAACTATTCGAAAGGCTGAAAAAGTACAAGCTGAGGTTAAACCCTAACAAGTGCACGTTTGGAGTACAATCTGGAAAGCTTCTAGGTTTTATTGTAAGAAATAAAGGCATTTAGGTTGATCCTGCCAAGGTAAAGGCCATCCAAGAAATGCCAGTCCCTCATTCTGAAAAGAAAGTTAGAGGATTCTTGGGGCGTCTCAATTACATTGCTCGTTTAATATCACACTTGACTGCTACTTGTGAGCCAATCTTCAATCTCTTGAAGAAAGATCAGGTAGTCCGGTGGAATAATGAATGCCAAGCTGCCTTCGACAAGATTAAAGAATATCTACAAGAACCTACTATTCTCATGCCTCCCGTTGAAGGAAGACCCTTGATCATGTACTTGACAATACTAGAGAACTCTATGGGGTGTGTTTTGGGCCAACATGACGAGTCTGGCCGAAAAGAGCATGCTATTTATTACCTGATCAAAAAGTTTACCGACTGTGAAACCAGATATTCAATGCTCGAGAAAACTTGTTGCGCTCTGGAATGGGCTGCTCACCGGCTGAGACAGTATATGTTGACTTATACCACTCTGTTGATTTCTAAAATAGACCCAATAAAGTATATCTTTAAGAAAACTGCCCTTTCCGGACGGATAGCCAGATGGAAAATGATCTTGACTGAGTACGACATTCAATACACTACATAAAAGGCCATCAAAGGAAGTGTGCTAGAAGATCATTTGGCCCATCAAGCTGTGAATGATTATCAGTCTATGAACTTCGACTTCCCTGATGAGAACATCATGCTGGTAACCGACTGTGCGAAACCTGGACCGTATGACGGACATAAACAAGGATCCTGATGGACTATGGTATTCGATGGGGCTTCCAACGCATTGGGTAACAGAATTGGTGCTGTGATCATCTCTCCTGAAGGTTGCCACACTCCATTCACTGCCAGACTATACTTCGATTGAACAAACAATATGGCTGAGTACGAAGCGTGCATTTTGGGTCTGAAAGTTGCCATTGACTTGAGGATCAAGAATTTGAATGTGTTTGGGGATTCTGCTCTAGTGATCAGCCAAGTAAAAGGAGATTGGGACACTAAACACCCCAATCTCATACCTTACAAGGAACTTGTGCTATCCCTAATTCCATACTTCGAAGAGTTCAACTTTGAGCACTTCCCTAAGGAAGAAAATCAGTTGGCTGACGCTTTGGCAACCATGTCTTCAATGTTCAAGGTCAGATGGGATAACGAGACCCCTATGATTATGACTGAAAGATTCGACAAACCTGAACATTGCTGTGAGCTTGACACTAACGCGGAAAAGCCATGGTACCATGAGGTGATGAGATATCTTGAAGAACAAGAGTATCTAGAGGGAGCATCCATCAATGATAGAAAATTCTTACGAAGATTTGCAGCCAAATTCTTCCTAAGCAACAGAGTATTGTACAAACGCAACCATGACTCTACTCTACTCCGATGTGTGAACAAGAAGGAGGCAGAGGAAATCATGGAAGACATGCACGATGGTCTCTTTGGTACTCACTCAAGTGGACATACGATGGCTAAGAAGATCTTGAGAGCTGGTTACTATTGGTCAACGTCATGATTGCTCCGTGGCTATTTTCAATGTGGGGAATTGACATGATTGGAGATACCAAGCCCACTGCTTTCAATGGACATCGTTTCGTTCTGGTCGCTATTGACTATTTCACAAAATGGGTCGAAGCCGCCTCGTTTGCCTCAGTCACCAAGAATGTGGTAGCCAGATTCATCAGACATAACCTCATCTTCCGCTATGGTATCCCTGAAAGGATTATCACCGACAATGGGACTAGCCTCAATAATGCTATGATTATTGAGCTTTGCACTCAGTATAAGATCAAGCATCATAATTCTTCTCCATATAGACCGAAAATGAATGGCGCAGTCGAAGCAGCCAACAAAAATATCAAGAAGATTATGCAGAAAATGGTAGTAACCTATAAGGATTGGCATGAGATGTTGTCGTTTGCTCTACATGGCTATCGCACTTCAGCTAGAACATCAATTGGGGCAACTCCCTTTTCCTTAGTCTATGGCATGGAAGTTGTTTTGCCAGTGGAAGTTCAGATTCCCTCGCTGAGGATTATGAATGAGGCAGGCTTAGGCGAAGACGAGTGGATTCAAATGAGATTGGATCAACTGAACTTGGTCGATGAGAAGCGATTGGCTGCTGTTTGTCATGGTCGAACGTACCAAAAACGAATGATCAAGGCTTTCAACAAAAAAATCAAGCCTCAAGTATATCAAGCTGGTGACTTGGTGATAAAATGCATCATTCTACCAAAAGGCGAGCCCAGAGGCAAATGGAATCCCACCTATGAAGGGCCATTTGTTGTCATGAGAGTGTTCTCTGGCGGTGCCATGATGCTGACTACCATGGATGGTGAAGACTTCCCACATCCCATAAACGCGGACATAGTTAAAAAATACTACACATAAGAGACCCGCTAGGTTGACACACCTAGGCAAAATAAGGGCATCCCGGAAAACCAAAAGGTTTGGGCAAAAATTAGGGATATATGCAAAAGATTATACACCCGGAAAGTTGAAAACCCAAAAGGGAGACTTGGGCAAAAATGGGTATCCTGGTGGGCTGAAAACCCGAAAGGGAGGTCCTGGCAAAATTTAAGGATTAAAAGCGTATGACTATGTCCCGTGGATTCAGCACAATCAACTTTATCACCAAGGTCCGAGTTCAAACGGTCCAAGATCAATCCAATCAACTTCTGTCAACGGCAAGGGGAATTCGAAGACATTGGGGAAATAGTAGAGTTGGAAGGCAATGAGATCATTTCACATGGCTATTTGTTTTTGTTTTCAATTTTGTTTCCCTTTTGACGATTTCCTCTTACTAGGATCTCCTTCTCTTTGTACAAAAACGCATATTCATGGGAAAAACATCAATACTGATATACTTTGAAGTGCAAACTTCCTGTCTTTGTTTTGAATGCAAACTTGTCCAATGACTAAAATTGAATGAACATATGGACATGAACATAATTAAAACTGTTTGGCACATGTGACCTAAGCAGTAACAAGCACCTCTTTAATGAATATGGAATACCCCCACAGAGTTATTTCATTAACATCCTCCTCAACAAAGTTACTCACAAAGTCTCTTTGCATAGGATAATCTCCAACCAGATTCTCAATCTCTTGGCAGCTCTCTCTCCAGCTAAGTGGATCCTACAAGTAGAAGCCTCGTGGATCTCTTCCTCAAAGAACTCACATCTTCAGCAGTTTATCAATAGGGTTTATTTCCACAACAGGGTTTATTTCCCCAACAAACAATGAGCAGCATAACTCCCCAGCTGAGTACAAAATTCCCCAATTGAGCCTGTTACCCCCAGCTGAATATACCTCTCCAAGCTGAGTCTGTCCTCCCCGACTGAGTCTACACTCTCCAGCTTGAGTTTTCCTTTCAGATTATTACAAATCATAGGGCCACAACCACTAATCCCCAGTAAAGTCATCAACAAAACCTTTACTATCTCCAAAGGTTACTATGAAGCCTAGACTCGACCAGATAATAGTCAACTTCTCAAGTCACTATAAAGCCTGAACCCGACCAGATAATAGTGTAACCTTTCAACTAACTATGAAGACTGGATCCGACCAGATAATAATTAACTTCACAAGATACTACAAAACCTGGACCCGATCAGATAATAGTTTAGCTCTTCAAAATATAGAAGAACCTGGACTCAACCATACCAAGGTTTAACTTCTTTTCCCCAATAAAGTTTGCCTCTACCCTAACAAGTTGTTGTGAAGCCTGGATCTGACCAGATAACAATTACCCTCAAAAATTCGTTGTGAAACCTGGAACCCGACCAGATAACAACTAAATCCCCAAACAGTTTATTATGAAACCTGGACCCAACCAAATAACAATTGACCTCATCAACCTCAGAAATCTGCAAAGCCTGGACCCGACCAGATGTCAGTTTTTCAAGAAAGTTATTGTGAAACCTGGAGCCCGACCAGATAATAATTAACTACGATCCCCAGAGAGACACTGTGAAGCCTGGACCCGACCAAATAATAGTACAAATTTCCAAAAACCATGAAACCTAGACGCGACCAGATAGTAGTTACCACTTCAAGTCACTGTAGAGCCTGGACCGGACTAGATAATAGTTAACTTCCGTATCCCCAGTAAGTTGTTGTGAAGCCTGTATCCGACCAAATAACTATTAAATTTAAAAAAAAATATTTCTGCAGAGCCTTGAATTCGACCAGATAACAGTTAATTTATTTCTTCCCCAGTAAGTTACCATGAAGCCTGGATCCGACTAGATAGAAGTTGACTTCCTCATTCTCAGGAAGTTGTGAAGCCTGGATCCGACCAGATAACAACTGACATTCAAGAGATATTCCCCAACGGAAGTATCTTTTCAACAAAGTTTAGAGATATGTATACTCTTCATCCCCAACGGAAATCCAGGAGTCAACTCCCCAAAAATCCTCAGCAACAGTAAGGGATTTATTTTCCCGGACAAAAACATACATCTCACATTCATACATCATAGCATGTACATACAAAATGCATTTATCATAATACCACATCTAGTGAACATCATGCATTCATCTGCATTTTACTAACTCTTTTTATCACAGGTAAAACATCAAGTTTTAGTCAACAAGAGATTTATGCTGACACTTCTTCCAGCGTTTACCAACATTCCTCCAAATGGAATCTATAAGCCCATTCACAAATCCATCTTCGAGTGCAAATTTCTGGGCACTCTAGTGTTCAATCATCTTCCACCTTCAAGTCATGAATGGCGAATCCGCCAATCTAACTCTTCAGGTTTAAGAAGATTGAATACGGTAAGCTGTTGTACCCCAAAATTTTCCCTCTCATTTATCAAGTAATCTCTCACAAGATCTCCTTTGGTTCAAGACTGCACTAGGGTTGATCAGCTCAAGACACCTCCTCAAGCACTGATGAATAAAAATTAGGGTTTGAGATTGTACAAGGAAAATTGGACTTTTAATGCCCCATATGACTTTCATGGATCATTTTGGGCTCTCAAGATTGCTCATGACAAGTTTCAAGTCTTGGATCACATTTTTGCTCAGTCAATTGATCATTTGACCTAAAAATCAACTATATTTGGAAAAAGTCAACTATGGTCAATTTACAGTCAAACTTCATAACTTTTGATCCATATCAACATTATGAACTAATATATATCATTTGATCAAGTTTGGACCATAATTCTCCAAGAAATTTGATCAGATCATCAAAAGGGCAAAATGGTCAAAATTACGGTTTTGACTAAGGAAGTGCAATTTCTGATTTTTGACCTACAAATGGTTGATTGGTTGGAGACATGATCTCAAGGATTCAATTGCATCATTTTGACCTAATGGCATGAATCATAAACTTCCCTCAAGATCAATTGATTGATAGTTGATTTTCAATCAACTAATCAAAAGTAAACTGTACACTGAAAAGTCAAACTTTGACTTTTTGGTGAAAATAAAGTATCAAAGATCACAATTCGTCAAAACATGTAAAAATATGAAAAATTTTCATCAAGAAATAAAAAAGTCAAGATTTCATTTTGAAAAGTCAAAATTTCTAAACTTAGAAATTTTTCTAAGTGTTTGAAAATTCATATTTTTTCACAACTTTGAGCCAATTTTTCACCATGATGCAAGATGATTCAAAGGAAACTTTCAACATAAAAGTTGTAGATCCCAATGAGATCTAAAACATTGTAGAACATAACTTCTCTTATAAATTAATGGATTTCAAGTTACGATTTTGTGAATACATGTTCATGAAACATGGAAACTTAGTGAAATTTTGTCCTAGTTTAGGCAGAATTTTGACCTAACTTCATGGAAAATTTTCACATAGTTCCAATAGGAATTTTAAAAAATTACCAACATAGAGGTTGTAGAGGATGTTACAAGATTTCCAAAATGTCCAAGAACTCATTGAGATCATGTTTGAACAAAGAGAATCAAAGACAAGAAGTTGGACATTCATTCTTGAATTATAGGTCATTTCCATGATGAACAAGGATTCAAATCCAAGCCTAGGCTGCATAATCTTTGCTTTGCAGGCCTCAAACTTGTTTGTCACTCCATAATTAAATATTTACACAGCTGTTAGAGCTTTGATCCAAGCATTTGAGCCATTATCCAAGTTGCATTTCCATTTATGGTACAAAGTTACCATTTCATTCTTGTAAAGAGGCTTTAACCACAAAGTCAATGCATAGAGCTTTGCACTTTTTGCTTCTGATCACAAGCAATGTAAAAGGCAAAAGCAACATGTCTAGAGCCTCCTATAAACTTAGGCCATGCTTGTACTATGCCTTGAAACCATGTTTTCACTTTTCTTCAAAATCAAGTAACATAGCCATAACTCTATATCTTGTGCTTCTGACCACCTCAAAGGCTCCAAGCTCTTTCATATAACAATACAAGTTGTTTGCAAGCAAGGACACGAATACACAAGCTCTCAAACTCCCCAAAACTCAGAACTGCATCACAAACCACCATTGTTTCATATTCTTACCAAGAACTTCAAACTTCCATTTCCCTCGTGCGTTTCTTGGCCTTTTAGTTTCAAAAGCTTCCTCACATCAAATACAAACCATCCATGTCCCTATTTGTAGACTATAACATCATCTTCATCAAATTCCAAGTTCAAAAACAGAGCATTGTAGTTGGACTTCTCTAGACAATTCCAGCCACTCTCAGTTCAAGCCAACTATTGCATTAGCTTCCTAGAGGTTCAAGGAAGCTGGCATGATCATCACCATCACTTGAAACAAGCTCAAACTCATTTCACGATTTCCAGTTTTGAGGTATTTTTCTTGAATTTCTATCTCATTATTTAGGCATTGTTAGGCTTGCATTTGTGAAGATAAAATGTAGACATCATTGCCCTAAAACTATACATGTCCATAGATTTCATTTATGTTGTTTGAGTAGGGAAAATTTTGAGTTTGAACCTCTGAAAATATTTAGGTCAGAATTTGGTACTGTTAGAAATTCATGCTCATCTTTGAGAATTAGCTTAAGTTATTTACATGTTCAAAATTGTGAGAAGATTTCTAACAAATTTGATGTTGGAAGTTTTGTGAATGGATGAGAATTGAATAAGTTACAGATCCTTTGGCTGGAGGTTGGATATGAAGTATATTCAGGGAAAAACTTGTATCATATATTTATTGTTTTATTTAAGTTAACGGATGTATCACCACCCAGTGATTAAAGCACGCGCCTGTTACCTTAGGGACCTGGATTCGAGCCCCAATGGTACCCTTTTATTTTTTTCTTCATGTTTTCACCTTTTTTTGTTTGAACCGGCACTGGGCCTCCCCCCTTTGGGCCTTGTTTTTGTTTGCTAATTCCTGCCCCTAACTATGTTTACACCCCTGGCCCTTTTTATTATTTCACTTTCTTTTTCTTTATTTTATTTTCTTTTTCATATTATTATTTATTATTTTTATTATTATTATCATTATTATTTTTATTAATAAAAATCCAAAAATTATTATTATTATTATTATTATTTTCATATTTATTTATTTTTCTTTGCAAAAAAACAAAAAGACTAAAAAATATTTTCTTTTAACAAATTAATTCCTTTTTTAACAATAATTAATGTTTAGACTTAGGGTTAATTATTAAATTATTTTCTTGTAAATTAAAATAAATTTAGAACTTAGGTTTCTTTTTAATTAGTCAATTCTCATGTTATTTTCATTATTTAAAACCTTTTCATAAAAAACCCCAAAAAATCATTTTAAATTAATTTCTTTTCTTAATTAGTTTAAGTTCATTTTAGTTAATTTTTCATTAATTATTTTTTCAATTAAGTTTAGGTTAAAACCTTTCATAAAATCAAGCAAAATCATTTTCTTTATCCATTTGCATTTGTATATCATTTATTCAATTATTGTACATTTATTCAATATGGTTGTAATAGTTAATTAGATTTAATTTTCTTGCAAAATCCCCATTTTTAAATTTGTACACCCCTTCCCCTAATGATGTAAAAGCTTAGTATTTTTATTTTCCGCAATTTAATGCTTTATATATAAAAGCTAGTAAAATATGGTTTGTATGGAAAGATTAAAATCAATAAGTTAGCAAACCCTAATCCAAGATAAACAAAGCATGTAAGTCAACACACTTTCACACTTACACTCTTATGGTAATTCCACTTTGCTGCCTTACAAAAATGGCCATGTTATGCATGTGGGATATCTTATCAAAAAACATTCAAAAATACAAGATCATAGTTCCTCGATGACGCTATCAATGTTGCCTTTCAAAATGATCTTAGTCCCTCAAAGAATTGCTAAGATATTTCACAACATTGCTATCATGGCTATACGATGACCCATGCCTGTCCCTTTACATCCAAAGATAGGACTTCTTATCAAATCAATGGTAAGATAGCAATATCCAAGGAAAGTAAGAAATGAACTAAGACTTTTGAGTAGGTAGATTGTTCCTAGTTGCTTGCTCAATTTCAAATCAAACACTCTTGCTTATTTTCAAAACAAACACCAACACTTTCAAAAACACTTTCAAAACATTTTCAAAACATGAAACATTTTCAAAAGATCAACACTTTGTATATGTTCTTACGAACGAGAACTATTACAAAGTTTACCTAAACGATGACGCCTTTTCAAAATACTTTCAAAAAACCACACAAAGCACATTTTCAAACAAAAGCAAGTGATCTAGCAAGCAACTAAGTGCCCATAGATAACTATGGTTGAAAGGGGTGCTAACACCTTCCCTTTTCATAATCTACCCCCCCGAACTCAAGAAATAATCTCAAAGGTCTTTCCTATTCTTTTCAGCCTTTCCTTTTGGATAAAATAAAAGTCGGTGGCGACTCTTACTAACCACAACATTTGCGATAAAACAAAAAAGAACCAAGTCAGTTCTCCCACCGTATCACAATAGGCAATGCATGAGAAGGTGTTTTTGGAAGATTGATAAATAGTAGTTAATATACTTTCCAAAAATAGAGATTCTTGTCTTCTTTCAGCTGTTACTATTGATTAGCCATGAATAAAATGTAACACTTCAAAACATGCTTACTAAAGATCACATAAGAAGATGAATGTTACTGTTGTACCCCAAAATTTGCCCTCTCTTTTCTCAAGACATTTTATCATAAGGATTTTCAAAAGTTCAAGTTTGCACAAGTACAATTGGATTTTTGATGCCCCATATAGTTTCCATGGATCATGTTGGGCTTTCAAGAATCAAATCAAAGAAGAGAAATCTTGCTTTGATTTCCCAAGCTTCGACTGAACTTTAGCCTCCTTCAAGCTTGCTTCGATTTCCCAAGCTTCGACTGGATTTTGGCCTCCTTCAAGTTCGCTTTGATTTCCCAAGCTTCGACTGGACTTTGGCTTCCTTCAAGCTTGCTTTGATTTCACAAAGCTTTGACTGGGCATTGGCTATCTTCATGCTTGCTTTGATTCACGAGGCAAGGGCTTCGCTCATGCTAGCATCCACAAGGCAATGGCTTCCCTCATGCTAGCATCCACAAGGCAATGGCTTCCCTCATGCTAGCATCCACAAGGAAATGGCTTCCCTCATGCTAGCATCCACAAGGCAATAACTTCCCTCATGCTTGCTTCGATTCCACCTTTAAGCCCTTCAACACACATAGTTTCTACACTATGACATACAATTGGTGGATTCGAAGAACATACAAAAGGTCCATTCGAAGAACATAATTTTGGTGGATTCAAAGAACACATATTGGGTGGCCTATTCGAAGAAAATGAATTTGGTGGATTCGAAAAACCTACATTTGGTGGTCCATTTGAAGGACATACCATTAGTCCATTCGAAGGTCATACAATGGGTCCATTAGAAGAACATACAATTGGTGTTTTGTCTTTTGATGAGTCTGGTCGAAGGCTGTTGAACAAAGTCTTATATGATGCTAAGCCCATGTCAATTTTAATGCTATGAAACAGTTATGCACCAAGTTGCCACAACACCCCAAAACTGTTGTAAAGCAGTCCTGCTATGCTACTCCTAATTTGCAATAAACTAGCATATAAGAGCTACACCTTGAAAGCTATTAAAAGAACACACCCAAACTATTCAAATTTCGTTTGTTTTCCCCCCAAAACCCCAGAAAAATATTCTATAAATAAGATGTTTCACAACACATCTAAGAGGGGGCTTTTTAGTGGCTGGAGAGAGGTTTGTTGGAAAGGCAGAGAGAGGAGAGAACATTTAAAACACTCTTAAACTCAGAACAAAAAAACCACACCTTTGTTTCTTTTCTTTCGAATCCAGAACCAAAGAAACACAACACTTCTTTTCTTTGCTTTCGAATCCAAAATCAAAGAAACACAATACCCCTGTTCTTTGCTTTCGAATTCCAGAATATCCAGGGCATTAACTCAAAGTTCAAAACACCAACTCCAAATTCAAGGTAAGTCTTCCTGACTTTGAACCTTTTCGTTTCAAGCATCATTGATAACTTTTTGTTTTTTTTTGTTTCTACCCTTTTGTTTGTTTTCCTTTATTGTCAAGAACTAACCTGTACAGACCATAAAACAATGTTGGAGTAAAAAAAATAACAACATGGTTCGACACAAAGCCTTAGGCTTCGAACACACTGTTTCACAGTCACAAATGAAAGAAAAAAGGTTGTGTGAATAGAAGCCTTAGGCTTCACCCTATACTGCTTCACAATCCCAAACATTAAAAAAGGTTGTGTGAACCGAAGGATGCAGGCTTCGAACACACTGCTTCACAATCCCAAACAGAAAAAATGGTGTGTGAATCGAAGGGTCCATACTTCAAACATTTTGCTTTGCAGGACCAAATGAAAGAAAACAAAAAAGGTGTGAATCGAAGGGTGTATGCTTCGATACACACTAACTTGCAGGCCCAAACGAAAGAAAACAAAAGGGTGTGTGTGAATCGAAGGACACATGCTTCGAACATGCTGTATGAATCGAAAGATTTGTTCTTTCTCTCTTTTACGTTATTTTTTTGTCTTTATATTTTCTATATATTTTCTTTCATTGCTATTCAATATGGTTATAATAATTAGGACTTTTGTTTCTTTCCAACACCCATTTGTAAATGTATATACCCCACCCCCAAAATATGTAATAGCGTAGGACATTTATTTTCCGCCATTTACCGCTTTTATATAAAATTCTAGTAATTAGGGTGTGCATGGCAAGACAAAATCAACAAATAGACAACCCTAATTTCAAAGACAAAAATGCATACAATCAAACACACTATTCACACATGCACCTCTAGGGTAATCTCGCTTGTTGCCTCAGAAAATAGTCATGTCCCTCGAATATGGGGTTTTTAGCAAAGACCCTCGATAAAAAAAGGACCGTAGTCCCTCGATGTCCCTTTATGTTGCCTTCGGTAAATGATCGAGTCCCTTACGAAAATTGCTAAAACGTCTCATAAGTTATCTTCTATGACTATACGATTGACCCACGCCTGTCCCTTCACATCCAACGATGGGGTTTCTTACCAAATCAATGGTAAGGTAGCACCATATAAAGGAGGAGGAAAAGAACATATACCTTTTGAGTAGGTAGGACGCTCATAGTTGCTTTCTCGTAAACTAAAAACCATTTTCCACCCTTATACTTTCAAAACATCTTCAAAAACAAACATCTCTTTAAACTATTTTCAAAACCAACACTTTTTATGCATTCTTATAGATACAAGAATAATTACAAAGTTAGCCGCAACAGAGGAATTTTTCAAAATACTTTCAGACTAACACCCATCATAAAACACATGTTCAAACAAAGCATTTTTTTTATCTAGCAAGCAACTAAGATCCCGTAGATAACTACGGATGAAAAGGGTGCTAACACCTTCCCTTTTCATAACCTATCCCCGGAACTCAAGAAAACATATCTAAAGGTCTTTCCTGTTCTTTTCACCCTTTCCTTTATTGGATAAAAGAAAAGTCGGTGGTGACTCTTGCTATCCCCAATAATTGCAATCAAACGCAAAACACCCAAGTCAGTTCTCCCACCGTATTACAGAACTGGCGACTCTGTTAGGGAATTAAACTTAAAAGTGGGGTTACCTTAGAGATAGATCACCTTTATAATACTTTCTTTGACTTGCTTGCTTTACATTTTATGGGTCCTTATTTGGATTTGTTTTGATCCTACACCCTGATCTGGGGCACCTTTTAGGTAAGTAGAAATAGATTATGGAAACTGTCTAGAGTATACCGATATGGTTGAAGCAACAGCTACGTTAGTGTGACACATTTGTTGGTATCAGTATCCCTTGTGTTGAATTGAGGAGAATACGGGGCCGCTGAGCATTGTCATGAAGCACTAACTGACCTTAGAACCTTAATTGAACAACTTGGCCATTAGGAAATAGTGAGATAGCCGACTTTGGTATAAAGCTGAAGATTGGTTGATACTCAATACTACACTCATTCGTGTCAGACTTTTGGGATATTTCGACCGCAAGAAAAGATTGATTCTGCTGAGGCAATGCCTAAAATAAAGGTCAGTGATATTGAGACCCCCTAGAACCTGGTTACTTTCTAGGACAGGTTGATCCCACTAAACTTCAAGAGAGTACTTACCTATAAAACTACATGCAAGTCTAAACCTAAGGACTTGTCTGCTTTGTGTGTATATGATTATTTGTACATAAAGACTTGTTTTCTTTGTTCACTTGTACATAACATCATGACATCATACCATAGCATTTCCAATAACCATTTAAAGGGTCTCAAGGGCCTATGATGCAGAGACATGATGAACCAAACATCCATCAAGGGGAAAGAGGATTTATTCTCCTCTAACCAAAAGCCGTCAAAGAACAAAGCACGACAACTTGAGTCAAAGGCTATGACCCACTCGACACGGCGAGCTTGATTCTCGTGGAAGGACATCCAACAATACGAAGTTCTCCAATAAAAATTGTTATCAAAGTTCAACTTCTAACATCTTCTTGTGTTTACCCCATGAGATCCTTGAAAATATTGCATCCACATATCATGCATCAAATCATGACAGGTTTTCCCCACACATGTTTCTCATCGGCTTACTATTTATTTCAGTAGAGATGGCTCTAAAATAGAGTGTCATAGATCTTCAGACCCAAAATGCTCAGCTTCAAGAATTGTTCCTGAACCTATCCAAGGGTCAAGAAGAGGTGAAAGCACTCCTCATTGAGAACATGACCAAGAGGAATCCTGAGGACAACAGGGTTGACCAGTTGGAACAATTACAAACTGAAATGGAAACTATGAGAATCCAGATGATGGGAAAAATGGTGGGAAAATGGATCTTATCCAAAACTTATCTCGGGGACAAGAAGAGTTGAGAAATATTTTCAATAAGCTTCATCAAGACGGGTGCAACCGTATGAAACAAACAGTCGAGGTTGGGGATCAAGTCATTAATAAGCCCCTAAAGAGACAAGAAATTGGCTTGGTGGAGAGTATACCTTTCCAAATTGCTGCTACATCACGAGTCCAACAACAACCTCGCCAACCATGACAGGGTCGTCGGCATAAACAAGGAAGACAATTTGCTGAGATCAACATGCCCTTGGCTCAAGCATTGCATCATATGTTGGAAGCCAAGATGGTTACATTGAGGGAGCCTCCTTAAAAATCCTTTACTGCTTCTCCCCGTTACAATCATGAAGAAAGGTGTGTATACCACTCCAACAGTTCTGGACACGACACTAACCACTATTGGACATTGAAAAACAAGATTCAAGACCTGGTCGACAAAGGGGCGTTGGAATTCACACAAGATGGTCAACTTGAGTTTTTGTCTTCCCTCAAAGGCACATCATCTGAAGTAACGAAGTTCAGGCGGAGAAACTTTTGTTTATTCGAATTTTCAGTTGTAATTTTTTTGTTTTCTTAAACACTTATCTTTATGTCAGACTTTGGTTACTTTCATTAATGCATTGCATATGCTTGTCTTGAATTAATCCATTTGTTTTCATTATATTTAACTCCATAGAATATTCAACTCCGCTGGGGAAAAGAAGATTCAACTCTATTGGGGTAAAGCCTAAAGAGGAAACAAAGTATCATAAACTCAATAAATGAGGAGAAAGCAATGGATAATAATAATCAACAGATAACTGTGAACTATCCACTCATAGAGGAGATAGTAAAAATAGAGCACACCAACTCATAGGGGATCGACCACTACCAACCCGAAGAACGTGAATAGAAACAATAAGATAATATCGACTCTGAGATGATAACAAACATCAACATTGAGATTAGTAAATGAGTGATTGCTATCAGTACTTATGACTGGAAATAAAGGTTGACATCAGCGCTTATGGCTGAGAAAAAATCAACTCTATCGGAGTAAGGCCCAATGAGGAGAAAGAGATAAATCCCTACTAAGAATGACAATGAACTATCCACTCAAGGATGAAGGTAGAAAAAACATAGAACAATACCAAATTTTATTGAAGGTAAAGAAATAGAAGATACACTGAAGTTGATTGAAGGTGAACTACCAACTTCCACTGAAGGTAGAGATACAAAAGATAACACTGACGTTTATTGAAGGTGAACTACCAACTTTCACTGAAGGTAGAGATCAAAGAATAACACCAACATTTACTGATGGTGAATTACTGACTTCGCTGAAAGTAGAAATCAAATAATAACACCAACGTTTACTGAAGGTGAACTACCGACTTTTACGGAAGGTAGAGATCAAAGAATAACACCAACGTTTACTGAAGGTGAACTACCGACTTTTACGGAAGGTAGAGATCAAAGAATAACACCAACGTTTACTGAAGGTGAGATACCAACTTCTACTGAAGGTAGAGATCAAAGAATAACACCATCATTTACTGAAGGTGAACTACCGACTTTTACTGAAGGTAGGATCTGCATTAACAATAACGAGTTTCCCAAAACTCTAGGGTCCTACCTAGAACGGGTTTCAGCTCCTTCTTTTACCAAGGTATTCCACTTGGAAATGGTAATATACTACTGTAATAATATGTCAAACAAACTGTCTTTATCATTGAAGTATCTCCAACCTCAACAACAAACTATCTCCCATAACAAAGAGACTACCATTCATCGGAGTAAAACATCTCACCTCAACAACGAACTATCTCCCATAATGAAGAGACTACCATCTATTGGAGTAAATCAAACCTCAACAACAAACTATCTCCCATAACGAAGATACTACAATCCATCAGAGTGAAATCTCAACAACAAACTTTCTCCCATAACAAAGAGACTACCATTCATCGGAGTAAAATCTCAACAATGAACTATCACTCATAACGAAGAGACTACCATCCATTGGAGTAAATCCAACCTCAACAACCAAATATATTCCATAACAAAGAGACTACCATCCATCGAAGTAACATCTCAACAACGAAATATCTCCTATAATAAAGAGACTACAATTCATCGGAGTAACATCATAACAACGAACTAACTCCCATAACAAAGAGACTACCATCTGTCAGAGTAAATCAACCTCAATAACGAACTATCTCCCATAATAAAGAGACTACCATCCATTAGAGTAAATCAAACCTCAACAACAAACTATCTCCTATAACAAAGAGACTACCATCCATTGGAGTAAATCAAACCTCAACAATAAACTATCTCCCATAACAAAGAGACTATCATCCATTGGAGTAAATCAAACCTCAACAACGAACAATCTTCCATAAGAAAGAGACTACTATCCATCCGAGTAAAATATCAACAACAAACTATCTCCCATAACGAAAAGACTACCATCCATTGGAGTAAATCAAACCTCAACAACAAACTATCTCCCATAACAAAGAGACTACCATCCATTGGAGTAAATCAAACCTCAACAACAAACTATCTCCCATAACAAAGAGACTACCATCCATCGGAGTAAAATCTTAAACTATCTCTCATAACAAAGAGACTACAACCCATCGGAGTATGAATCTTATCTGGAATCAACAGACTTACTGGGGAAGAGCAGGTTGCGCAAATAAAGAGACATGTCGCTTGCTGTTATGAGAAGGATTGCAATAACATTGATGGGAAATGAATTTTGACTTTCTGAGGAAATACCAACCCATTCTTGCTGAAGAGATAAAGTCTTCATATGCAAAATAAACGCACATCCCCAATCCAAGGCTCACAGCCTAGAGAGGATCAAAATAATATTGTTGTCGGAGACCAAAATTTAAACCAAGAACAAACTGGAGTGAAACAATCAACAAAGACACCACCCGATGAGGAGTAAACTCAAATGGGAACCAATATTCAACCAGATTAGAGCTGGATAGGAAAACTAAAACAAAATTCTTCCACGAGAGATAACTCAATGGGGAAATTGAAAGGATATACACTTTCTGTTTATAGTTGATACTCTATTGGAGAGAGAATAACATAAATCCGCGAAGAGAATAATATGCCAACAGAACCATAAATGAATGCAAATGAGCAATGAATATTTAATTTAGATATGCATGATGCGTATGAATGCATGGATATATGCTGTAAAAAATATATAACACTGGGGATAACCAGACAAAACCAACTTGGGTAAAGATAACACTCAGTTAATTCATATCCTGGATGAAGATTCCATAAGAGAGTAAGCACCAACTGAGGAAACAAATTCCTACTTCAAGGCTTAACTTCAATGGGAAGAAACATGGCTTGAAAATAATCAAGGCAAGATCTGATAGAAATAAATCAATACAGGTGCAGGGATATAACATTCTCCTCCAAGCTTCATCGGGGAATGTCATACAGACTTCGACTGGGGAAGATAACGCCTCATCATCTAGGCTTCAACTGAAGATTCTAATACTGACTTCACAAAGGAAGATGAAAACCATATAGTCGAGACTTCAACTGGGGATGTCATGCTGACTTCATTGGGGAAAAAACCACACACACCGTAGGGAGCCCAAATACATTCTTTAATATCAAGAATAATAATTCTGCAAACTTCTCTGGGGAGAAATCATGAAACTTCATGGGATAACAACTTTAGATGGATGCATCATCCTCGACTCATCTGGGGAATTAAGAAGTTAACATCACAACAAGAGGTAAAATATTCTAGAGATTTTAAATCAAACTCCACACACGGAGAGAGAAAACCCAAAAAGTTGACACTTGTTTCAACACTACTTAGAAGACATACTGACCTTGTCTGGCTACTTGGGGGCACACAAAAAGAACGTCATAACTGGAGGAAGTAATGCTCTGCAAGGGATTCTACATCGCTTATCAACACAAAGGGAGAAAGAATCCAATAACTAATCAAATGCTTCATGATTTAACAATCTTTTCTTGTTCACCACTCGATTGTGGAAAGGAATCATACTCAGTCGGGGAAATTTGAATCAAGACTTAACTGGGGAAAATGGGATTACAAACCTAACACCAGATAAAAACTTAGAGAAAATCTGAACCAAGACATAACCGGGTAAAATGGGATTACAAACCCAACACCACACCACAACCTAGAGGAAACCCCACTAACTGGTCAACTATTATAGAGGAAACCATGCACATCTACAAGGCAGATCATGAGAAATAGTCCTGCTTAAGGAAGATCCTCAGCTTGGGGGAGAACATAATAATTGTCTTCCCAAAAATCTAGAAATGCCCTTGGAAACAACTTTGGTGTCCCAAGTTTACCGTGCTGGTCAAGATAACTTTCACAACTTTCCCTAGATTGCAACGTAACTACCCTAGATTAGTTGAATGCTGCATCCTCTTTGCTCAACCACTTCTTCCCGGTGACATGTCCTTTGATGATACTCAAATGTAAGCTTCCTTGATATCAAGCAGTTGTTTTACTTGAAGAAAATGTATATTCTGAGAATGGAAATCCAATGCAATAATTATGTAAGTCTTGAAGATTTTATTAAAAAGATTTCGCAAAACCTTGTGAGTGAATCACTAGCAAGGATACAAAATTGATTTTTGTATGAAAAATAACAAAAGCATATGATACTATTGTACCCAAAATTTTATCTCCCTTTTCTACAAGACATTTCTCACAAAAGTTCTCAAAGGCTCAAGGATTCTCAAGAAGTTAATCAGACAAGCTCACCTCTTAAGCACTGAGTCCACAATTAGGGTTTTGGTTTTCACAAGGAAAATTAGACTTTTAATGTCTCAAGTGACTTTAGTGATTCATAATAAGTCTCCAATAATTCTCATACCTAGTTTCATGTTTTGCATCACTAATTTTCCCAGTCAATTGCTCAGGTGACTAAAAATCAGTTGTATTGGGTAAAAAGTCAAATATGGTCAACATACAGTCAAACTTCAAGACTTTTGGTAAACATCAACATTTTTAAGTTATATTATTCATTTTATCAAGGGTTGATCATAATTCCTCAAGAAAAGCCCTCAGATCATCAAAGGGACAAAATTGTCAATATTAGGGTTTTGATTGAGAATGACTGATCATTAACTTTTGTCCTAGTACATGACCTAATGGATTGAAGCATGATCTCAAGGACTAAAACACAATATCTTGACCTAATTTCATAGCTCAAATCATTTCTAAAGAGCAAGGGATTGATAGTTGAAATTTGGATCAACTGATGAAAAGTCAACAGTCACACAAAAAGTGAAACTTTGACTTTTTTGTCAACATTGAATTTCAAAGTTAAGAATCATCAAGACATTAAAAATTATCAAGATTGATCAAAAAGAATCAACAAAGTCAACAAAAGTCAATAAAAAGTCAAGATTTCCAATACTTAGAAAAATTCTAAGTGTTGACCTTGATAAATTCACTACTTCATGACTATTTTTCACTAAGATGCAAGATGATTCAAGGAAAACTTTCAACATGAAAGTTATAGAGTATGATGAATTCTAAAACATTTTACATGAGGGTTGATGTCCAAAAAATGCTTGGATTAGGAGATATAGGCCCATGAAGTCATGACACTTTTATCAAAACACCTAGTAAAATTTTCAACAAGTTTGGTCAGATTTTTGTCCCAACTTCTTGGCAATTTTTCACCAAGTTCCAAGTTGATTTAACCAAAGTGGTCAACATGAAAGTTGTAGACAATGTTTTAATCTTTCCAAAATGTCCAAGAACATATTTCTATCATGCTTTAGCTAAAAGATTCGAAGAGATGAAGTCGGACATCCATTCTTGAACTATATGTCATTTTATGATGAACATGAGATCAAATCTCCAAGCCATGCTGCATAAATCTTGCTTTGCAGGCTTCTAACTTGAAAATCACTCCACAATAAATGTTTACACAACTGATTTAGCCATTGTCCAAGTGTTTGAGTCATTGTCCAAACCATGTTGCCATTAATGGAACAAAGTCCACACTTCTATTTTGGAAAAGTGACTTTAATCACAAAGTCCACTCTCCTTGAGCCTTGAAATTGTTTCTTCTGAACATACAAAACATCAAAGCCAGAAGCAACTTGTCAAGAGCCTTTAGCAATTTCAGATCCTTTGGTACTATGCATTGGAACCATGTTCTTATGGTTTGCTTCATTTACAATCCAACCAAACCATAACCCTACAACTTGTAAACCTGATGTTCTCCTTCCCTTGTACCATTCTCTATAAATAGGGAGGTCCATTTGCAAGATAGTTATGAGTTTACAAGCCCTCAAACTCTCTCAAACTCTCTGAAATCAGAATTTGCACACAAACCCTCCATTGTTGCAACTTCTAACCTTAAACTTCAAACACCTAATATACTCGTGCATTTTCATTCCAAGCCATTCATAAAGTTTCTACAACTCATATAGTACCTGTCCAAAACCTTGCTTTATCACTGTAACACCATCTTCATCATCCTCCATTCTAAAAAACAGAGTCTTGTAACTTGACTTCTCCAGAAAGATCCAGACACTTTCAGCTCAAAGTAAGCATTGCAATAGCTTCCTCGGAGTTCAATGAAGCTATATAGATCATCACAACATCTCCAGGAGTGCTCAAACTTCAAACATGATTCTCACTTTTGAGGTAAGTTTTCTCAACTTTGAACTTTCTGTACAAGCATCATTAATGTTCACTTTCTGAATAAAAATGTAGACATAATTTCCTTGAAGCTAACCATGTGCTTACATTTTATTTATCTTGCCAAAGTGATGTAAATTTTGAAGTTGTAGTTTCTGAAAAATTAGGTTTCAATTTGGTACCAATAGAAATTCTCATTCATTTTTGATTTATAGATTTTGAAATTTATATGGTTGGATTCGTGGTTAAATTTCAAGTAAGTTTCATGTTTACACTTTTCAATTTGTTTGAGAAATGAGCAAGTTCGGAATTTCAAAAATGATGGTGTTGTTGTTCTGGCGCGAGGAAGAAGATGAAGTATATTCAGGATTGAGTTTGTAATATATTTATTGATTTTTGTTTTACAACCAGATGTAACAGCCACCCCAGTGGTAAAGGAAGCGTGCGTATGACCGTAGGGACCTGGGTTCGAGCTCCAGCGGTACCCTCTTATTTTTCTAACATTTTCTCTATAGGTCCAGTGTGAGTAAGCCTAGTGCGCTCATCATGTAACTCCACATCAACACCATCAGATCATCATGCAGGTAGATCATATGCTCCAAGCGAAGACCCCATGGTAAATCCCAAAGAATTCTCTCCTACTGAATCCAAACAGGAGCCTGGACTCCTGTTTTGGGCCTGGGATCTTTTGCTATCCTTCAACCCCCATTTACTAATTTGCAGGCCCATTTCCTTTTATTTATTTTTCTGATTCAGACAAAAAAAAATGTATTTTGGGCCTAACAAAAAATGATTTTCTCACCCCCTTTTTACTTCTGAGTCATGGCCCAACCTTTTTTATTTCTTTTTTATATTTTCTTTTTTACTTTACTTTTATTTATTTATCTTATTTAATAAAATACATTGAATCATAAAAATCATAAAAATTAGGTTTAGGTTTTAATCAATTATTTTTAATTTTTCTAAATAAAATTAATTACTTTATTTTATTTTAAACTTCTAAAAAATGATTAGAATTAGGTTTTTATTATTTATTTTACATTACAAAATATATTTTCTAAACAAAACCTCCAAAATATTTTCTAACAATTAATTTCTCTTTTAAACTAATTTAGATTTTTCTATATTTAAATTATTTTTCCTTTTCAATAATGAAATTAATTTTATTTTAATTTAATTTATTTAGGTTTACTAATTTCTTTTAAATACAAAGTCAATCAATTAGGTTAAAACATTAAACCTTTTTCTCCACCAAAAAACACTTCCTCTTTCTTTCCTCCTCTTTACATTTTTGTCCAATTTAATTATTTTGCATTATCATTTATGTACATGGTTTGTAATAGATAATTAGGGTTTTATTTCTTTCCTCCCCATTTCACAAACTTTTACCCCCATTCTCAAAATGTTGTAATAGCATAGGACATTTAAATTCTGCAATTTACCGCTTTCCATATTTATGTTAGTAATTAGGGCTTGTATGGAAAGATTAAAAAACAATCATAGCAAAACCCTAATCCAAGACAAATAATTGAATCAAACGCACTTTGCACACATGTACCTCTAGGGTTAACCTCACTTATTGCCTCAGATATAAATAGTCATGTCTCTTGAATGTGAGATGCTTTAGCAAAGACCCTCGATTAAAATATCGTAGGCCCTTGATGACCCTTCGATGTTGCCTTCGGTAAATGATCTTAGTCCCTTACGACAATTGCTAAAGTATCTTACAAGGTGCCTTCTATAACTGTACGATGACACACGCCTGTCCCTCACATCTAATGATAGAGCTTCCTACTAACTAATGGTAGGATATCACTATCTAAAGGAAGAGGAAAAGAATAAATACTTTTTTAGTAGGTAGATCGCTCGTAATCGCTTGCTCACAAACTAAAACAATTTTCGCACTTCACACTTTCAAAAACAACTATTTCCAAAACACTTTTCAAAACAAACATTTTGTATACGTTCTCAACGATACAAGAATCATTACAAAATTTCCTTCCATTGTCATTTTCAAACACTCCCTCTTCAACAAATATTTTCAAAACAAACATTTCGTATACATTCTCAACGATACGAGAATCATTACAAAATTGCCACACTTAGGCATTTTCAAAATATTTGCAAACATACACAAATACAAAGCATTTCCAAAGTGAGCTGGCAATTAAGAGCTCGTAGATAACTATAGATGAAAAGGGTGCTAACACCTTGCCTTTTCATAACCTACCTCCAGACTCAAGAAAATTCTCAAAAGGTCTTTCCTTTTCTTTTCACCCTTTCCTTTATTGGATAAAAGAAAAGTCAGTGGCGACTCTTGCTATCCGCAACATTTGCAATAAAATGCAAAATATCAAGTCAGTTCTCCCACCGTATTATAGAACTGGCGACTCTGCTGGGGACATAATTACTAAAAGTGGGGTTACCTTAAGAGCTAGATCACCTTTATTGCTTTACTCACTTGATTTATATGCTTCACATTTTGGGTTATGCTTGGGTTTATTTCTTGTATAGATCCTATACCCGGATCTCAGGAATTTTAGGTAAGTAACAATAGATCGTGGAGGCTGTACAACATAGACCAATATGGTTGAAGTGATGGCTACGTTAGTGTGACACATTTGTTGGTACCGGTATCCCTTGAGTTGAACCAAGGAGAATACAAGACCGTTGTGTGGTGTTATAAAGCACTAACTGACTATAGAACCTTAGTTGAACAACTTGGCCATTAGAAAGTAGTGAGATGGTTGGCTTTGGTGCAGACTGAAGTTGGTTATTACTCGATACTACACTCACTGAGATCTGACATTCGGGATATTTTGGTTGCAGTTTGGATGTTTGTGCTAAAACAATGCTCGATGAAGAAAGATTAATGATATTGAGATTCCTAGAACCCGATTACTTCTTTAGGACAGGTTGAGCCAACTAAAACTTCAAGAGGGTACTTACCTATAAACCCCATGCATGCCTAAAACTAAGATCTTGTGTTATTTATTTATGATTATTTGAACATGACATCATAAACATTATAACATCATGCCATATCATTCTTACTAACCATTTCAAGGACCTAGGGATTTATCTTTGTTCTATTTTGTAGGTTATGGCTTCTGCTCGAAGAAACACTATCTGAATCAGTTTTGTAAGGGTGCCTCCTCAACTCAAAGAGTTAGCATAAAGGTTTCCTGAAAATTCTCCATTCACCAAAAGATATGGTAGACTTCTCAATCTGGTTACCTAAAGCTTTGAAGAAGACATGATGTGTGTGCTCTTTCAGTTCTTTGACCCTGTACATCATTGTTTCACCTTTCCTGATTATTAATTAGTTCCCACAATGGAAGAGTTTTCTCAACTATTGGGAGTACCTGTTCTTGATCAAATTCCCTTCACCGGTTTAGAGAAAGATCCACAACCTGAAGATATTGAAACATTCTTGCATCTAAAGAGGTCTAACATTGTAGCTAATTGGGAAATAAGGAGTGGAGTCAAGGGTTTTCTGGCTAAGTTTCTGTTAGAGAAGGCTCGACTATTTCTGGATGCTGTGAATTTTCAAGCTTTTGAAGAAGTCTTGGCTCTTCTAATCTATGGGTTAGTACTGTTTCCTAATCCAGACCAACTCATAGATGTGAATGCTGTCAAAATCTTCCTTTCTCGTAACCCTGTGCCTACTTTGCTCGGAGACATTTTGCATTCTCTTCACACTTGTACTATGAGGAAGAGAGGGGCTCTTATGTGTTTCATATTGTTGCTATCTAGGTGGTTTATTTTTCACCTTCCTCGATCAGTATTGAAGAATGAACAAGGTTTGAGGTGGTCTCAAAGGATGATGTCACTCTCTCATTCGGATATTTATTGGTATTCCCGATCTCTGGAAGATGTTACTATCATTAAATGCTTTGGAGAATTCCCTAAGGTTCTGCTCCTTGGAATTAGGGGAGGTATTACTTATAACCCTTCTCTAGCTCTACATAAATTTGGTTATGCTCAAAGAGATGGTCCTCATAACGCGCTTATCCAGGGTATTATGTTCGACTATGAGAACGATGTTCAAGGTTATCGTCAATGGTTTGTACGAACTTGGGGCATGGTAAACATGGTTGATAGTAAGATTTTGAGACATAAGAATTCTATCCCTTTGGAGCCTTATCTCAAATGGGTGCGAGCTCACGCTTAAAACCTCATGATGCCATATCCGACTATCCTACCAGTGATTATGGAGCCCATTACCGAAGATGATATTCCTTACAACATTCTCCATCCTGACATGCCTACTGACCTCGAAGAATTGCAGAAGTCATGGGTTCAACTCAAACGAGAGCGAGACACCTTTAAAGCTCAATTCTATGCAAGCGAGAAGAAAGTGTTGGAGCTCAAAAAGCAACTTCACGAGGAGCGAAACCTTAATGCATACTTAAGTCCTAGGTCTTAGGAGTTTTTGTTTTATTGTTTCTTTGAGATCCCTTTTGCTTTTTCATTGTAAGCCCAAGAGGAACTTGTAATTATTGAACTTATTAATGCAATCTTTGTTTGTGTTTCCTTTTTGGCTAGAAAATTTAAATCTTTTAAGGTCCTTTAAAACATTACATCCATATATTATGAATCATGTGATAAGCAGGTTTTCTGATATAGGTTTCCTCATCTAATTACTGTTTATTTCAGTATAAGATGGCTCTCGAGCAAACCGTCAAAGATCTGCAGACTCCACACGCACAGTTTCAAAAGACTCTCCTGAACATAGCCAAAGGACAACAAGGGATAATGGTGCTCCTCGTCACAAAAAAGAAGGCTAAGAAGCGGGCTATTATCCTCAACATGGGGAGAAGGTTCAAAGGTCCTGCCCAACTAGCTCAAGTAGAAGAGGTTTCTTCTGAGGAAGAAGACAATCATGAAGAGGATGTTAGAAGCACTAGGGCTGGGGGTGGAAATAATCAAATTTTTGAGGATGAAGACTATTTCGACGAGTAGTACCCACCGGTGGATGAAAAATAGAAACAACTGGAAGACTGACTCAAGGCTGTGGAAATCCAAAAAGTTTCCGGTTGGACTTTATAGATTTAGGTTTGGTCCCTGGGTTGGTCATCCCTCACAAATTAAAGGTCCCAATATGATGGGGTCTCATGTCCAAAACTCCATTTAAGGTCATATGTCCGAAAGATTCAACCACACACCACAGATATGAAGCTATGGGTTTATTTCTTCCAAGAGAGCCAATCTGGAACACAATTGTAATGGTTATATAAACTTGAAGGAACCAATATACACACATGGGAGGACCTGGTTGCTGCCTTCTACAAACAATACCAATACAATGCTGACCTTGCACCAACTCGTATGCAGTTACAAAGTATGACTATGGGCTCGAACGAAGACTTTAAGGAGTATGCTAAAAAATGGAGGGACCTGGCTGGAAGGGTGCAACCCCCTTTAACCGACCTAGAATTGGTGGGCATATTCATGGGCACTCTGACGGGTCCATTCTTTAATTTGCTGATTGGGAGTTCTTTGTCAGGGTTTACTGAGCTGATTTTGACTGGCCAATGAGTTGAAAGTGGAATCAAAAGTGGGAAGATCCCAATGGCCTCAATAGCTAATGCTGTAAAGAAACCATTCATTGGAAAGAAAGAAACTAATGTTTTTTATGGACAGAGGAGCCGTATCAAGAATGATCGTCATCAGTCGGTAGGAGCGATATTGATTTCTAACCCGGCCCCAGTTCAACAACCACAACAATAAAACAATCAGCATAGGCCAGATGCCCCGATGAGGCAGTTCACTAGGATTAATATGCCATTATCTCAAGCTTTACAACATCAATTGAAGGAAGATTTGGTAACGCTGTGAGATCCTCATCCTAATCCCAATAATTCCTCTCCCAAATATAATTCAAACGTGAAATGCGCCTATCATTCAAATAGT
Source organism: Vicia faba (assembly GCA_948472305.1). Taxonomy (NCBI): domain Eukaryota; kingdom Viridiplantae; phylum Streptophyta; class Magnoliopsida; order Fabales; family Fabaceae; genus Vicia; species Vicia faba. Next base: position 819,070,019 of record OX451736.1, read on the forward strand.
CTTGGGCATGACACTAACAACTGTTAGGCGTTGAAGAACAAGATCCAAGATTTAATTGACAACAAAGTGATTGAGTTTGACCCTCCAAAAACCCCTAATGTAATTATTGCACCCATGCCCAGTCATGGTAAAGGTATTAATGCTATTGACGATTTTTCCTATGTCTCCACCATAAGTGACTTGACCACTCCCTTGATGACTGTTAAGAAGAACCTGTTGAGAGTCAGTTTATTTCCAGGTTATCCTGAAATTTTTTACCATTGTGATTCCCATATTAATGGCTATATGTGGCTGAAGAAGGGTATTCAACGCCTGATTGATAGCCTTGAAAGTCTGTTTGAGAAAACTTTGTCCATGAAGAGTTTGCATGAAAGCATATCCCAAGAACTGAAACTTGAAGATGTTTCCATAACCATAATTTCCAATACTCCTATAAGGATCACCTCTAGAGGCCCTATAAGGATTCTTGATGAGCCGAGGGTGGCTCACTTAATCATCACCGCACTAGGGCCAATCCCCTATTCCTCTGACAAAGTTATTCCCTGGAACTATGGGGCAGAAATTTATTATCATGGTGTCAAGCAAGAGCCATGGATTACTGAAAATGAAGATCCTGAAATTACAAACATTTTCGGAACTAGTAAGGTCACTAGGAAAGGAAGGGTCTTCTCTCCGGAGATCTCTCCTCCAATAACTAATATAACACCTATTCATATTCCTGATGTTGGGTCAACTGTTGACGCCCAAGGGAAATAGAAAGTAACAGAGCCTGCCCAGGTGGAGGTGCCATCCAAATATATTACAATTGAAGACCCTTCTAAACAAGAGATGGAAGAAATTCTGAAGATCATTTGTAAAAGTGACTACAAAATAGTTGAACAACTGAGGCAGACACCTTTAAAAATATCCATGTTGTCCTTGTTATTATGCTTCGAAGGACATGCTAAGGCTTTGTTGAAATTTCTGAAGAATGCTCATGTACCACAAGAGACCTCTGTTGATCAGTTTGAGAATTTTGTTGCAAGCCTAACTGTTGATAATGGTTTAGGCTTTTCTGACGCTGACGTAACTGCGATGGGGAAGAATCATAACAAGGCTCTGCACATCTCTATTGAGTGTAAGGGCACTATTTTGGTGCATGTATTAGTTGATACATGTTCTTCCCATAATGTATTACCAAAAGGTGCTTTGGATAGATTAGACTGTGAAGGGCTGGTGTTGAAACCCAACGATATTGTGGTAAGAGCCTTGATGGATAAAAAATGATGGTACACAGAGAGGTTGATCTTCTGATCAATGTGGGATCTCAAGTTTTCAACTCCACTTTTTATGTTATGGATATTCACCCGGCCTATTCCTGTTTTCCCGGACGCCCCTGAATTCATGGGGCTAGCGCAATACCTCTACTCTACATCAAAAGCTGAAGTATCCAGTGAAAGGGAAGATCGTCACAGTCCGCGGAAAGGAAAAATATAAGGTCTACCATTTGAATTCTTTAAAATATGTTGAAATGGATGGATAATTAATTGAAACTCCCTGCGAGGCATTTGAAGTAATCCCTCCAACAATTGATGTTGCTAAAGCTACTCCTGCTACTCCTAAGATTACCAAGGAAACACTAAGAATAACCTCTCTGAAGGATGCCAGGGCTATTGTAGAAGAGGGTGGTTTCACTATCTAGGGACAGCTTCCCAATATCCCCTACAAGTCCAACAAATTTGGCTTGGGTTTCACTTCAAAGGCTCATAAAGAGGTTCCCTGTGTTCGTGCTAGAGGACCACCATTCCGTATTAGCAATAATGAAGTCAATGCTCTGGAAGACACTGATAATGATGGTGATTTTGACAACTGGATCTTTCCCACTGTCAGCAACGGACTCAACAGATGGAAGGCCAAAGACTTTGTATCAATCTCCTTCATCCTGGAGTAATTGATATTTCCTATTTTATTGCTTTAAGGAGTTTGTCTGTATAATTTCTTTTAAAACAATGACTTTAAACCTTGTGCCTTTCCCGGGGCATAATGGTCCATTTGTTAAGGGTTGTCATTTCATGTATCATATGCTCATTTAATGAAAACATTGGACATTTTTGCATTCAAATTTTTCGCTCTTTGTCTTTCTTTACTTTACTGCATTTTCAAATAGCCATGTGACCTTACACGTACACACACACACATTTGCAGATCCACATCCACTCTGGATCTAATTGGCAACGATTCTGCTATTGCCGTTTATGACTTCAAAAATACAATCTATCAAGATGAAGACAAAGGTGAAGAAGATTGTGAGATACCTGGAGAACACACCAGACTCCTGATACAAGAGGAAAAGGTTATCCAATCGAATGAAGAGCCGGTCGAGGTGATCAACTTGGGTATCGAGGCAGATAAGAAAGAAGTCAACATTGGCGCCAACCTGGGAGACAATGTCAAGAGAAGATTAGTTCAGATGTTGCACGACTATGTTAAAGTATTCGCTTGGTCATACGAAGACATGCCAGGACTCGATACTGATATTGTGGTTCATCGAAAGCCAATGAAAGAGGGTTGTTCTCCGATCAAATAAAAGGTTTTTCGCACGCGCCCTGATATGTCAGAGAAAATCAAAGTTGAGGTAATGAAACAATTCAATGTAGGTTTCTTGGCAGTGACATCGTATCCCTAATGGGTTGCAAATGTCGTTCCAGTGCCGAAGAAAGACAGTAAGGTCCTGTTGCAACTAGTTTTAAAATTAGAGTCGCCACCCTTAATTTTTATCCTAAAGGAAGGGAGTATAAAGGAATAACCCTAAAAAAGTTTCAGAGATTCTAGATATGGACTCGGTTCTAGACGAGGGAAAGGTGTTAGGCATCCCTTATCTACCTTGTTCACAAGGATACTAGGTTTAGAACCACAGTGTTTATGAAATAGGGTTTTAAGGTTAATTAGAGGGAAAGGGTTTACATTTTAATTAAGAGAAAGGATTTTAATTTTTAATAGGGGAAAAGGGTCTAAATTTTAGTTAACGGGACTCGCCATGATTTTAGTCGTACGCCTACGTATCCTCTTATGAGGAATCAGAGTCCCAATTCGTAGTTAGTGTTTTTTATGGGTTGTAGATATAACTCAAATTTTCTTTGAAAATCCGGGTTTGTAAATTGCGGAATCATGGATATAGCTCGCAGTCGATAAAAGATATTAGTATAGCCCTTTTTGAAAATAAATATAAATTTTATTATATTAGTAAATAAAAATTGATTTGAGGTTGGTCAGTTGAATTGAGACGTAGAGCGAGGGAGTCTGATATAGTCTCCTCATCACGTGGCCATATATTGGCCACATGTCGCTCGCGGATGTAGTAATTTGGTGAATTGTGTGGGTTTTAATATTTTGATGTAAAATATTAAATTAACTTGTATTGGGAAAAATATTTGAATTAATTTTGATTTGCGGAAAATAATTTGAAGGAAGGGAGCATGGGTCCAAGTCCAGATATTGGACTTGGCTCACTTGGCCAAGGGGGTCTGAATCTGCGTGTGTTAGAAAAAACAAAATTAAAGGGAGGTTTGGATGGAGACTGGGCCTGGCCTAAAGAGGTTTGGGAGTCCGCTTGGACTCCCTACGAGTGGGTGCACGATAAGGCCATAGGTGCACGTTTCTGAATGTGTGATGGTGATCTTACAATGACAGTTTGGAGGGAGCATGGTAATACAGTGGATTTACGCGCACGGAATCATACAACATAACATATTTTTCATTTTACAAAACGAATATTCATTTCCTTCGTTACCCTCTTTCTCTCCCGTTCTCTTCCTTATCACACAAAAACCCTAGTCTTCTTCTTCCCTAAACATCAAACCTAACCAGCGACGGCGTAACCCGAATCAACCCTTCCTCACCATAAAACAAATCCTTCCCACACCCCAAATCAATGTGACAAGAAAAAAATTCAAATTGCAAAATCTAAACATCCGTAGTAGTTTACCTCTAATGTGTGTTTCCTTGCGTCTCTCAGTTCTGATCTCCTTTGCATAATCCACTACTCTTTCTGTTTGCAGATGCGACAACGGAGATGGTGTAGCGGCGACAATTGAAGGGAGAAGAGACTATGGTTTTAGATGTTGAAACCCTAGATATTTGTTGATGGGAGCTCCAGTGAGGCAAAGTGGTGGTTCGAACGGTTACCCACAAGAAGCTTTTTCTTCGTATCCAATTTTCTCCTCTCTGAAATTTCTTCCCCCAATTTTTTTTCTCCTTTTTAAGTTGTAATTTTAGGTTTTTATAGGTTTTTTGGATTAGATTATTTAGAAAATAGCTTTATGAGTTAGTCGTTACTCTTAGAATTATGGATTTAATTGTATTGATTTGACACAGATTTGCGTAAATTGGATTCTGTTACGATTTAGATTGTTATAATCTGATAAGTTTTGATTTTGTGTTGATTTAGTTTTGTATTATTCCTGTTATGAAGTTTTGATTTTGTAATAAGCTAATTTAGTTAAGATTTGATTGTTTTTTATTTAAATAGTTGTAATTTTAACAATGAAATATGCATTTTCATTTCCTAATTTGTATTATGTGTGTTATTAAAAAAACACATGTTTCCTTCTTCCATGATCTAAACAGTAGTTGTTCTTAGATTTTGGGCCATGTGCTTTTGGGCTTGCAAGTCTTTTTGGATTTGAAACAAAAGTGTTTCTCTTTAACTGAACTGGGCCTAAGTTTTGGGCCATGCAACTTAAATTTCGGTCTCTTTTTTCTTAATTAAACTCTATTTTTTTTTCAATAATAAAACTGATATACTTATGGATAGGCACATGTTAATAATAGTATAATATAATATAATAATTTTTTTAAATAATGATGTTAAAGTAATTATTACAACAATCAGTATTAATAATCATTTTTAAATGATGATTGGATAGCCATGATGGCGAAGCAACTGTAACAAATCAGCAAACAAAACAAACGTGAGTTATCAAATGAAATGACCCTACCAAAAACAAGGCCCTATATTGGGCCTAAATTGATTCAAAAATATGCACCTCTCTCTCTATGAAAATACACCTCTCCCAAAAAATGAATGACACCCTAATGGGCCATCAGATATTGATGGTCCATTTTGGATTAATACACCTATCCTTGACTTTAAACCCCCCATAGAATACTACATAAACATATGATCAAAAGAAAAGTAACATAATATGATTATTTGATGGGTCAAATTTGGGATATGACAGTTGCCCCTATTTAATTACCTTTCGATTGAATAGTGCAAGAATATGCAGGTCTCACACGTTCTGATCAGAAGTTTATTAAATATTGGAAGACCCCAAAGTTTGTCCGACTGATTATGAGGATACACTTTACATCATTCCCATGAATATGAAGAGTAGGCATAGATGATGATGTATCATCTTACCAGCGTTTGAACCAAAGTTTGTTTTAACTTAGACATGACAACGCGGATGACTCGTCAGTATCTAAAAGAGATTTATAAATTTTGCATATTTACCATAACCTAGAAGGTAAATGATATAAGCTTGAAAAGATGACTTACTAATGCTTGGGGACTAATATAGTAAGTTTGTGACACATGTTTTATATATTCATCGAAACCCAGGGGATGAATAACACAGAGCTTAACAATACATTGCCGCATGTAGACTAACACAATGAATCATATCGCCGAGAAAGATAACTTACTACTGTTTTGAGACTAACGTAATGAGCCAAAGATTTTCGCATACCTACTATTGTACCCCAAAATTTTCCCTCTCATTTATCAAGAATTTTCTCACAAGATCTCCTTTGGCTCAAGACTGCACTAGGGTTGATCAGCTCAAGACACCTCTTTAAACATTGATGACCAAAATTAGGGTTTGAGATTGCACAAGGATATTTGAAATTAAAATGCCCCATGTGACTTTCATAGATCATTATGGACCCTCAATATTACTCATGTCAAGTTTCAAGCTTTAGATCACAATTTGGCCCAATCAATTGAGCAGTTGACCTAAAAATCAGTTGTATTGATGAAAAAGTCAATTGTGGCCAATTTACAGTCAAATTTCATAATTTTTGATTCACATCAACATTTTAAACTCATATGTATCATTTGATCAAGTTTGGACCACAATTCCTCAAGAAATTTGATCAAATCTTCAAAAGGGAAAAATGGTCAAAATTAGGGTTTTGACTAGGAAAGGACAATTTCTAATTTTTGACCTAGCAAATGGTCAATTGGTTTAAGGAATTATCTCAAGAGTACAATTGCATCATTTTTACCTAATGACATTGCTCAAAACATTTCTCAAGTCCAATGGATTGACATATGAATTTTCAGTCAATTGATCAAAAGTCAAATGTATACTAAAAAGTCAAACCTTGACTTTTTCGTCAAAATAAAATGTCAAAGATCACAATTCATCAAAGCATGTCAAAATATGAAAATTATGCATCAAGAAATCAAAAATTCAAGATTTCATTTTGAAAAGTTAAAATTTCTAAACTTAGAAATTTTTCTAAGTGTTGGAAATTTCTTATTTTTTCACAACTTTGAGAAAAAATTTCACCATGATGCAAGATGATTCAAAAGAAACTTTCAACATGAAAGTTGTAGATATAAATGAATTCTACAACATTTATTTACACAACTCTTTCCAAAAGTTCTTGGATCTCAAGTTATAATTTTAAGAACACATGGTCATGAAACAAAACACTTAGTGAAATTTTGCCCTAATTTGGTCAGGATTTTGACTTAACTTCATGGCACTTTTTCATATAGTTCCAAGTAGAATTTTAAAAAGTCATTTAAAGAGGGATTGTAGAGCACATTTTAATATTTTTAAAATCTCCAAGAACTTCTTGAGATCATTTTTGAGTAGGGAGAATCGAAGAGATGAAGTTAGGGTTTTCATACTTGAATTACAAGTCATTTTGTGATGAACAAGATTCAAAATTCAAACTTATGCTGCATAACCTCTACTTTGCAGGCCTCAAACTTGTTAGGAACTCTATAATTAATTGCTTGCACAACTGTTAGAGGTCTCATTTCAAGCATTCAATTCAAGGCCATGCTTTATATCCATTTTGGGAAGAAAGTGCACAATGCCATTTTGATAAAGTAGCTTTTTGCATAAAACCTGTTCTTGAGCCTTGCAATTGCTTTCTTCTGATGATACAAGTCCCATAACTCAAGAAAATATTATCTAGACACTTACAATCACTTAGCCCATGCTTGTACTTCCTCTTGAAACTTGTTTTCCCACTTTTCTTGAAAATCAAGTAACATAGCCATTAACTTGTAACTTGTACTTCTGACTCTCAAAAGCACTCAAGTTTTTTGCTTACACATACACAAGTTATTTGCCACAAATTCCACACATACTTGAGCCCTAAAAACACCAAGAACATAGAATCACCAAAAACACCTCAAAACTTGCCATTTCTGTATTTTGAATCCAATCTCCAAATTTGTTTGTGCGTTTCTTGGCCTTTTACTTTCAAAAGCTTCTAAATAACATACACAAACAATTCCAACACCTGAAACACCACTGTAACACCTCCATCGTCATCCACCATTTTCAAAAACAACACCTTGCACCTTAAATTCTCCAGAACTCCTCAGGCACTTTCAGCTCAAGCTAAACATCACATTAGCTTCCTGGGAACTTGAGGAAGCTAATCCAATCATTGGAACCCACTAAAAGCTACTCAAACTCAAAACGTGATACCCTCTTGCAAGGTGAGTTTTCTGACTTTTAAACTCTTTAAACAAACATCATTAATGGTTTATTTGTGAATAAGAAATGTATGTATCATTTTCCTGAAGCTAACCATGTCCATAGTTTTCATTTATGTTGCTTGAGCTTAGAGAATTTTAAGATTGAAGTTTCTAATTTTTTAGTGTTCAGAATAGGGCCATTAAAATTCATGCTTGTCTTTGATCTATAATTTTATTGCTTTGCATTTCTGAAATTGTGAGGAAATTTGCCACAAGTTTCCTGTTTACATTTTTCATTTTTGTTGAGAATTGAATAAGATACAGAGCTTCAGGCTAGGCGTGAGGTTGAAGATGAAGTTGTCTTCAGGAACATGTTTACCATATATATTTATGGTTTGATAATAATAAAAAGATGTATAGCCACCCCAGTGGTAGAAGCTCGCGCCTGTGACTATAGGGACCTGGGTTTGAGCCCCAGTGGTACCCTTTTGAGATTTTTTTCATATTTTTTCACATATTCTGACCTTTTTTTGGCAGCGCTAGGCCTCATCCCCTTGGGATTTATTTTTTTACTTCTGACCCTCCTTGTTGGCTATTCACACCCTGACCCATTTTATTTTCTTTTTCTCATTTTTATTTACTTGTATTATTAAATATATTATCTAACACTAAATAAATCAGAAAAAATATAAAAATATTAGATTTATATTTTGATATAGTTTATTTATTTTTACACAAAAATTATTTTATTTAATCATACTTTATTTATTTCACTAATTGATTTATAAATTTAATTAGAAACTAGGTTTTTTTTAGTTATTTTCTTTTACACAATTTAAATATATTATTTTAAAATATAAAAAGACCAAAAATATTTTATAATACTATAAATTATTTTTTAAGACAAAAATACCAAAAATATTTTTCTTATAAACTTAATTTCTTTTTTAATCAATTAATAGATTAGTGTTTTATTTAAATTATTTTCCTAGTAAATTTGGGTTTTACTTTTTTACTAATTTAATTAATTATTTTTCTTTTAGTTAATTAGGTTAAAACAAAACCCCATTTTTCCTAAAAAATCCAAATAAATGTCCATTTTCTTTCCATTTTACATTCTTGTATATTTACTCATTTTTGTACATTATTATCAAAATTCAATATGGTTGTAATAGATAATTAGGTTTATTTTCTAGTAATCCCCATTTGTAATTTGTACACCCCCCTCCCACAAGCATTGTAATAGTGTAGTAATTTTAAATTCCGCAATTTATCGCTTTATATACAAATGCTAGTAATTAGGGTTTGTATGGAAAAACTAAAACCAATCAATTAGAAAACCCTAATCAAAGACAAAACCAAGCATGAAAAGCAATACAAATGCACACAAGGACCCTTAGGATAAAATCCACTTGGTTTCCTTACAAAATAGCCATATTACGCATGTGAGGTATTTTAGCAAAAACAAACAAAAATATAAGATCATAGACCCTCGATGACGCTATCTATGTTGCCTTTCAAATGATCTTAGTCCCTAAAAGAGAATGCTCAGATATCTCACAACATTGCTAATCATGGTTATATGATAACCCACGCCCGTCCCGTTTACATCCAAAGATAGGGTTACTTACCAAATCAATGGTAAGTTAACAATGTCAAAGGAGAAAGGAAATGAACATGAAAGAGTTTTGAGTAGGTAGAATGTTCCTAGTTACTTGTTCCCTTTCAAAACAAAACATCCTTGCTATTTTCAAAACAAACACCTACACTTTCAAAACATCTTACAAACTTGAAAACATTTTCAAAAGATCAACATCTTTGTATACATTCTTACGAACGAGAATCATTACAAAAGTTTGCCTAAACAATGGCCTCTTTTCAAAAATACTTTCAAAACCACACAAATCACAATTTCAAACAAAATTAGGTGATCTAGCAAGTAACTAAGAGCCCATGGAAGACCATGGATGAAAAGGGTGCTAATACCTTCCCTTTTCATAATCTACCCCCTGAACTCAAGAAATAATCTCAAAGGTCTTTCCTGTGCTTTTTCACCTTTCCTTTTGGATAAAAGAAAAGTCGGTGGCGAATCTTGCTAACCACAACATTTGCGATCAAACACAAAACACCCAAGTCAGTTCTCCCACCGTATCACAGAATTGGCGAATCTACTGCGGAGATATTCTAAAAGTTGGGTTACCTTAGGGTTAGATCACATTTACTTGCTTTCTTTGTTTGACTTGTATGCTTTATATTATGGTTCTTTGTTTGGGTTTGAATCCTCTACCCGAATTTGGGATACCTTATAGGTAAGTAGCAATACATTATGGAAATTATGTGGAGTATACCGACATGGTCTAAGCAATAACTACGTTAGTGCATCATATTTGTGGGTACCGATAGCCCTTGAGTAGTCAAGGAGAATACGGGGCCGCTGAGTGATGTCATGAAGCACTAATGAACTTTTAGAACCTTTACTTGACCAACTTGGCCATTAGGATGTAGTGAGATGACCAAATTTGATGCAATCCGAAATTGGTAGATACTCGATACTACACTCATTGAGGTTTGGTTTTTTAGGATATTTCGATTGCCATTAAAGAGGCTTGTGCTGAAACAATAACCAAGGAAACAAACCCATGATATTGAGCTCCTTAGAACCCGGTTACTATTGCTAGGACATGTTTGAGCCAACTAAACTTCAAGAGGGTACTTACCTATGAGACTACATGCAAGCCTAAATCTAAGGACTTGTTTGATTTGTTTGTGTATATTTACTTGTACATAACATCATAAACATGATAACAACATACTCATATTCACTAACCATTTCAAGGATCTTGGGATTTATCTTTGTTCTGTTTTGTAGGACATGGATTCTAGTCGCAAGAAAACCATTCAAGTCAATCTCATAAGGATCCCTCCTCAACTTAAAGAGCTAACTTCAAGGATTCCTGAAAATTCTCCATTCACCGAAAGACATGGTCTCTTACTAAACTTGGTCACCTCCAGCACTGATGAAGACATGATAAAGGTGCTCTTTCAGTTCTTTGATCCTTTACACCATTGCTTCACATTTCCTGATTATCAACTTGTGCCAACATTGGAATAATTCTCCCAAATCTTGAGGATTCCTATTCTCAATCAACTACCTTTTAACGTTACAAAAATAGATCCAAAGTCAGAAGAGATTGCTCAAGCTCTACACTTGCAACCATCCGATATCACAACCAATTGGGAAACAAGGAGTGGTGTCAAAGGTTTCTTAGCCAAGTTCTTATTTGAGAAAGGCCAGAACTGTTGGAACTCTTTAAATTTTCAAGCTTTTGAGGAAATTGTGGCTCTCCTCATCTATGGGATGGTTTTGTTTCCAAATATTGACCAACTTATAGATGTGAACGCCGTCAAAATCTTCATGTCTCGTAACCCGGTGCTTACTTTGCTAGGAGACATCCTACATTCCTTTCACACTCGCACTATGAGGAAAAGAGGTATCCTTACATGCTATACTCCTCTTATGGCAAGATGGTTTATTTCGCATCTTCCCAAATCTGTACTAAAGAACAAACAAGGTTCAAGGTGGTCGCATAGGTTGATGACACTCAAACATTCAGACATTCATTAGTGTTCCCGATCTATAGTGAATATTACTATTGTAGACAATTGTGGAGAATTCCCTAATGTCCCTTTACTTGGCATTAGAGGAGGTATCACCTACAACCCCTGCTTAGCCTTAAGACAATTTGGTTACACCCGAAGGGATGGCCCAAATGAGATGCTCATTCAAGGTTTGGTATTTGACTACGAGAACAACGATCAAGTTCATCGCCAGAGGTTTATCCGAGCGTGGAGGATGTTGAACAAGGTAGATAACAAGACATTGGGGCATAAGAATTCCATCCCTCTTGAGCCTTACCTCAAATGGGTACGATCTCGTGCTCAAAGTCTTATAATTCCTTACCCCTCCATTCTCCCGGTGATCATAGAGCCTGTTGTGGAAGGAGATGTTCCATACACTATCCTACATCCTGACATGCCTACCTCTCTTGAAGACTTACAAAGGGATTGGATACAACTTAAGGGGGAGCGATACACTTTTGAGACCCAATTCTACGCCAGCGAGAAGAAGGTTTTGGAACTCACTAAGCAACTTCATGAGGAGCGGAACCTGAACGCCTACATCGCACCAAAGAGGATGCGCACAACCTTTTTATCTTAGAATTTTTTGTATTTCTTTGTAAGCCCAAAAGAGGCATGATGTACTCAAACTTTGACTTATTAATATAACGTGTGTTCCTTTTTTGGTCTAAAGAAAATTTAAATCTCTAATTTCCTTGAAATCATTGCATATGCATTTACCATTCATCATAACATAAGCAGGTTTCTTACGAAAAGTATCCTCATCTTTCTACTATTTATTTTAGTAAGATGGATCTCGAGCAGACAGTAAAAGACCTCCAGGCCCAGAATGCTCAATTTCAACAGATGTTCTTGACTCTAGCCAAAGGACAAGAGGATCTGAAAACTTTGTTGGTTAAAGAAAAGAAGAAGAAAGAAAAGAAAGTAACCGAAGTTCTGAATATGGCAAGAAGATTCCAAGGACAAGCAAGAAAGACCCTAGACTTTGCAACGTCATATGGTGAGAAAGACAATCAAGATGGGAAAGGCAAGGAAGCAGTTTTCCAGCAAGAGTCCAAAGAGGGAGAAGAGGAGGATTACCTTGAAGAGCAGTATCCCCCGACCGACGATAAGTACAAGCATATGGAAGAACGACTAAGCGCAATGGAAATCCAGAAAGTGCCTGGGCTAGACTTTGAGGAGCTAGGTATGGTGTTTGGGATTATCATTCCACCAAAATTTAAGGCGCCGATATTTGCTAAATACGATGGAGTTTCATGCCCTAAAATGCATCTCTGATCCTATGTGAGGAAGATACAGCCTCACACTGCGGATAGAGATTTATGGGTCCACTTTTTCCAAGACAGTCTATCTGGAACTCAACTTGATTGGTTATATCAATTAGAAAGGGCCAACATCCATAATTGGGAAGATCTTGCCGCTGCTTTCTATAAACAATATCAGTACAACGCAGACCTTGCTCCTACCCGTACTCAACTTTGGAGTATGGCCATGGCTTCAAATGAAGGTTTCAAAGACTATGCTCAGAAATGGAGGGACTTAGCAGGAAGAGTCCAACCTCCCCTTTCCGAAAGAGAACTAGTAGACACGTTTTTGGGTACCTTGTCTGGTCCTTTCTTTAATCATTTAATTGGAAGCTCCTCAACAGGCTTCACTGAATTAATCCTGACCGGAGAAAGAGTGGAAGATGGGATTAAGAGTGGGAAGATCCAAAAAGATGCATCCTCTGTCGTTGTAAGAAAACCATTTATAGGGAAGAAAGAGGTTGGTGTTGTGTATCCTTAAAGGAACCAAGAAAGAACTGAACACCGTCCAATGGTGGGGGCTGTCATGATCCCTAAGCCTGTGCCTACTCAATAAAGGAATGATCATCCTATACAGAAAGACCAGTAAGACAATTTACCCGGATTAATATGAAACTATCTCAAGTACTGCCACATTTGTTAAGATCCAATCTGGTAACTTTAAAGGAAGCTCCGAAGAATCCTAACACAACCTCTCCTCATTATCATCCTAATGCTTGCTGTGCATACCATTCAGAAAGTCTGGGCCATGATAACAACTATTGTTGGGCTTTGAAAAACAAGGTGCAAGACCTTCTTGAAGAAAAAAAAATTGAGTTTGATGCTCCTGAAATCCCAAATGTTATCACCGCTCCTACGCCCAAGCATGGCCGTGGTGTCAACGTTGTTGAAGATGATATGTTTGTTTCTACTGTTGATTAACTTGTTACTCTTCTCCTGACCGTCAAGAAGAACCTATTGAAGGCCGATTTATTTCCGGGCTGTGACGAGGGCTGCCATTTTTGTTTATCCCTACCAACTAGTTTTCATTTATTTTAAGTAGGTGTTCAACGCCTAATGGATGACAAAGAGATTTTGTTTGAAAAGACTCTTGTTCCAGTTGTTTCTTACAAAGATGTTTCAATAGTAATCATTTCTGCCAATCCTTCCGGAGTCTCTACCAAAAGACCCGTTAGGATTACATCAGGTCTCAAAGTAGCTCCACTAATAATTACTATGCCAGGTCCAATCCCGTACTCATCAGATAAAACTGTCCCATTGAACTATGGGGGCGACATCCACTATCACGATGTCAAGCAAGATTCGCTGGATGATGAAGACTCAATTCTTGAGAAAGTTGACTCCGACATTAGTAACATTGCAGGAACCAACAAGTGGCAGGGTATTCTCTCCCGAGATTGCTCCTCCAAAGACTGTGACCGGCCCTGTAATCATCCATGTTCCTGCTAACACTACTACTACAACAACCCCTTTGGTTACCCCTGCTGACACTACTACTACTACTACAATTCCTATAGTTACACCTGCTGACACTAATACCACTACTACAATTCCTATAGTTACACCAGCTGACACTACTACTACAATTCCTATAGTTACACCTGCTGACACTCCTACCGCCGAGTCGACCGAGGCTCGGGGCAAAGGCATTCTGGTTGAGCCTGTCCGGATGAAGGCGCAAACAATATCTATCCCTGAGGCATCCAAAAAGGAGATGGAAGAAATTTTGAAGATTATAAAAAGAAGTGAATACAACATAGTCGAGCAACTAGGGCAGACTCTGTCAATGATTTCCTTGCTGGCTTTATTGATGTGTTCCGAGGCTCATGCGATGGCCTTAGTAAAATTCCTTAAAACTGCCCATGTTACACAAGAAACCTCTGTTGATCAGTTCCAAGACTGTGTGGCCAGTTTATCTGCTGACAACGGTTTAGGCTTTTCTGATGCTGACTTGACACCTAGAGGGAGGAATCACAACGAGGCATTACATGTCTCTGTCGAATGCAGGGGCACAACTTTGGCCCATGTCTTGGTGGATACCAGTTCGTCTTTGAATGTGCTGCCTAAGAAGGCTCTTGATAGACTCGACTTTGAAGGTTTGACCTTAAAACCCATCAATATAGTGGTAAGGGCCTTCGATGGTTCAAAGAGAATGGTGCATGGGGAGGTGGACATCCCCATAAATGTTGGAACCGAAACCTTTGATTCAACTTTTTATGTGACGGACATTCGCCCTTCCTACTCTTGCTTATTGGGCCGACCATGGATTCACAATGTTGGTGCTGTCACCTCTATGTTACATCAAATGTTGAAATACCCAACCAAGGGGAAGATCATTACTTTCCATGGAGAAGAGGAATATATGGTCAGTCATTTAAACTCCTTCAGATACGTGAAATTGGACGGCAAATTCATTGAAACTCCGTTTCAACATTTCGAGGAAGTCCCACCAACCGTGGATGTAACCAAAGTTGTTTCCCAAATCCCAAAGATTACAAGACCTCCGCTAAAGATGTCTTCCCTGAAAGAGACCAAGGCAGTAATAGAAGAAGGTGGGTGCACTGTTTAGGGCTAGCTCCCGGATATCCCATATAATTCTGACAAATTTGGTTTAGTTTTCACTTCAGGAGCCTAGAAAACTATACGCCGTGCTCGTGCCGGGGGACCACACTTGAAGATCAGCAACCACAGAGTCAACACAGTGGACAATGATGAGGACATCTACGACCTGGAGGAATGGATTTTCCCAACTGACAATGGAGGACTCAGCAACTGGGAGGCTAAAGATTTTGTCCCAATTACTTTTATCCAACAGTAATGGTCTTTAAATTTTGTCGGATTTGTAATAATTAAACATTTCTGACTTTTAAAGCCTTGTGTCCTAGCCGAGGCACAATGGTCCATTTGTAAGGGTTATTATCTCATTTTCATATGTCATCAATGAATCATGGACGTTTTTGCATACAAACTTTGTGTTCTTCGTCTTTCTTTTTACATTTTTTCAAAGATATCTATACTCATACACACACTTACATTCAAAATGCAGATCTACATCCATTCGGGATCCCATGTGTAACGATTCTGCTATGGCCTTTTGTGACTCTGAAAATATAATCTACCAGGACGAAGATGAAGGTGAGGAAGATTGTGAAGTGCTAGGAGAACTAGCAAGTATACTTCAACAAGAAAAGAGAACCATTCAGCCCCATGAAGAACCAGTGGACACAGTTAACCTAGGTACCAAAGAGCACAAGAAAGAAGTCAATGTGGGTGCCAATCTGGAACCTAGTGTCAAGAAACGTCTAATTTAGTTGCTACATGATTATGTTGAGGTCTTTTCCTGATCGTATAAAGACATGCTAGGACTTGATGCAGATATCGTGGTATATTATCTACAAACAAAAGAAGACTGCCCACCGGTAAAACAAAAGATTCGTCGCATGCGACCAGACATGTCAGAAAAGATCAAAGAGGAAGTAATGAAACAATTCAACTCCCGATTCTTGGACGTCAGCTCCTATCCGCAATGGGTCGCCAATGTTGTTCCCGTACCTAAAAAGGACGGAGAAGTAAGAATGTGCATAGACTACAGAGATTTGAATAGGGAAAGCCCTAAGGATGATTTCCCACTTCCCCATATCGATATTTTGGTTGATAATACAACACAACATAAGGTGTTTTCCTTCATGGACGGTTTCTCAGGCTACAACCAAATCAAAATGGCATATGAGGACATGGAGAAAATAACCTTTTTCACACAGTGGGGCACATTCTGCTACAAGGTTATGCCATTCAGGTTAAAGAATGGTGGGGAAACCTATCAGTGTGCCATGGTAGCCTTATTTCACGACATGATACATCATGAAATAGAGGTCTATGTGGACGATATGATAGCTAGATCTCAAATAGAGGAGGAACATCTTGACCATTTACATAATTTGTTTGAGAGATTAAAGAAATACAAGCTGAGGTTGAACCCAAATAAATGCACATTTGGGGCGAGGTCCAGTAAACTCCTAGGCTTTGTCGTCAGTGGTAAAGGTATTGAAGTGTATCCTGCCAAGGTGAAAGCAATACAAGAAATTCCTGCTCCTCGTACCGAGAAAGAAGTCAAAGGATTCTTGGAATGGTTAAACTACATTGCCAGATTCATTTCTCACCTGACAACTACTTGTGAACCAATCTTCAAATTACTGAAGAAAGATCAAGTAGTCAAATGGAATGATGAGTGCCAAACTGTCTTCGACAAGATCAAAGAATACCTGCAGGAGCCTCCGGTTTTGATGACACCAGTCGAGGGAAGACCCTTGATCATGTATCTAACTGTTTTGGAAAATTCAATGGGGTGTGTGTTGGGGAAGCATGACGAGTCTGGCCGAAAAGAACATGCTATTTATTACCTGAGCAAAAAGTTTACCGACTGTGAAACTAGATATTCACTGCTCGAGAAAACTTGTTGTGCTCTGGCATGGGCTGCTCGCTGGCTAAGACAGTATATGTTGACCCATACTACCTTATTGATATCTAAAATGGATCCAATAAAATACATCTTCGAAAAGCCTGCTCTCTCTGGGAGAATAGCAAGATGGCAGATGATCCTGACGGAATATGACATCCAGTATACTACCCAAAAAGCAATAAAGGGTAGTGTACTAGCTGATCACCTTGCTCATCAAGCTATGGATGAATACCAGTCCATGAAGTTCGAATTCCCAGATGAAGACATCATGATGGTAAACAACTGTGAAGAATTCAGACCATGTGACGGACCTGAACAAGGATCCCGATGGACCCTGGTTTTTGATGGGGCGTCCAACGCACTCGGAAATGGTATAGGTGTTGTACCCATATCTCTTGAAGGATGTCGTACTCCCTTTACGGCAAGACTCTGCTTCATTTGTACAAATAACATGGCAGAATACGAAGCGTGCATTTTTGGTCTCAAAGCCACCATAGATTTGGGAATCAAATCCTTAAATGTATTCGGAGATTCAACTTTGGTCATCAGCCGGATCAAAGGGGAATGAGACACCAAATACCCTAACCTTATCCCCTACAAAGAACATGTGTTGACATTGATTCCACATTTTGAGAAGATTACCTTTGAGCATTTCCCGCGAGAAGAAAATCAGCTAGCAGACGCACTAGCCACAATGTCATCCATGTTTAAACTTAAATGGGATAACGAGGCTCCCCAGATCACCATTGAACGAATGGATGAACCAGCTCATTGTCACGAGATTAATACTGAAGAAGTAGTGGACCGGCCTTGGTTTCACGAAGTCAAGAGGTATCTCAAGGCTCAAGAATATCCGGAAGGAGCTTCAGTCAATGATAAAAAGTTCTTAAGGAGATTCACTGATAAGTTCTTCCTTAACAATGGCATTCTCTACAGATGCAACCATGACTCTTTGTTACTTTGGTGTATAGACAAGGTTGAAGCGGAAAAGATCATGGATGAGTTACATGAAGGCACTTTTGGCACCCATTCCAGTGGGCATACGATGGAAAAAAAATATCCTACGGGCAGGCTATTACTGGTCTACCATAGAAGAAGATTGCTATCAACACTCTGGAACCTGCCATAAGTGTCAGATCTATGCTGACAAAGTGCACATACCTCCGGTTCCTCGGAATGTCTTGACGACTCCTTGGTCTTTTGCAATTTGGGGTATAGATATGATTGGGTAAATCAAACCAACAACCTCTAATGGACACCGCTTCATCTTAGTTGCCATTGACTATTTTACAAAATGGGTTGAGGCGACCTCTTTCACTTCCGTTACCAAGAATGTTGTAGCCCGTTTCATTAAACATAATCTCATTTGTCGATATGGTATCCCGGAGAGGATAATCACAGACAATGGCACGAATCTAAACAATACTATGATCACTGCCCTGTGCGAGCAATTCAAGATCCAGCATCATAATTCTTCCCCTTACCGGCCAAAGATGAATGGTGTTGTCGAAGCCGCAAATAAGAACATCAAAAAGATCATATAGAAAATGATAGTCACATACAAAGACTGGCATGAGATGCTACCATTCGCTCTCCACGGTTATCGTACCACGACGCGCACATAAACCGGGGCAACACCTTACTCTTTGGTATATGGCATGGAAGCTGTCTTGCCTATTGAGGTCCAGATCCCCTCTCTGAGAATTATGAAGGATGCAGGGTTGAATGAAGACGATTGGATCCAAACTCGACTTGATCAACTGAACTTAATTAATGAGAAAAGGCTTACTGCTGTCTGTCATGGTCAAATGTATCAAAAACAGTTGATCAAGGCTTTCAACAAAAAGGTCAGACACCAAGTATATCAAGTCGGGGATTTGGTGATCAAGCGCATCATACTTCCGCAAGGTGATCCCAGGGGAAAATGGACTCCTACATATGAAGGGACATTTGTGATCAAAAGCATATTCTCTGGTGGAGCAATGATCTTAACCACTATGGATGGCGATGACCTGCCGCACCCTGTGAACACAAACATAGTCAAAAGATACTATGCATAAGAAACCCGCTAGGTTGACACACCTAGGCAAAACAAGGGCATCCCAGCGAACCAAAGGGTTCAGGAAAAAATTAGGGATAAAACAAAAAAAATATGTACACCCGGCAAATTGAAAACCCGAAAGGGCGACTTGGGAATAAAAGGGTATCCCGGTGGACTGAAAACCCGAAAGGACGGTCCAGGAAAAAGTTAGGGAATTAAAGTGTATGACTATGTCCCATTTGGATCACCTTACAGACAACATTTGGCTTCGACTGACAAACTCAGCGGTTCTGATCAATCCAATCAAATTCAGACAAGGAAGCAAATGGACAAGACACTCAGAGACACGAAGGCTATAGCAAAATGGGAACCCCGTGGGATTATTTCACATAGATATCTTTTATTTGTAATAAATTTTCATTTTTTACGACGATGTTCTCTTACTAGAATGTTTTTCTCATTGTACAAAAATACTTACTCAAAGTGAATACAAAAATATCCCTTTGAAAGTACAAAACTATCTGTTTTTCTTTACTCTTGTGTTTTGTTTACGACAACGTCCAATGATTTATTTTTGAACATATGCATTTGAATGTAACTACCATTTACAAGCGAACAAAATAGAAAGAAAATCACTAATGGCTTTAAGAAATAGGGAAATCTCTCTAAGATATTTCCATAAAATTCCCCGCAGTGTGCAGTTTAATCCCCAGCGGAACAAAACTTCCAGTTATCACTAACCGGTAGAAGTCGCCAAATTTCTCAGGATTCCCCAACAGGATTTTACAATCAGTACACGGAATTTCCCTCACAACAAGTTTATTTCTCTAAGTAGAAATTCATCAACACTTCAAAACATGAAGACTTGCACTCCGTATCCTCAGCAGCAGTTAGGGATTTATTTTCCCCAATCCAAAAAGCAGTGCAACAGATTAGCTCACGTACGCATACATCGCATCCATATATCATAAAAATCGATAACACGAATGCATGTATCATAATATCATTATACCATGCAACACGACATTGCATATTAGCTAACATTTTACCCTTTTCAAGATAAGGTTAATCAACAACTACCATTAACAATGTTCAAAGGCTTTTCAGATACAGTTCAGATACGCTCCAGACACAGATGCCATCCTGATACTCACTCAAATATAGATGCCATCCTATACTCATTCAAATTCAACTTTCATATACAGTTCAGATACGCTCCAGATACGAATTCCATCTTGATACTCATTCAGATTCAGTTTTTAGATACAGTTCATATACGCTCCAGATACGGATGCAATCCTGATACTCATTCGGATTCAGCTCTCAGATACAGTTCAGATACGCTTCAGACACGGATGCCATCTTGATACTCTTTCAGATTAGGCTCTCAACAATCATTTTTGAATGACATCTTTAAGCCCATTCCCTATACCATCAACCATCACATCATCGAGTGCAAATTTCTGGGCACTCTAATGTCCAATCATCTTCCACCTTCGAGTCACGAATGGCAAAACTCGCCAATCTAAATCTTCAGGCTTAAGAAGATTGAACAGGGGCAGAAGTTGTACCCTAAAATTTTCCCTCTCATTTATCAAGAATTTTCTCACAAGATCTCCTTTGGCTCAAGACTGTACTACGGTTGATCAGCTTAAGACGCCTCTTTAAACACTGATGACCAAAATTAGGGTTTGAGATTGCACAAGGATATTTGAACTTCTAATGCCCCATGTGACTTTCATATATCATTATGGACCCTCAAGATTACTCATGTCAAGTTTTAAGCTTTGGATCACACTTTTGCTTCGTCAATTGAGCAGTTGAACTGAAAATCAGCTGTATTGGGGAAAAAGTCAATTGTGGCCAATTTACAGTTAAACTTCATAATTTTCGATCCACATCAACATTTCAAACTCATATGTATCATTTGATCAAGTTTGGACCATAATTCCTCAAGAATTTTGATTAAATCTTCAAAAGGGCAAAATGGTCAAAATTAGGGTTTTGACTAGGAAAGGACAATTTCTGATTTTTGACCTAGAAAATGATCAATTGGTTTAAGGCATGATGTCAAGAGTCCAATTGAATCATTTAGACCTAATGACATGGCTCAAAACATTGATCAAGTCCAATGGATTGACAGATGAATTTTCAGTCAATTGATCAAAAGTCAACTGTATACTAAAAAGTCAAACCTTGACTTTTTGGTCAAAATCAAACGTCAAAGATCACAATTCATCAAAGCATATCCAAATATGAAACTTATTTATCAAGAAATAAAAAATTCAAGATTTCATTTTGAAAAGTTAAAATTTCTAAACTTAGAAATTTTTCTAAGTGTTGGAAATTTCTTATTTTTTCACAACTTTGAGCAAAATTTTCACCATGATGCAAGATGATTCAAAAGAAACTTTCAACATGAAAGTTGTAGATCTCCATGAAATATACAACATTTATTTACACAACTACTTCTAAAAGTGCTTGTATCTCAAGTTATAATTTTAAGAACACATGGTCATGAAACAAAACACTTAGTGAAATTTTGCCCTAATTTGGTCAGGATTTTGACCTAACTTCATGGCACTTTTTCATATAGTTCCAAGGGTAATTTTCAAAAGTGATTCAAATAGGGGTTGCATAACACATTACAAGCTTTTCAAAATGTCCAAGAACTCCTTGAGATCATTTTTGAGTAGGGAGAATCAAAGAGATGAAGTTAGAATTTTCACACTTGAATTACAAGTCATTTTGTGATGAACAAGATTCAAAATTCAAACTTATGTTGCAAAACATCTACTTTTCAGGCCTCAAACTTGTTAGGAACTCCATAATTAATTACTTACACAGATGTTAGAGGTCTCATTTCAAGCATTTAATTCAAGGCCATGCTTTATATCCATTTTGGGAAGAAAGTGCACAATGCAATTTTGATAAAGTAGCTTTTTGCACAAAACTTGTTCTTGAGCCTTGCAATTGCTTTCTTCTGATTATACAAGTCCCATAACTCAAGAGAATCTTATTTATAAACTTATAATCACTCAGCACATGCTTGTACTTCCTCTTGAAACTTTGTTTTCCCATCGTTCTTGAAAATCAAGTAACATAGCCATTAGCTTGTAACTTGTACTTCTGACTCTCAAAAGCACTCAAGCTTTTTTCTTATACATACACAAGTTATTTTCCATAAATCCCACGTATACTTGAGCCCTAAAAACACCAAGAACACAGAATCACCAAAAACACCTCAAAACTTGCCATTCTGAGTTTTGAATCCAATCTCCAAATTTGCTTGTGCGTTTCTTGGCGTCCTACTTTCAAAAGCTTCTAAATAACATACATAAACAATTCCAACACCTGCAACACCACTGTAACACCTCCATCATCATTCACTATTTTCAAAAATAGCACATTGCACCTTAATTTCTCCAGAACTCCTCAGGCACTTTCAGCTCAAGCTAAGCATCACATTGGCTTCCTGGGAACTTGAGGAAGCTAATCCAATCATTGGAACCCACTAAAAGCTACTCAAAATCAAAACACGATACCCTCTTGCAAGGTGAGTTTTCTGACTTTTGAACTCTTTAAACAAGCATCATTAATGGTTTATTTGTGAATAAGAAATGTAGGTATCATTGTCCTGAAGCTAACCATGTCCATAGTTTTCATTTATGTTGCTCGAGCTTAGAGAATTTTAAGATTGAAGTTTATAAATTTTTTAGGGTTCAGAATAGGGCCATTAAAATTCATGCTTGTCTTTGATCTATAATTTTATTGCTTTGCATTTCTGAAATCGTGAGGAAATTTGCCACAAGTTTGCTGTTTATATTTTTCATTTTTGTTGAGAATTGAATAAGATACAGAGGTTCAGGCTGGGCATGAGGTTGAAGATGAAGTTGTCTTCAGGAACATGTTTACCATATATATTTGTGGTTTGATATTAATAAACGGATGTATAGCCACCCCAGTGGTAGAAGAGTGCGCCTGTGACTATAGGGACCTGGGTTCGAGCCCCAGTGGTACCCTTTTGGGATTTTTCATATTTTTTCACATATTTTGACCTTTTTTTGGCAGCGCTGGACCTCATCCCCTTGGGCTTTATTTTTTTACTTCTGACCCCCCTTACTGGCTATTCACACACTGGCCCATTTTATTTTATTTTTCTCATTTTTATTTATTTGTTTTCTTAAATATATTATCTAACACTAAAAAAATCAGAAAAAATATAAAAATATTAGATTTATATTTTGATATAGTTTATTTATTTATTTTTTTACACTAAAATTATTTTATTTAATCATACTTTATTTATTTCACTAATTGATTTATAAATTTAATTAGAAACTAGGATTATTTTAGTTATTTTCTTTTACACAATTTAAATATATTATTTTAAAATATAAAAAGACCAAAAATATTTTATAATACTATAAATTATTTTTAAGACAAAAATACCAAAAATATTCTTCTTATAAACTTAATTTCTTTTTTAATCAATTAATATATTAGGGTTTTATTTAAATTATTTTCCTAGTAAATTTAGGTTTTACTTTTTTACTAATTTAATTAATTATTTTTCTTTTAGTTAATTAGGTTAAAACAAACCCCCTTTTTCCTAAAAAATCCAAATAAAAGTCCTTTTTCTTACCATTTTACATTCTTGTATATTTACTCATTTTTGTACATTATTTATCCAAATTCAATATGGCTTTAATAGATAATTAGGTTTATTTTCTAGAAATCCCCATTTGTAATTTGTACACACTCGTCCCACAAGCATTGTAATAGTGTAGTAATTTTAAATTCCGCAATTTATCGCTTTATATACAAATGCTAGTAATTAGGGCTTGTATGGAAAAACTAAAACCAATCAATTAGAAAACCCTAATCAAAGACAAAACCAAGCATGAAAAACAATACACTTGCACACAAGCACCCTTAGGGTAAAACCCACTTGGTTGCCTTACAAAATGGCCATATTATGCATGTGAGGTATCTTAGCAAAAACAAGCAAAAATATAAGATCATAGTCCCTCGATGACGCTATCTATGTTGCCTTTCAAATAATCTTAGTCCCTAAAAGAGAATGCTAAGATATCTCGCAACATTGCTAATCATGGTTATACGATGACCCACGCCCGTCCCGTTTACATCCAAAGATAGGGTTACTTACCAAATCAATGGTAAGATAACAATGTCAAAGGAGAAAGGAAATGAACATAAAAGACTTTTGAGTAGGTAGAATGTTCCTAGTTACTTGCTCCCTTTCAAAACAAAACATCCTTGCTATTTTCAAAACAAACACCTACACTTTTAAAACATCTTACAAACTTGAAAACATTTTCAAAAGATCAACATCTTTGTATACATTCTTACGAACAAGAATCATTACAAAAGTTGCCTAAACAATGGCCTCTTTTCAAAAATACTTTCAAAACCACACAAAGCACAATTTCAAACAAAAGCAAGTGATCTAGCAAGTGACTAAGAGCCCATGGAAAACCATGGATGAAAAGGGTGCTAATACCTTCCCTTTTCATAATCTACCCCCCGAACTCAAGAAATAATCTCAAAGGTCTTTCCTATGCTTTTTCACCTTTCCTTTTGGATAAAAGAAAAGTCAGTGGCGACTCTTGCTAACCGCAACATTTGAGATCAAACACAAAACACCCATGTCAGTTCTCCTACCATATCAGACTGAGCAAACCATCAAGGATCTACAGGCACAAAATGCCCAATTTCAACAAATGTTCGTAGCTTTGGCAAAAGGGCAGGAAGATCTGAAGGCCCTTATCCAGAAGAAGAAGAAGAAGAAGAAGAAGAAGACCTCTGGTGTTATGAATCTGGGCAGAAGGTTAAAGGGGTCGTTAAAGCAAGCAGTTGATCTGAACTCCTCATCCAAAGAAGGGGAGAATCAAGAGAGAGATAAGGGAGGAAGACCTTATCCCTAAAGTTTCTGATAATGGCATCGACTATAATGATGAACAATATCCTCCCACTGAGGATAGATACACACAGTTAGAGGATCAGATGAGCGCAATAGAGATCCAGAGAATACCAGGGCTAGATTTCGAAGAGCTGGGTTTGTTATCTGGGGTAGTCATCCCACAGAAGTTTAAGGCTCCGGTTTTTGCGAAGTATGATGTGGTGTCTTGTCCCAAACTTCATCTCTGTTCCTATGTGAGGAAGATTCAGCCTCACACTGCTGATAGGAACTTGTGGGTTCACTTCTTTCAGAACAGTCTGTCCAGGACTCAGCTTGAATGGTTCTATCATCTGGAGGGGACCAATGTCTGCAACTGGGAGGATTTGGCTGCAGCTTTTTATAAGCAGTATCAATACAACACTAACCTTGCCCCTACTCGTACTCAACTCCAGAGTATGTCCATGGGTGCAGGTGAAGGCTTTAAGGACTATGAACAGAAGTGGAGAGATCTGGCAGGGAGAGTCCAACCCCCTTTGTCTGATAGGGAGTTGGTTGACATGTTTCTTGGGACGCTGTGTTGTCCATTCTTTAATCACCTGATTGGTAGCTCCTCAACTGGTTTCATCGAGCTGATATTAACTGGAGAAAGGTTAGAAGCTGGGATCCGGAGTGGAAAAATACAGAAAGATACCTCGTCAAGTTCTGTGAAGAATCCCTTCACGTGTAAGAAGGAGGTCAGTTCCATTTACAGCCAAAGAAGTCAGAGCAGAGCTGAATGCCGTCTAACAGTAGGTGCTATAATGATACCTAGGCCTGCGGCTACCCCCACAACGAAACAATCAGCAAAGAGTAGAAAGACCGCAAAGGCAGTTTACCCGGATTAACATGACATTGACTGATGTTTTACCCCATCTGATAAGATCCAACTTGGCAACCTTAAAGGAGGCTCCCAAGAATCCCAACACCACATCTCCTCGGTATAACCCAAACGCTCGGTGTGCCTACCATTATGATAGTCCTGGCCATAATACACATGACTGCTGGGCTCTGTGAAATAAGGTACAAGATCTCATTGAAGCTAAGGAGATTGAGTTTGATGCTCCTGAGAAGCCTAATGTCATAACTTCTCCCATGCCCAAGCACAATCGTGGAGTTAATGCCATTGATACTGATCTGTTTGTTACCTCTGTTAATGAAATTTCTACTCCTCTTATGACTGTCAATAAGAATTTGTTGCTGGCCGGTTTATTTCTGGGATGTGGTGAAAGTTTCCACATGTGTTCATCTTTGCCCTCTAGTTGCTATTTGCTGAAAGCAGGTGTTCAATGCCTGTTGGACAGCAGAGAGATTTTGTTCGAAAAGACTCTGATTCCGACTGTTCTGTGTGAAGATATTGCCATTATAACCATTTCTGCCAATCCTTCCAAGGTCTCCTCTAAAAGAGCTGTTAGGATTACACTTGTTCCAATAATTTCCCCGTTGATAATCACTTTTCTTGGTCCCGTATCGTACTCCTCGGACAAAGCTGTCCCTTGGAATTACGGTGCTTGTAAGATTAAGATTGCGCCTAAGAGGGGGGGTGAATTAGGTGGTGGTCTATTTTTGACTTATTTTATACTTTCTGGTTTTGATTTAGTGCTTTGAAAACTGTAAAGTGCAGAAAGTAAAGAGACACGGAGAATTATCCTGGTTCCTTCCACACCCCGGAAGTACGTCCAGTCCCCTTGCAAACACGCAAGAGATTTTACTATATTGTTAGAACTTTTACAAGACTCTTCCTAGTCTTATCCACTAAAGAACCTAACAAATAACCAAGAACACCCTCTTGGATTTCCAATAAGTCTAATGAGAACAATCCTCTCAAAAGATACCTCTTGTTTCCAATAATGGACAAC
Source organism: Vicia faba (assembly GCA_948472305.1). Lineage (NCBI taxonomy): Eukaryota > Viridiplantae > Streptophyta > Magnoliopsida > Fabales > Fabaceae > Vicia > Vicia faba. Next base: position 819,096,985 of record OX451736.1, read on the forward strand.
AAGGAACAAAAGTAATCTAATACTTAATTCCAACAATCCTGGAAATAAGTTACACTTTGTATGTTTTTATGAAGTATGATTTCTTGAAAGATGTTGATCACATAGAGTGACTTCTTTGAAGTTTCTTCTTTCTTCTCTTGTAAGCAATTCAAACTGTAACACAAAGGTTAGATAATGCTCAAAGATTTATGTTCTTTATATGTGTGAAAGTGCAGAAAATCTTTGTTCTTAAAAGTTAAGAAATATGAAGTTTGAATATTTTACAAAGTTCAGATTTTATTGCAAGAGGAGAGTTGTTTATGATTTGAAATATTTTGTAATATATAGTAATCAAGATACCTTTCCAAAAGGACACTTTTCTGTTTGAAAAACTTGACAAGATGCAATGTTTGATCATGCAACTATTGGAGAAAAGGTGTGAAGGATATCTTGAAACCAGTTCAGATTTTTCAAAATTTTCAATGTGCAAATCGATTAACATAAGATGCAAATCGATTGCACGTGTTTGTAACGTTCAGAATTTCAAAAAATTTGAAGTGTAAATCGATTAGCATGTTGTGTCAATCGATTTACAAGAGTTAAAAAATCAGTTTGTTCTGTGATCAATCGATTTACACAACCTGTAAATCGATTGCTGGCAGGAGCAAACAGTTTTTTGAAAAAGCATGTGTAAATCGATTTACACAATATGTTAATCGATTTACAACAGAGAAAAACTTAAAAAATGTTTTGAAATATAATTGAAGTGATGTGGCAAGTGTGTATATCATTTTTGAGCATTTCTAATCAATGTAGTTTAATTGAGAATTGATATACTTGATTGCTTGCCAAGTTCCTTGAAGCTTTGAGTGAATGATGCTTTAAGTTAATTTCCACTTCTTTTCCTTCTTTCCATAATGCTTGTTTGTCTTTCATCAAACTAGCTTGTTTGTCTTTCATCAAAACTAAAGTTGAGTTGAGGCTTGAGATTACAGTGCTGACATCTACTACCATGGCGTCAAACAAGATTTGAAGACCGAAGAGGCTGATCCCGATATCAGTAATATTGTCGGGGCCATCAAAGTTACCCGGAGTAGAAGGGTTTTCTCCCCTGAGATATCCCCGAAGACTGTCACTAAGCATGTTGTTATTCCTTTTGTTATTTCAACCGGTACTTTTGTTACTACTCATGTCCTTACTCCAGTTGTTACCCCTGCTGATGAGGCATTTGGGACTCGGGCCAAAGAAGTTATAGGTGAGCCTGCCTGGACGGAGGAACCTAGAAAGGTTGTTGTGGAATCCTCTAAGCAAGAAATAAAGGAAATCTTAAAAATAATCAAGAAGAGCGGCTCTAATATGGTCGAGCAGCTGGGGAATACCCCTTCGAAGATATCAATTTTGTCTCTGTTGTTATGTTCCGAGGCCCATGCAAAGGCTTTGATTGCATTCCTCAAGACTGCACATGTGCTGCAAGAAACCTCTGCCGACCAATTCAAAGATTGTGTGGCCAGCTTGACTGCTGACAATGGGTTGGGTTTTTTGAACACTGATCTAACACCAAAGGGGAGAAAGCATAATGATGCTCTGCATGTCTAGATTGAATGCAGGGGCACTACTATGGCTCGCGTGCTAGTGGACATTGGATCTATTTCAATCCGCTCAAATCCAGTGAAATCTATATCAAAAGCTGCCATAATCCTTGTAATGAAATATGCATATGGTAGAAAGGTGGCCCTTGCGGCAACTTTTAGCATATGCATCACAATCAATTCTGCCCAATTAACCGGAATTCCATTTTTCCTTGCATAGATGATTTGCAGTTCTAGGTCGGTCACCGTACAATGATTCCCTGCTCTAGGAAACAGAATATACACCAGAAAATAGTGAAACAACCTATCATCAATATGAAAGTTTCCAGCACTCCATGTGTCCCTAGCTGGAATAACCCCGCCAAGACTTCGAATCCGCTTGGCACGGTATTCAGATATTGATAACCTTCCAATGCTATAGAAAAATTCTCGCTTCTGATAGTTTTCCCAAGCAGCATCTTCTGGATCATAGAGGGTACTTCCAGAATATGGAATGTTCAAAATTCTGCCAATAGTTTTGGAATACAGAGGGATTCTTTTTCCAAGGACATAGGTATAACATTTGTTGTTGTCATAATACATATTGCTGTAGAAAATTCTAACCAGATCCGGGTAATAGAAACCATGTGAAGATATTAATGGTTCTAAACCATAAGCAATGAAATCTCTTTGAAACGAGAAGCATTCATCTGGAAAAGTAGATAACATACCAAACTTTGGAGAAGAGATGATTTTCTTTTGAAAATGCTTGATAAATCTGTCCCGCTGTGGATCCGAGAGGTATTCGAGCACAGAGTTTTCAGATGTTGACGTAGCTTGCTTCTTTCCTTTCTCTGAGGCAAAGGCTTTTCTCTTGGGAGCCATGGATCTTGTTAGGGTTTTGGAAAGAGAGATATAGAGTTCTTTTTGTTGTTATGTGAGAGAGTGTGTTGGTGTTATGAGATAGTTTTGGTGAGTTTAAATAATATAGAGAGTAAGTGAGGTCTTTATGAGGTTTTAATTTGGTGATTTGGTCAAGGTTTCATTGATTGGGCAATAGTAGGATGGGAGGTTGAGAGACAATGAATGTTTGACCAATATATTAAAAGCTCATACAAGTATCACATGTTAAAAAATAAATTGCATAGAGAAAATATACAGAAAATGCTTCAGATTCTGTGGTAAATCGATTTGCCCCTTGGTTAAATCGATTTACACAGAACATTTTTATAAAAAATAATTTTCGTTCAGTGGTAAATCGATTTACATATTGTGTAAATCGATTTACATATTGTGTAAATCGATTTACACAAAAGATTTTATATAAAAAAATGATTTGCTTCAGTGGTAAATCGATTTACTTAAAGAAAAATTTTAAAAATCATTATTTTTAACATTTGAAACAATGTCTAACCACATATATATGTACATTAAGGTATAGTTAAGGATTGAGTGCACCTTAAATATCTTGTTCATCGAGGATTCCAAGTTCACGATGAATTTTGAAAAATGCATCCTTTGCAAGAGGTTTTGTGAAGATGTCCGCGAGTTGATTTTGAGTGTCCACGAATGTGATCTCGACATCTCCTTTGAGTACATGGTCTCGGATGAAATGATGTCTGATGTCAATGTGTTTCGTCCGGGAATGCATAACTGGATTTTTCGTAATATTGATCGCGCTTGTGTTATCACATCGAAGAGGAATGCATCCAAGGTTTACTCCATAGTCAAGTAATTGTTGTTTTAGCCAAAGAATTTGAGCGCATCCACTTCCAGCCGCAATGTGTTCTGCTTCGGCAGTGCTGAGAGCTACGCTTGCTTGCTTTTTGCATGACCATGAAACCAAGGCATTTCCAAGAATGTGACATGTTCCACTTATACTTTTGCGATCAGTTTTGCAACCTGCATAGTCAGCATCAGAATAACTAACTAGATTGCACATACTACCTTTTGGATACCATAATCCGACGTTGGTTGTTCCTTTGAGATATTTTATTATGCGCTTGACTGCTGCAAGGTGAGACTCTTTAGGATTGGCTTGATATCTTGCACATAGGCAAACGCTGAACATAATGTCAGGTCTACTTGCTGTTAAATAGAGGAGTGAGCTAATCATTCCACGATACTTAGTTATGTCAATAGAATTCCCTGATTCATCTGGATCAAGATAGGTGCCTGGTCCCATAGGAATTGCACTTTCTTTGCTACTTTCCATCTCAAATTTCTTTATAAGGTCTTTGCAATATTTTGATTGGTTTACGAAGATACCATGTTTGAGTTGCTTAATTTGAAGACCAAGAAAGAAATTCAATCTTCCCATCATAGACATCTCAAACTCTCCTTGCATCATAGACGAAAATTCCTTGCACATATTTTGGTTAGTTGGACCGAAAACAATATCATCTACATAGATTTGTACAAGTAAGGTATGATGATTAACATTTTTTATGAAGAGAGTGGTATCAACTTTACCCTTTACAAACCCTTTTTCACATAGGAATGCGCTTAGTCTATCATACCAAGCCCTTGGTGCTTGCTTCAGCCCATAGAGAGCTTTCTTTAGTTTGAAGACATGATTAGGATGTTTGAAGTCTTCAAATCCGGGAGGTTGCTTTACATAGACTTCTTCATTTATGAATCCGTTGAGAAATGCGCTTTTTACATCCATTTGAAAAAGTTCAAAGTCCAATGAGCATGCATATGCAAGTAATAATCTTATTGCTTCCAAACGTGCTACCGGAGCAAAAGTTTCTTCAAAATAAATTCCTTCCTCTTGGTTGTATCCTTGAGCAACTAGTCTTGCCTTGTTTTGAGTGATTATTCCATTTTCATCCATCTTGTTTTTGAAAACCCATTTGGTTCCAATGATACGTTTATTTCCTGGATTAGGAACAAGTTCCCAAACTTCGTTCCGCTCGAATTGGTTTAACTCCTCTTGCATGGCAAGGATCCATTGATCATCTTCTAGTGCTTGAGCCACTTTAGTAGGTTCAACTTGAGATACAAACGCCATATTTAAGCATGCATCCTTAAGATTTAGCCGAGTAGATACTCCTTTGCTAATATCTCCAATTATATTGTCAATTGGATGATCACGATGAGTTCTCCATTCTTGAGGAAGATCATCATCATTTTCATTTTGATGTGAAAGTTCATGTGTTTGTTCCGGATTGACAATTTTGCCATCTCCGCAGGAAATCTCATGAGATAGATCTATAGAATCATCATCATCACAAATAACAACTTCCTCCTTGGAGGTGTTAGATTCATCAAAAGAAACATGCATTGATTCTTCTATAGTTAAAGTTCTTTTATTGTAAATTCTAAAAGCTTTGCTAGAAAGGGAGTAACCGAGAAAGATACCTTCATCCGATTTTTCATCGAACTTACCGAGATTGTCTTTGTCGTTGTTAAGGACAAAACATTTGCACCCGAAAATATGAAAGTGAGAGATATTTGGTTTTCTTCCTTTTTAAATCTCATATAGAGTTTTCTTTAGTATAGGTCTTATGATCACGCGATTGCTTACATAACATGCAGTGCTTACCGCATCCGCCCAAAAATATTTAGGCAAACTTGAGTCACTTAGCATGGTTCTAGCAAGTTCCACCAAAGACCTATTTTTCCTTTCAACTACTCCATTTTGTTGTGGAGTTCTTGGTGCTGAAAAATTGTGGAAGATCCCATTTTCTTCACAAAATTCTTCAAATAGACTGTTTTGGAACTCTCCACCGTGATCACTTCGGGTTGATGTTATCTTTGATGACTTCTCATTTTGAACTTGTTTTGCATATCTCTTGAATGCCTTGAATGCTTCATTCTTGTGCACTAAAAACAAAGTCCAAGTGAAACGGGAAAAATCATCTACAATAACTAATGCATAAATGTTACCTCTGAAGCTTCTTGTTCTAGATGGACCAAAAAGATCCATGTGCAACAATTGAAGTGGTCTTGTTGTTGAAACTACATTCTTTGGTTTGAAAGTTGATTTGGTCTGTTTTCCCTTTTGGCATGCACTACATAATTTGTCTTTGATGAACTTCATCTTTGGTAGACCAATAACTAAGTCATGCTTAACCAATTTGTTCAAGTGCTCCATGTGAATGTGAGCAATCCTCTTATGCCATAACCAAGCGTCATTGTTGTTTACCATAAGACATTGTACCTTCATAGAGGAATCATCTAGAGTAATCATAAAAATATTGTTAGATCTTATACCTTTGAGTTTTACCTCATTGGTTGCCTCATCCATAATAAGGCATTCTTCTTTGTTGAATTTGATCTTGAACCCTCTATCGCAAAGTTGACTTATGCTAAGAAGGTTGTGCTTTAATCCTTCAACATAAAGAACATCCTCAATTTGAATGGATGGAGGTGTGCCAACTATTCCAACGCCAAGAATCTTTCCTTTGGTGTTGTCTCCATAGGTGACATACCCTTTGGCTTTATGTACTAGATATGAAAATTGGTGTACATCTCCTGTCATATGCTTTGAACATCCACTGTCAAGATACCAAACATTTGAAGTGGATTTCAAGCATACCTACAAAAACAAATTATTTCTTGTTAGGTACCCAAGTTGCCTCTTCTTCATTGTCGGAGTGATGCGATGCCATTAAGGCTAAGTTTGCACATTCGTCGCTTTCCAATTCTGATGAACTGCTCATATCATTATCTTCCCATGCTATGTAGGCTTTCTTTTGTTTTGAGTCCTTTCCTTTGAATCCATTTTTCTTTGGGAGATTTGGACAGTTTGGCTTGATGTGTCCTTGCTTTCCACATTCATAACATAAGACATCTTGTGTTGATGTGGAGGCTTCTCTTTTCTTGAAGTGCTTTCTCTTATGTGCATGAGATCCTCCTTTGTCATTTCTGCCAAAAAACTTCCCAAGTCTTTTCACTAGAAGCATGAAATTTTCATCTTCTTCCGGATTGTCTTCTTTTACCACTTCTTTTGAATCAATTTTTAAAGCAATGTTTTTGGACTTCTTTTCTAGATTCTCATGTTTTTCAAGTCTACCGAGTTCCGTTTCGTATTCTTGAAGTTTGCCAAATAATGTAGCGGAAGTCATTGCGGAGAGACTCTTCTTTTCCGAGATTGCCGTTACCTTTGGTTGCCATTCCCTAGTCAATGATCTAAGGATTTTCAAGTTGAGTTCATCATTTGACAGGGTTTTACCAAGAGCATTTAAGTGATTTGTCAAATGCACAAATCTCTTTTGTAAGTCAAGAATGGATTCTCCGGGCTGCATTCGAAATAGTTCATATTCTTGACTCAAGGTATTTAGCCTTGATCTTTTTACTTCAGCCGTTCCTTCATGAGTTTGAACCAAGGTATCCCAAATTTCCTTTGCTGTTTTGCAGTTTGAGACACGGAAAAATTCGTCCATACTGAGAGCACCTTGAAGAAGGTTTATTGCCTTTTTGTCATAGAGAACTTTCTTTTTATCATCATCGTCCCATGCAGTTTTAGGCTTTGCAGACCCAACGCCATTAATTACCGTTATCGGGATAAATGGACCATTTTCAACAGCATCCCATACTTTCTCTCCTTGTGCTTCTAAATGCGCCTTCATGCGTATTTTCCAAAAGTCAAAATATTCACCACAAAATACAGGAGGATTGTTGTTACTACCACCATCTCTGAAAACTGGTTGATGATTTGCAGAAGCCATTCTGGATCTCTAGGAGCAGGTTACCTATAACCTGCTCTAATACCAATTGTAAGATTAAGATTGCGCCTAAGAGGGGGGGTGAATTAGGTGGTGGTCTATTTTTGACTTATTTTATACTTTCTGGTTTTGATTTAGTGCTTTGAAAACTGTAAAGTGCAGAAAGTAAAGAGACACGGAGAATTATCCTGGTTCCTTCCACACCCCGGAAGTACGTCCAGTCCCCTTGCAAACACGCAAGAGATTTTACTATATTGTTAGAACTTTTACAAGACTCTTCCTAGTCTTATCCACTAAAGAACCTAACAAATAACCAAGAACACCCTCTTGGATTTCCAATAAGTCTAATGAGAACAATCCTCTCAAAAGATACCTCTTGTTTCCAATAATGGACAACAAGGAACAAAAGTAATCTAATACTTAATTCCAACAATCCTGGAAATAAGTTACACTTTGTATGTTTTTATGAAGTATGATTTCTTGAAAGATGTTGATCACATAGAGTGACTTCTTTGAAGTTTCTTCTTTCTTCTCTTGTAAGCAATTCAAACTGTAACACAAAGGTTAGATAATGCTCAAAGATTTCTGTTCTTTATATGTGTGAAAGTGCAGAAAATCTTTGTTCTTAAAAGTTAAGAAATATGAAGTTTGAATATTTTACAAAGTTCAGATTTTATTGCAAGAGGAGAGTTGTTTATGATTTGAAATATTTTGTAATATATAGTAATCAAGATACCTTTCCAAAAGGACACTTTTCTGTTTGAAAAACTTGACAAGATGCAATGTTTGATCATGCAACTATTGGAGAAAAGGTGTGAAGGATATCTTGAAACCAGTTCAGATTTTTCAAAATTTTCAATGTGCAAATCGATTAACATAAGATGCAAATCGATTGCACGTGTTTGTAACGTTCAGAATTTCAAAAAATTTGAAGTGTAAATCGATTAGCATGTTGTGTCAATCGATTTACAAGAGTTAAAAAATCAGTTTGTTCTGTGATCAATCGATTTACACAACCTGTAAATCGATTGCTGGCAGGAGCAAACAATTTTTTGAAAAAGCATGTGTAAATCGATTTACACAATATGTTAATCGATTTACAGCAGAGAAAAACTTAAAAAATGTTTTGAAATATAATTGAAGTGATGTGGCAAGTGTGTATATCATTTTTGAGCATTTCTAATCAATGTAGTTTAATTGAGAATTGATATACTTGATTGCTTGCCAAGTTCCTTGAAGCTTTGAGTGAATGATGCTTTAAGTTAATTTCCACTTCTTTTCCTTCTTTCCATAATGCTTGTTTGTCTTTCATCAAACTAGCTTGTTTGTCTTTCATCAAAACTAAAGTTGAGTTGAGGCTTGAGATTACAGTGCTGACATCTACTACCATGGCGTCAAACAAGATTTGAAGACCGAAGAGGCTGATCCCGATATCAGTAATATTGTTGGGGCCATCAAAGTTACCCGAAGTAGAAGGGTTTTCTCCCCTGAGATATCCCCGAAGACTGTCACTAAGCATGTTGTTATTCCTTTTGTTATTTCAACCGGTACTTTTGTTACTACTCATGTCCTTACTCCAGTTGTTACCCCTGCTGATGAGGCATTTGGGACTCGGGCCAAAGAAGTTATAGGTGAGCCTGCCTGGACGGAGGAACCTAGAAAGGTTGTTGTGGAATCCTCTAAGCAAGAAATAAAGGAAATCTTAAAAATAATCAAGAAGAGCGGCTCTAATATGGTCGAGCAGCTGGGGAATACCCCTTCGAAGATATCAATTTTGTCTCTGTTGTTATGTTCCGAGGCCCATGCAAAGGCTTTGATTGCATTCCTCAAGACTGCACATGTGCTGCAAGAAACCTCTGCCGACCAATTCAAAGATTGTGTGGCCAGCTTGACTGCTGACAATGGGTTGGGTTTTTTGAACACTGATCTAACACCAAAGGGGAGAAAGCATAATGATGCTCTGCATGTCTAGATTGAATGCAGGGGCACTACTATGGCTCGCGTGCTAGTGGACATTGGATCTTCACTGAATGTTCTGCCTAAGAAGGCTCTTGATCGGCTAGATTATGAAGGCTTTACCCTAAAGCCTAGTAACATTGTGGTGAGGGCTTTTGACGGGTCAAAAAGAATGGTGCACGGGGAAGTGGACATCCCTGTCAAAGTGGGTTCTCAGACCTTTGGGTCCACCTTCTACGTGATGGGCATCAGGGCATCATACCTTGTTTGTTGGGTCGCCCTTGGATCCATGAAGCTAGGGATGTTACTTCTATGTTGCACCAAATGCTGAAGTATCCGGTGAAGGGGAAGATTGTCACTGTGCACAGTGAAGAGGAGTATATGGTAAGCCACCTAAATTCTTTCAGGTATGTGGAGATGGACGGGGAATTCATAGAGACTCCTTGTCAAAACTTTGAAGAGGTTCCCCAAATTATGGCGTCAACCGAAACTATCACCAGCACCAAACCTCCTTTGAAGATAGCTTCTCTCAAGGACGCCAGGGCAGTAGTTGAAGAAGGTGGGTGTACCATTTGGGGACAGCTCCCTGATTTTCCTCATAAAACTGACAATTTTGGTTTGGGATTTACTATAGGAGCTCAAAGTTCTGTTCGACGCGCTCGGGCTGGAGGACCTCCCCTACGGATCATCAATCGTGGGGTCAACGTTATTGAAGACAATGAGGAAAATTCTGATATTAACAGTTGGATCTACCCGACTACCAACGGTGGACCGAGTAATTGGATGGACATAGATTTTATACTGAGTAACTGATGTCATTTCCATATGTCATCAATAAAACATTGTACGTTTCTTGCATACAAATTTTGCGCTCTCTGTTTTTCTTTTCTGCTTTTCGCTTTATCAATACAACTATGCCCTTACACATACTCACATATCAAACTGCAGATCCGTATCCACTATGGATCCCATTGATAACAGTTGTGTTATTTCCAGTTATGACTTCGAAAATCCGATCAACCATGCCGAGAACAAAGGTGAGGACGGTTGTGAGGTACCCATAGAACTTGCTAGACTGTTACAGTAGGAAGAGAGATCTATACAGCCTCATGAAGATCCAGTTGAGACGATAAACTTGGGCACGAAGGTGGACAGAAAAGAAGTCAAGATCGACGCAAATATGAAGACTAATGTGAAACAACGGTTGATACATATGTTGCACGACTATGTTGAGATCTTCCCCTGGTTATATGAAGACATTCATGGTTTAGACACTGATATTGTGGTACATCGTCTGCCGACTAAAGAAGATTGTCCTCCGGTTAAACAGAAGGTCCGCCGTATGCGCCCTAAAATGTTAGAGAAGATCAAAGCGGAGGTCATGAAACAATTCAACGGTGGGTTCTTAGCTGTCACTTCCTATCCGTAGTGGGTTGCTAATGTCGTTCTGGTGCCAAAGAAGGACGGCAAGGTGCAGATGTGTGTGGACTATATAGACCTGAATAGGGCAAGCCCCAAGGATGACTTCTCGCTTCCCCACATTGATGTTCTGGTTGACAACACCACACAACATAAAATCTTCTCCTTCATGGATGGTTTCTCTGGCTACAACCAAATCAAGATGGCTCCTGAAGACATGGAGAAGACAACCTTCGTTACACAGTGTGGCACCTTCTGTTACAAGGTGATGCCTTTTGGGTTGAAGAATGATGGGGAAACTTATCAGCGAGCCATAGTCGTCTTGTTCCATGATATGATTCACCATGAGATAGAGGTTTATGTTGATGACATGATAGCCAGATCCCAAACCGAGGAAGAGCACCTCGACCATCTACAAAAGCTATTTGACAGGTTGAAGACATACAAGTTGAGGTTAAGTCCGAACAAGTGCACCTTCGGGGTAAGGTCTGGTAAGCTTCTAGGGTTCATAGTCAGTGACAAATGTATTCAGGTAGACCCCGCAAAGTTAAAGTCCATACAAGAGATGTCGGCTCCCCGTACAGAGAAGGAGGTTAGAGGTTTCTTGGGACGCCTAAATTATATTGCCAGGTTCATTTCACATATGACTACTACTTGTGAGCTAATCTTCAAGCTTCTGAAGAAAGATCAAGTTGTAAAGTGGAATGACAAATTCCATAGTGCTTTCGAAAGGATCAAGGAATACCTTCAAGAACCACCAATTCTGATGCCTCCGGTTGAAGGAAGACCTTTGATATTGTACTTAACGGTGCTAGAAAATTCAATGGGGTGTGTGCTGGGCAGCATGACGAGTCTGGTCAAAAAGAGCATGCAATATACTACCATAGAAAAAAGTTTACCGAATGTGAGACAAGATACTCACTGCTCGAGAAAATTTGTTGCGGTTTGGCATGGGCTACTCGCCGACTAAGACAGTATATGCTAACCCACACTACTTTGTTGATATCCAAGATGGATCCAATCAAGTACATCTTCGAGAAGCCCGCACTCTCCGGAAGAATAACTATTGTACCCCAAAATTTTCCCTCTCACTTATCAAGAATTTTGCTCACAAGATCTCCTTTCGCTCAAGAATGCACTAGGGTTGATCAACTCAAGACACCTCCTTGAGCACTGATGACCAAAATTAGGGTTTGAGATTGCACAAGGATTTTTGAACTTCCAATGCCCCATATGACTTTCATGGATCATTATGGACCCCCAAGATTAATCATGTCAAGTTTCAAGCCTTGGGTCACACGTTTGCTCAGTCAATTGAGCAGTTGACCTAAAAATCAGCTTTATTGGGGAAAAAGCTAACTATGGACAATTTACAGTCAAACTTCATAATTGTTTATCCACGTCCACAATTTAAACTCATATGTATCATTTGATCAAGTTTGGACCATAATTCCTCAAGAAATTTGATTAAATCTTCAAAAGGGCAAAATGTTCAAAACTAGGGTTTTGACTAAGAAAGGTCATTTTCTGATTTTTGACCTAGCAAATGATCAATTAGTTTTAAGCATGATCTTAAGAGTCCAATTGCATCATTTTGACCTAATTACATGGCTCAAAACATTGCAAGTCTAGTGGATTGACAGATCAATTTTGCAGTCAATTGTATACTGAAAAGTCAAACTTTGACTTTTTGGTCAAAATCAAATGCCAAAGATCACAATTCATGAAAGCATGTTAAAATATGAAACTTATTCATCAAGAAATAAAAAATTCAAGATTTCATTTTGAAAAGTTAAAATTTCTAAACTTTGAAATTTTTCTAAGTGTTGGAAATTTCTTATTTTTTCATAACTTTAAGCCAATTTTTCACCAAGATGCAAGGCGATTCAAGGGAAACTTCCAACATGAAAGTTGTATATCTCCATGAAATATATAACTTTTCTTCACACAACTTCTTCCAAAAGTGCTTGGATCTCAATTTATAATTTTAAGAACATGTGGTCATGAAACAAAACACTTATTGAAATTTTGCCCTAATTTGGTCAGGATTTTAACCCAACTTCATGGCACTTTTTCATATAGTTCCAAGGGGAATCTTCAAAAGCAATTCAAATATGGGTTGTAGATAACATTACAAGCTTTCCAAAATGTCAAAAAACTCCTTGAGATCATTTTTGAGTAGGGATAATTGAAGAGATGAAGTTAGGGTTTTATCACTTGAGTTACAAGGCATTTTGTGATGAACAAGAGTTCAATTTCAAACCTATGCTGCAAAATCTTGTTTTGAAGGCCTCTAAACCTCAAGATCTCTCCATAATCAGAAGATTGCACTTGCTTTTTAGCTATTATCCACTTGATTCAAGCTTTATCCAAGCAAAGATTCCATTTATGTCACAAAGTAACCATTCCATTCTTGTAAAGAGGCTTTAATCACAAAGTCAATGCATAGAGCTCCTAACTTGTTCCTTCTTATAACAAGCAATGTCAAAGGCAAAAGCAACATGTCTAGAGCCTCCCATAAACTCAGACCATGTTTGTACTTCATCTTGGAACCATATTGTCACTTTTCTTTAAAATCAAGTAACATAGCCATAAGTCTATATCTTGCTTTTCTGACCTCCTCAAATCCTCTAATCTTTTTCATATAACCACACAAGTTATTTGCAAGAAGGACACAATAAAACAAGCCTCAAAAACTCCCTAAAAAGAGAGATTGCACAAAACCTCCATCTTTATGTCATTTCTGATTTTGAACTTCAATCTTTAAAACCACTCGTGCATTTCTTGGCCTTTTTGTTTCTAAAGCTTCCTCATACCAAATACAAACCATCCATATCCCTATTTGCAAATTGTAACTTCATCTTCATCAACTTACATAGCCAAAAACAGAGCATTGCAGTTGGACTTCTCCAGGCCATTTCAGCCATCCATTGCTCAAGCTAATCATTGCACTAGCTTCATGGGACCTCAAGGAAGCTAACTTGATCATCACCATCACTTAAAACAAGCTCAAACTCAAAACACGATTTCCAGTTTTGAGGTAAGTTTTCCTAACTTTGAATTCTTCATACAAGCATCATTAATGTTTTATATGTGAATAAGAAATGTAGATATCAGTGTTCTGAAGCTAACCATGTCCTTAGATTTCATTATTGTTGCTTGAGTAGTTAGAATTTTGAATCTGAACCTCTGAAAATATTTAGGTCAGGATTTGGTACCATTAGAAATTCATGCTCATTTTTGAGAATTAGCTTAAGTTATTTACATATTCAGAATCGTGAGAAAATTTCTAATAAGTTTGATGTTGGAAGTTTTATGAATGGTTGAGGAATGATGAAGTTACAAGTCCTTTGGCTGGAGGTTGAAGATGAAGAGTAATCAGGGCGCATTTTGTATTATATATTTATTATTTTGTTTATATCAACAGATGTATAGCCACCCCAGTGGTAAGGCAGCACGCATTTCATGCTAAGGGCGTGGGTTCGAGCCCCAGAGCTGCCATTTTTCCTCATTTTTTCCATATTTTTCTTGTTTTTGTCACACAACAGATGCGCTGGGCCTCAACAGTTGGGCCTTGTTATTTTTTCTAGCCTTCCACCCTCCCGGCTGTTTTTAACACCCCTGGCCCTATTTTATTTTATTTTTTATTTATTTTCATTTTATTTATTTTCTTAATTATTTTCTAATATTAAAAAAGTCACAAAAATATAAATATAGTAGATTTATATTTTGACTTAGTTTATATATTTTTCTCACAAAAAATATATTTTATCTAACCATACTTTATTTATTTTACTAATTATTCTTGTAAATTTAATTAAAACTAGGTTATTATTTATTTTCTTTTACACCAATTAAAATATATTATTTTAATATAAAAAAGGCCAAATATATTTTATAATACTATAAATTATTTTCAAGACAAAAAAATACCCAAAATACTTTTCTTAAAACTTAATTTCTTTTTATCAATTAATAGATTTAGGGTTTCTATTTAAAATCTTTTCTTAATAAAATTAGGATTATTTTAATTATTTTAATTATTTATTTTCTTTTAATTACTTAGGTTAAATCAAAAACCCCTTTTTTCATGAAAAATCAAACAAATATCTATTTTTCTTTGCATTTACATTCTTGCATATTTATCTATTTTTGTACATTTATTTATTCAATTCTTATACAAATTCAATATGGTTGTAATAGATTAACTAGGTTTATTTTCTTGCAATCCCCATTTATAATTTGTACACCCCCCTCCCACAAGTATTGTAATAGTGTAGTAACTTTAAATTATGCAATTTATCACTTTATATACAAATGTTAGTAATTAGGGTTTGTATGGAAAGACTAAAACCAATGCTCAGAAAACCCTAATTCAAGACAAAATCAAGCATGAAAATAATACACTTGCACACAAGCACCCCTAGGGTAAATCCACTTGGTTGCCTTTACAAAATGGCCATATTACGCATGTGAGGTATCTTAGCAAAAACAAGCAAAGTATAACATCATAGTCCCTCGATGACGCTATCTAAGTTGCTTTGCAAATGATCTTAGTCCCTAAAAAAGAATTCTAAGATGCCTTGCAACATTGCTAATCATGGTTATACGATGACCCACGCCTGTCCCATTTACATCCAAAGATAGGGTTACTTACCAAAAAAATGGTAAGATAACAATGTCAAAGGAAAAGAAAATGAACAAGAAAGACATTTGAGTAGGTAGAATGCTCCTAAATTACTTGCTCATTTCAAAACAAACATCCTTTCTATTTTCAAAACAAACACTTACACTTTCAAAACATCTTATAAACTTGAAAACATTTTCAAAAGATCAACATCTTTGTATACATTCTTACGAACGAGAATCATTACAAAGTTTGCCTAAACATCTTTACAAAATACTTTCAAAAAACCACACAAAGCACAATTTCAAACAAAAAGCAAGTGATCTAGCAAGTAACTAAGAGCCCATGGAAAACCATGGATGAAAAGGGTGCTAATACCTTCCCTTTTCATAATCTACCCCCCGAACTCAAGAAATAATCTCAAAGGTCTTTCTTTTGCTTTTTCACCTTTCCTTTTGGATAAAAGAAAAGTCGGTGGCGACTCTTGCTAACCGCAACATTTGTGATCAAACACAAAATCACCCAAGTCAGTTCTCCCACCGTATCACAGAACTGGAGAAAATTCTAAAAGTGGGGTTACCTTATGGTTAGATCACATTTACTTGCTTTCATTGTTTAACTTGTATGCTTTACATTATGGTTCTTTGTTTGGGTTTGAATCCTCTACCCAGATTTGGGATACCTTATAGGTAAGTAGCAATACATTATGGAAACTATGTGGGGTATACCGACATGATCTAAGCAATAGCTACGTTAGTGCGACATATTTGTGGGTACTGGTAGCCCTTGAGTTAATCAAGGAGAATACGGGGCCGCTGAGTGGTGTCATAAAGCACTAATGAACTTTTAGAACCTTTACTTGACCAACTTGGCCATTAGGACGTAGTGAGATGACCGACTTTGGTGTAGTCCGAAGTTGGTAGATACTAGATACTACACTCATTGAGGTTTGGTTTTTTGAGATATTTCGGTCGCCATTAAAGAGGCTTGTGCGGAGACAATGCTCGAGGAAACAAACCAGTGACATTGAGCTCCTTAGAACACGGTTACTTTTTCTAGGACAGGTTGAGCCAACTAAACTTCAAGAGGGTATTTACCTATAAGACTCCATGCAAGCCTAAACCTAAGTACTTGTTTTCTTTATTTGTGTATATTTACTTGTACATAACATCATGAACAGCATAACATCATACTCATTCACTAACCATTTCAAGGATTTTGGGAGTTATCTTTGTTCTATTTTATAGGACATGGATTCTATTCGCAGGAAAACTATTCAAGTCAATCTTGTAAGGATCCCTCCACAACTAAAGGAGCTAGCTTCAAGGATTCCTGAAAATTCTCCATTTACCGAGAGACATGGTCGCCTACTCAACTTTGTCACCTACAACACTGATGAAGACATGATGAAGGTGCTCTTTTAGTTCTTTGAACCCTTACACCATTGCTTCACATTTCCCTATTATCAACTTGTGCCAACTTTGGAAGAATTCTCCCAACTCTTGAGGATTCCCATTCTCAATCAACTACCTTTCAACGGTACGGAAAAAGACCCAAATCCAGAAGATATTGGTCAAGCTCTTCACTTGCAGTCATCTGATGTCACAACTAATTGGGGAACAAGGAGTGGTGTCAAGGGTTTCCTAGCAAAGTTCTTGTTTTAGAAAGCCCGAAACTGTTGGAACTCCTTGGATTTGCAAGCCTTTGAGGAAATTGTGGTTCTCCTCATCTATGGGATTGTTTTATTTCCAAATCCTGACCAACTCATAGATGTGAACACCGTTAAAATCTTCATATCCTGCAACCCGGTGCCTACTTTGCTAGGGGATATTCTACATTCTTTTCACACTCGCACTATGAGGAAAAGAGGTATCCTTATGTGTTGCACTCCTCTCTTGGAAAGATGGTTTATTTCGCATCTTCCGCAATCTGTATTAAAGAATGAACAAGGTTCAAGGTGGTCACAAAGGTTGATGAAACTCAAACATTCAGACATTCATTGGTGTTCCCGATCCCTAGAGAATGTTACTATTGTCGACCGTTATGGAGAATTACCTAATGTCCCTTTACTTGGTATTAGGGGAGGTATAACCTACGACCTCTGCTTAGCCTTAAGACAGTTTGGTTACGCCCGAAAGGATGGCCCACATGAGATGCTCATTCAAGGTTTGGTATTTGACTACGAGAACGACGATCAAGGTCTTCTCCAGAGGTTTATCCGAGCTTGGAGGATGTTGAACCAGATAGATAGTAAGACATTAGGGCATAAGAATTCCATCCCTCTTGAGCCTTACCTCAAATAGGTACGAACTCGTGCTCAGAGTCTTATGATGCCTTATCCTTCCATTCACCCGGTAATCATTGAGCCTGTTATAGAAGGAGACGTTCCATACACTATCCTACATCCTGACATGCCCACTTCTCTTGAAGACTTACAAAGATATTGGATACAACTCAAGGGGGAGCGAGACACCTTCGAAGCCCAATTCTACGCTAGCGAGAAGAAGGTTTCGGAGCTCACTAAGAAACTTCATGAGGAGCAGAATTTGAATGCCTACATTGCACCAAAGAGGATGCGTACTACATTTTTATCTTAGAGTTTTTTGTATTTGTTTTTCCCAAAAAGTCATTGATGTACTAAATCTTTAAGTTATTAATATAACATGTGTTTCATTTTTGTCTAAAACAAATTTGAATCTTTAAAATCCTTGCAATCATTGCATATGCATTTACCATTCATCATAACATAATCAGGTTTCTTGCAACAAGTCTCCTCATCTTTCTACTGTTTATTTCAGTAAGATGGATCTCGAGTAAACGGTGAAGGACCTCCAAGCACAAAATTCCCAGTTTCAACAGATGTTCTTAACTCTAGCCAAAGGACAAGAAGATTTGAAGACCTTGCTGGTTGAAGAGAAAAAGAAGAAAAAGAAAATAACCGGAGTTCTGAACATGGGAAGAAGATTCCAAGGACAAGCAAGAAGGACTTTAGATTTTGCTACGTCATATGGTGACAAAGACAATCAAGATGGGAAAGGCAAGAAAGCAGTTGTTCAGCCAGATTTCGAAGAGGAAGAGGAAGAAGAAGACTATTCTGAAGAACAATATCCTCCATCCGACGACAAGTATAAGCATCTAAAAGAATGATTAAGTGCAATGTAAATCCAAAAAGTGTCTGGATTGGACTTTGAGGATTGGGTCTAGTATCGGGGATTGTCAACCCTCCAAAATTCAAAGCATCAGTGTTCGCCAAATATGATGGGGTTTCATGTCCCAAAATGCATCTCCGGTACTATGTGAGGAAAATCCAGCCTCATACCTATGACAAGGATGTATGGGTACACTTCTTCCAAGACAGTCTATCTAGAACTCAACTTGATTGGTTTTATCAGTTATAAAGAGCCAATGTTCATAACTGGGAAGATATGGCTGGTGCCTTTTACTAACAATACCAATATAATGCTATTCTTGCGCCCACCCGTACTCAAATCCAGAGTATGGCCATGGTTTCAAGTGAGGGCTTCAAAGACTATGCGCAAAAATGGAGGGACTTAGCAGGAAGGGTCCAGCCTCCCCTATCTGAAAGAGAATTAGTAGACATGTTCTTGGGCACCTTGTCCGGTCTTTTCTTCAACCACTTAATTTGGAGTTCATCGACAAGTTTTACCGAATTGATATTGACTGGATAAAGGGTGGAAGTCGGGATAAAGAATGGGAAGATTCAAAAAGATGCATCCTTTGCTGCTGTAAGAAAATAATTCATCGGAAAGAAAGAAGTTGTTTCTGTATACCCTCAGAGAAATCAAGATAGGGCTGAACGCCGTCCAATGGTGGGGGCTGTCATGATTCCTAAACCAGAGCCTACTAAACAAAGAAGCAACCAACCAAGAACAGAAATACCTGTCAGACAGTTCACCCGAATTAATATGACACTATCTAAAGTATTTCCACATTTGTGAAGGTCGAACCTAATGACTTTGAAAGAAGCTCCAAAGAACCCTAACACAACTTCTCCTCACTATCATCCTAATGCCCGTTGTGCATATTATTCTGAGAGTCCTGACCAAGACACTAACAACTGTTGGGCTCTGAAGAACAAGGTATAAGATCTTCTTGAAGCCAAAGAGATTGAATTCGACCCGCCAGAAATTCCCAATGTTATTACTGCTCCTATGCCCAAGCACAACCGTAATGTCAACGCCGTTGAAGAAGATATGTTTGTTGCCTCAATTGATGAACTTGTGACCCCACTCCTAACTATCAAAGAGAATTTGTTGAGTTCTGATGTTTTCCCAAGCTGTGATGAAAGTTGTCGTTTCTGTTTATCCTCACCAACCAACTGTCCTTTGTTGAAAGCAAACGTTCAGTGCCTAATAGATAACAAGGAAATTTTGTTCGAAAAGACTTCTATTCCAATTGTTTCTTATAATGATGTTTCCATCGTGACCGTTTCTGACCATTCTTCTAGGGTCTCCACCAAAAGACCCGTTAGAATTACATCAGTTCCTAAAGTAGCTCCTTTGATAATTACAATGCCTGGACCAATCCCGTATTCGTCAGACAAAACCGTACCATGGAATTATGGAGGGGATGTCTACTACCAAGGTATCAAGAAAGATTGGCCA
The DNA here is from genome assembly GCA_948472305.1 of Vicia faba. NCBI lineage: Eukaryota > Viridiplantae > Streptophyta > Magnoliopsida > Fabales > Fabaceae > Vicia > Vicia faba. Next base: position 819,116,831 of record OX451736.1, read on the forward strand.
ACTGCTGAAGATTCAAGTCCTGAGAAAGATGACTCCGATGTCAGTAATATTGCAGGGACTAGCAAGATTACCCGAAGTGGAAGGGTATTCTCTCCAGAAATTGCTCCTCCAAAAGCTATTTCTGGACCCGTAATCATTCATGTTGTTTTTGCTCCTCCAAAGGCTATTCCCAGTCCTACAATCATCTCTATTAATAATCCTGTTGACAAAACTGTTATCACCCCTACTGACATCCCTGCTGCTGAGTCAACCGAGACTCGAGGTAAAGGTATTCTGGTTGAGCCTGTCCGAACGAAGGCACAATCAGTGGCTATCCCTGAGACTTCCCGAAAAGAGATGGAGGAAATTCTAAAGATCATAAGAAGAAGCGACTACAATGTAGTCGAGAAACTGGGGCAAACTCTATCAAAAATTTCCATGCTGGCTTTATTATTATATTTTGAGGCTCATGCAAAAGCCTTGGTAAAGTTCCTCAAAACTGCTCATGTACCCCAAGAAACATCTGCCGATTAGTTCCAAGACTGCGTAGCCAGCTTGACCGCAAATAATGGTTTAGGTTTTTCGGATGTTGATTTAACGCCAAGGGGGAGGAAGCATAATGAGGCATTGGATGTCTCAGTAGATTGTAGGGGCACGACCTTGGCTCATGTCTTGGTGGATACCGGTTCGTCTCTGAATGTGTTACCTAAAAAGGCACTTGATAGGCTTGACTACGAAGGATTGACATTGAAACCGAGTAACATAGTAGTGAGAGCCTTTGACAGCTCAAAAAGGATGGTACATGGGGAAGTGGACATCCCCATAAAATTTGGAACCCAAACATTTTATTCAACTTTTTATGTAATGGATATTCTCCCTTCATATTCCTACTTGTTAGGCCGACCGTGGATTCACAATGTTGGTGCCGTTACCTCGACGTTACATCAAATGCTGAAGTATCCAATTCAAGGGAAAATTATCACCGTTCATGGAGAAGAAGAATATATGGTCAGCCATCTAAATTCCTTCAGATATGTGGAATTAGATGGTGAATTTATTGAAACTCCATTCCAGCACTTTGAAGAAGTCCCACAATATGTGGCAGTAACCAAGGCTGTGTTTCAAGTCCCCAAGATTACAAAGCCTCCGCTCAAGATATCATCATTAAAGGATGCCAAGGTAGTGACAGAAGAAGGTGGGTGCACTATTTGGGGCCAACTCCTAGATATCCCATACAAATTTGACAAATTTGGTATGGGTTTCACTTCAGGTGCCCAGAAGGCTGTATGCCGCGCTCGTGCCGGAGGACCACCCTTGAAGATCAGCAACCACCAAGTCAGCGCCGTGGAGGATGATGAAGATAGCTACAACCTGGAGGATTGGATTTTCCCAATTGTCAGTGGATGGCTTAGCAATTGGGAAGTTAGAGACTTTGTCCCGATCACTTTTATCCCACAGTAATTTGTCTTTACATTTTGTCGGATCTGTAATATTAAAACAATTCAGACTCTTAAAACCTTGTGTCTTACCCGAGGTACAATGGTCCATTTGTAAGGGTTATCATCTCATTCCCATATGACATCAATGAATCATGGACATTTTTGCATACAAACTTTGTGCTCATTGTTTTTCTTTTTTACATTTTCATTTCTTTCAAAGATAGCTATACTCTTACACACACTGACAGTCACAATAAAGGTCTACATCCATTCGGGATTCCATGGGTAACGGTTCTGCTATGGCTTTCTGTGACTCTGAAAATCTAATCTACCAAGCCGAAGACGAAGGTGAGGAAGATTGTGAGGTACCAGGGGAACTCGCCAGGTTATTGCAACAAGAAGAGAGGACCATTCATCCCCACGAGGAACCAGTGGACACAATCAACCTAGGTACCGAAGAAGACAAAAGAGAAGTCAAGGTGGGTGCCAATCTGGAACCCGGTGTCAAAGAGCGTCTAATTCAGTTGCTACACGATTATGTTGAGGTCTTTTCCTGTTCGTATGAAGACTTGTCGGGACTTGATGTAGATATTGTGGTACATCGTCTTCCAACAAAAGACGATTACCCACTGGTAAAACAAAAGGTCTGTCGCATACGACCATCCATGTCGGAGAAGATTAAGGTAGAAGTCATGAAACAATTCAACACCGGATTCTTGGCCGTCACCTCCTATCCGCAGTGGGTTTCCAATGTCGTTCCCGTGCCCAAAAAAGACGGCAAAGTATGAATGTGCATGGACTATAGAGATTTGAATAGGGCAAGCCCTAAGGATGATTTCCCACTTCCCCACATTGATGTTCTAGTTGACAATACGGCACAATATAAAGTGTTTTCCTTCATGGACAGTTTCTCAGGCTACAACCAAATTAAAATGGCGCCCGAGGACATAGAGAAAACAACCTTTGTCACATAGTGGGGCACATTCTGCTACAAGGTTATGCCATTCGGGCTGAAGAATGATAAGGCAACCTATCAACGTGCCATGGTAGCTCTATTTCACGACATGATACATCACGAAATAGAGGTCTATGTCGACGACATGATAGCTAGATCTCAAACAAAAGAAGAGCATCTTGATCACTTATAGAAATTGTTTGAGAGGCTAAAGAAATACAAGATGAGGTTGAACCCAAATAAATGCACGTTTGGAGTAAGGTATGGTAAACTCCTAGGCTTTGTTGTCAGTAATAAAGGAATTGAAGTGGATCCTGCCAAGGTGAAAGCAATATAAGAGATGCTTGCTCCTCGTACTGAGAAGGAAGTCAAAGGATTCTTGGGACGCTTAAACTACATTTCCAGATTCATTTCTCACCTGACAGCTACTTGTGAACCAATCTTCAAATTGCTGAAGAAAGATCAAGTAGTCAAATGGAATGACGAGTGCCAAACTACTTTCGACAAGATCAAAGAGTACCTACAAGAACCTACTGTTTTGATGCCACCAGTCGAGGGAAGACCATTGATCATGTATCTAACTATTTTGGAAAATTCAATGGGGTGTGTGCTGAGGCAGCATGACAAGTCTGGCCGAAAATATCATGCTATTTATTACCTGAGAAAAAAGTTTACTGACTGTGAAACAAGATATTCACTGCTCGAGAAAACTTGTTGCGCTCTGGCGTGGGCTGCTCTCCGGCTAAGATAGTATATGCTGACCCATACTACCTTATTGATATCTAAAATGGATCCAATAAAATACATCTTCGAGAAACCTGCCCTCTCTGGGATAATAGCGAGATGGCAGATGATCCTGATAGAATATGACATACAACATACTATCCAGAAAGCAATAAAGGGCAGTGTACTAGCTTATCACCTTGCTCACCAAGTTGTGGAAGACTACCAGTCCATGAAGTTCGAATTCCCAGATGAAGACATCATGATGGTAAACAACTGTGAAGAATTCAGACCATATGACGGACCTAAACAAGGATCTCGATAGACCCTGGTTTTTGATGGGGCTTCCAACGCAATCAATAATGGAATTGGTGTTGTACTCATATCTCCTAAAGGATGTCATACTCCGTTTATGGCCAGACTTTGCTTCAATTGTACAAATAACATGGCAGAATATGAAGCGTGCATTTTTGGTCTCAAAGCTGCCATAGATTTGGGGATCAAATCCTTAAATGTATTTGGAGATTCAACTTTGGTCATCAGCCAGATCAAAGGGGAATAAGACACCAAACACCCTAACCTTATCCCCTACAAAGAACATGTGTTGACATTGATCCCATATTTTGAGAAGATTACCTTCGAGCATTTCCCGCGAGAAGAAAATTAGCTAGCAGATGCACTAGCCACAATGTCATCCATTTTAAACATAAATGGGATAACGAAGCTCCCCATATCACCATTGAACGAATGGATGAACCAACTCACTATCACGAGATTAATACTGATGAAGTAGTGGACCAACCTTGGTTTCACGAAGTCAAGAGGTATCTCGAGGCTCAATAATATCCGGAAGGAGCTTCAGTCAATGATAAGAAGTTCTTAAGGAGATTATCTGCTAAATTCTTCCTTAGTAATGGCATTCTCGACAAACAAAACCATGACTCGGTGTTACTTCGGTGTGTAGATAAGGTTGAAGCGGAGAAGATCATGGCTGATCTACATGAGGGCTCTTTTGGCACCCATTCCAGTGGGCATACGATGGCAAAGAAAATCCTACGGACAGGCTATTACTGGTATACCATGGAAGCAGATTGCTATCAAGACTCTCGAACCTGCCACAAGTGTCAGATTTATGCTGACAAGGTGCACGTGCCTCTGGTTCCTTTGAATGTCTTGACGGCTCCTTGGCCCTTTGCTATGTGGGGCATCGATATGATTGGGAAATCAAACCAACAGCCTCCAATGGACATCGCTTCATCCTAGTGGCCATTGACTATTTTACAAAGTGGGTTGAGGCAGCCTCTTTCTCTTCCGTTACCAAACATTTTGTAGCCCGGTTCAATAAACAGAATCTCATCTGTCGGTATGGTGTCCCGGAGAGAATAATCATAGACAATGGTACGAACCTAAACAATACTATGATCACCACCTTGTGCGAACAATTCAAGATCCAGCATCACAATTCTCCCCCTTACCGGCCAAAGATGAATGGTGCGGTCGAAGTTGCAAATAAGAACATTAAAAAGATCATACAGAAAATGACAGTCACGTACAAAGACTGGCATGAGATGCTACCATTCGCTATCCACGGGTATCGTACTACAACACGCACATCAACCGGGGTAACACCCTACTCTCTGGTATACGGCATGGAGGTTGTCTTGCCTATTGAGGTTCAGATACCCTCTTTGAGAATTATGAAGGATGCATCTCTAAATGAAGAAGATTGGATCCAGACTCGACTTGATCAACTGAACTTGATTGATGATAAAAGGCTTACCGTTGTTTGTCATAGTCAAATGTATCAAGAACGGATGATCAAGGATTTCAAACAAAAGGCCAGACGACAAGTGTATCAAGTTGGGAATTTGGTGATCAAATGTATCATACTACCGCAAGGTGATCCCAGGGACAAATGGACTCTTACATACGAAGGACCATTTGTGATCAAAAGCATATTCTCTGGTGGGGAAATGATCTTGATCACCATGGATGGCGACGACCTACCGCACCATGTGAGCGCGGAAATAGTCAAAAGATAGTACGTCTAAGAGACCCGCTAGGTTGACACACCTAGGCAAAACAAGGGCATCCCGGCGAACCAAAAGGGTTCAGGAAAAAATTAGGGATAAAACAAAAAACTTGTACACCCGGCAAGTTGAAAACCCGAAAGGGCGACTTGGGCAAAAAAGGGTATCCCGGTGGACTGAACACTCGAAAGGGCGGTCCATGCAAAAGTTAGGGAATTAAAGCGTATGACTATGTCCCGTTGGATCATCTTACGACTTCAATCTGCTAACTCAGCGGTTCTGATCAATTCAATCAACTTCGGACAAGGCAGAAAGTGGACAACATGCTCAGAGACACGAATGCTATAGCAGAATGGGAACCCCATGGGATTATTTCACATAGCTATCTTTTCTTTGTATCAAATTTTCATTTTTTTACGACGACATTCTCTTACTAGAATGTTTTTCTCATTGTACAAAAATACTTACTCAAAGTCAATACCAAGATATCCCTTTGAAATTGCAAAACTATATGTTTTTCTTTACTCTTGTGTTTTGTTTACAAAAACGTCCAATGATTTATTGTTGACATATGCATTTGAACATAATTACTATTTACAAATAAACAAAATAGAAAGACAGCCACTGATGGCTTTAAGAGATAGGGAAATCTCTCTGAGCTATTTCCATGAAATCCCCCACAATGTGCAGTTTAGTCCCCAGCGAAATAAAAACTTCCAGTTATCACTCCCCGGTAGAAGTCGCCAAATTTCTTGGGATTCCCCAACAGGATGTTACAAGCAGTATACGACATTCCCATTACAACAAAGTTTATTTCTCTAAGCGAAAATTTGTCAACACTTCAGCTTCATAACATAAAGACTTATACTCCATATCCTCAGCAGCAGTCAGGGATTTATTTTCCCCAATCCAACAGCAGTGCCTCAGATTAGCTCGCATACGCATACATCACATCCATATATTATAAACATTGATAACACGAACGCATTCTACCATGCATTTCATACAACATAACATTGCCTATTAGCTAACATTTTATCCTTTTCAGGATAAGATTATGCAATAGCTACCATTAACAATGTTTAAAGGTTTCTCAGATACAGTTCAGATACGCTCCAGACACGGATGCCATCCTGATACTCATTCAGATCCAACTTTTGATACAGTTCAGATACGCACCAGACACAGATGCCATTCTGATACTCATTCAGATCCAACTTTTGATACAGTTCAGATACGCTCTAGACATGGATGCCATTCTGATACTCATAGAGATCAAACTTTTGATACAATTCAGATACACTCCAGACATGGATGCCATCCTGATACTCATTCAGATCCAACTTTTGATACAGTTCAGATACACACCAGGAACGGATGCCATTCTGATACTCATTAAGATCCAACTTTTGATACAGTTCAGATACGCACACTACACGGATGCCATTCTGATACTCATTCAGATCCAACTTTTGATACAGTTCAGATACGCTCTAGACACCGATGCCATTTTGATACTCATTCAGATCAAACTTTTGATACAATTCAGATACGCTCCAAACACGGATGCCATTTTGATACTCATTCAGATTCGGATTTCAGATACAGTTCAGATATGCTCTAGACACGGATTCCATTCTGATACTCATTCAGATTCAGTTTTCATATACAGGTCAGATACGCTCCAGACACGGATGCCATTCTGATACTCATTCAGATTCAACTTACAAATATGGTTCAACAATCATTTCTGGATGGCATCTACAAGCCCATCTCCAACAACTTTCCATCATCTCTCTAAAGGACATCTTTAAGCCTGTTCCCTATACCATCAATCATCAACATCACCGAGTGCAAATTTCTGGGCTCTCTAGTGTCCAATCATCTTCCACCTTCGAGTCACGAATGGAAAAACTAGCCAATCTAACTCTCCAGGCTTAAGAAGATTGAACAGGGGAAGCTGTTGTACCCCAAAATTTTCCCCCTCACTTATCAAGAATTTTTCTCACAAGATCTCCTTTGGCTCAAGATTGCACTAAGGTTGATCAGCTCAAGACACCTCCTTGAGCACTAATGACCAAAATTAGGGTTTGAGATTGCACAAGGATTTTTGAACTTCCAATGCCCCATATTAATTTAATGGATCATTATGGACCCCCAAGATTACTCATGTTAAGTTTCAAGCCTTGGGTCACACTTTTGCTCAGTCAATTGAGCAGTTGACCTAAAAATCAACTGTATTGGGGAAAAAGTCAACTATGGCCAATTTACAGTCAAACTTCATAATTTTTTATCCACATCCATAATTTAAACTGATATGTATCATTGGATCAAGTTTGGACCATAATTCTTCAAGAAATTTGATAAAATCTTCAAAAGGGCAAAATGGTCAAAATTAGGAATTTGATTGAGAAAGGGCAATTTCTGATTTTTGACCTAGCAAATGATCAATTGGTTTGAAGCATGATCTCAAGAGTCCAATTGCATCATTTTAAGCTAATTACATGGCTCAAAACATTGCAAGTCCAATGGATTGACAGATGAATTTTGCAGTCAACTGATCAAAAGTCAATTGTATACTAAAAAGTCAAACTTTGACTTTTTGGTCAAAATCAAATGCCAAAGATCAAAATTCATCAAAGCATGTCAAAATATGAAACTTATTCATCAAGAAATCAAAAATTCAATATTTCATTTTGAAAAGTTAAAATTTCTAAACTTAGAAATCTTTCTAAGTGTTGGAAATTTCTTATTTTTTCATAACTTTAAGACATTTTTTCACTATGATGCAAGGTGATTCAAGAGAAACTTCCAACATGAAAGTTGTAGATCTCCGTGAAATCTACAACTTTTCTTCACACAACTTCTTCCAAAAGTTCTTGTATATCAAGTTAAAATTTTAAGAACATGTGGTCATGAAACAAAACACTTATTGAAATTTTGCCCTAATTTGGTCAGGATTTTGACCCAACTTCATGGCACTTTTTCATATAGTTTCAAGTGTAATCTTCAAAATCAATTCAAATATGAGTTGTAGAGAACATTACAAGCTTTCCAAAATGTCCCATAACTCCTTGAGATCATTTTTGAGTACGGATAATCGAAGAGATGAAGTTAGCGTTTTATCACTTGAATTACAAGGCATTTTGTGATGAACAAGAGTTCAATTTCAAACCTATGTTGCACAATCTTGTTTTGTAGGCCTATAAAAATTAATATCTATCCATAGTCAGAAGATTACACTTGCTTTTGAGATATTATCCACTTGATTCAAGCTTTATCCAAGCAAAGTTTCCATTTATGGCACAAAGTAACCATTCCATTCTTGTAAAGAGGCTTTAATCACAAAGTCAATGCATAGAGCTCCTAACTTGTTCCTTCTGATCACAAGCAATGTCAAAGGCAAAAGAAACATGTCTAGAGCCTCCCATAAACTCAGGCCATGCTTGTACTTCATCTTGGAACCATATTGTCACTTTTCTTAAAAATCAAGTAACATAGCCATAAGTCTATATCTTGCTTTTCTGACCTCCTCAAATCCTCTAATCTTTTTCATATAACCACATAAGTTATTTGCAAGAAGGACACGATAAAACAAGCCTAAAAAACTCCCTAAAAAGAGAGATTGCACAAAAACCCCCATCTTTGTGTCATTTCTGATTTTGAACTTCAATCTTCAAAACCACTCGTGCATTTCTTGGCCTTTTTGTTTCAAAAGCTTCCTCATACCAAATAAAAACCATCCCTGTCCCTATTTGAAAACTGTAACTTCATCTTCATCAACTTCCATAGCCAAAAACGGAGCATTGCAGTTGGACTTCTCCAGGCCATTTCAGCCATCCATTGCTCAAGCTAATCATTGCACTAGCTTCCTGGGACCTCAAGGAAGCTAACTTGATCATCACCATCACTTAAAACAAGCTCAAACTCAAAACACGATTTCCAGTTTTGATCTAAGTTTTCCTAACTTTGAACTCTTCATACAAGCATCATTAATGTTTTATTTGTGAATAAGAAATGTAGATATCAGTGTCTTGAAGCTAACCATGTCCTTAAATTTCATTATTTTTGCTTGAGTAGTTAGAATTTTTAATATGAACCTCTGAAAATATTTAGGTCAGGATCTGGTGCCATTAGAAATTCATGCTCATTTTTGAGAATTAGCTTAAGTTATTTACATATTCAGAATCGTGAGAAAATTTCTAACAAGTTTGATGTTAGAAGTTTTATGAACGGATGAGGAATGATGAAGTTACAGGTCCTTTGGCTGGAAGTTGAAGATGAAGTGTAATCAGGGCGCATTTTGTATTATATATTTATTGTTTTGTTTATATCAACGGATGTATAGCCACCCCAGTGATAAGGCAGCCTGCGTTTCATGTTAAGGGCGTGGGTTCGAGCCCCAGCGCTGCCATTTTTCCTTATTTTTTTCCACGTTTTTCTTGTTTTTGTCACACAACAGATGCGCTGGGCCTCAGAAGTTGGGCCTTGTTATTTTTGCTAGCCTTCCACCCTCCTGACTGTTTTTAACACCTATGGCCCAATTTTATTTTCTTTTTTTTTATTTCAATTTTATTTATTTTCTTAATTATTTTTCTAATATTAAAAAAGTCACAAAAAATATAAAAATAGTAGATTTATATTTTGACTTAGTTTATATATTCTTCTCACAAAAAATATATTTTATCTAACCATACTTTATTTATTTTTCTAATTATTCTTGTAAATTTAATTAAAACTAGGTTATTATTTATTTTCTTTTACACCAATTAAAATATATTTTTTTAATATAAAAAAAAGGCCAAAAATATTTTATAATACTATAAATTATTTTCAAGGCAAAAAATACCAAAAATACTTTTCTTAAAACTTAATTTCTTTTTATCAATTAATAGATTTAGGGTTTCTATTTAAAATCTTTTCTTAATAAAATTAGGTTTATTTTTATTATTTTAATTAATTATTTTCTTTTAATTAATTAGGTTAAATCAAAAACCCCTTTTTTCATGAAAAATCAAACAAATATCTATTTTTCTTTGCATTTACATTCTTGCATATTTATCTATTTTTGTACATTTATTTATTCAATTCTTATACCAATTCAATATGGTTGTAATAGATTAACTAGGTTTATTTTATTGCAATCCCCATTTATAATTTGTACACCCCCTCCCACAAGTATTGTAATAGCGTAGTAACTTTAAATTCCGTAATTTATCGCTTTATATACAAATGTTAGTAATTTGGGTTTGTATGGAAAGACTAAAACCAATGCTTAGAAAACCCTAATTCAAGAAAAAATCAAGCATGAAAATAATACACTTGCACACCAGCACCCCTAGGGTAAATCCACTTGGTTGCCTTTACAAAATAGCCATATTACGCATGTGAGGTATCTTAGCAAAAACAAGCAAAGTATAAGATCATAGTCCCTCGATGACGTTATCTAAGTTGTCTTTCAAATGATCTTAGTCCCTAAAAAAGAATGCTAAGATACCTTGCAACATTTCTAATTATGGTTATACGATGACCCACGCCCGTCCCGTTTACATCCAAATATAGGGTTACTTACCAAATCAATGGTAAGATAACAATGTCAAAGGAAAAGAAAATGAACAAGAAAGACATTTGAGTAGGTAGAATGTTCCTAAGTTACTTGCTCATTTAAAAAAAAAAACATCCTTTCTATTTTCAAAACAAACACTTACACTTTCAAAACATCTTACAAACTTGAAAACATTTTCAAAAGATCAACATCTTTGTATACATTCTTACGAATGAGAATCATTACAAAGTTTTCCTAAACAATGGACTCTTTACCAAATTCTTTCAAAAAACCAAACAAATCATAATTTCAAACAAAAAGCAAGTGACCTAGCAAGTAACTAAGATCCCATGGAAAACCATGGATGAAAAGGGTGCTAATACCTTCCCTTTTCATAATCTACCCCCCGAACTCAAGAAATAATCTCAAAGGTCTTTCCTGTGCTTTTTCACCTTTCCTTTTGGATAAAAGAAAAGTCGGTGGCGACTCTTGCTAACCGCAACATTTGAGATCAAACGCAAAACCACCCAAGTCAGTTCTCCCACCGTATTACAATAGCGAGATGGAAGATGATCTTAACTGAATACGATATACAGTATACAACCCAGAAAGAAATCAAGGGAAGTGTATTGGCTGATCATTTGGCTCATCAGGCCTTGGATGAATACCAGTCCATGAATTTTGAGTTCCCGAACGAGAATATAATGCTAGTGACTGACAATGAGGAACCTGGACCGGATGAAGGACCTAAAGAAGGATCCTGATGGACTATGGATTTTGGCAGAACTTCGAACGCACTCGATAATAGCATTGGGGCCGTAATTATATCTCCTGAGGGTTGTCATACCCCTTTCACCGCCTGACTATGCTTCAACTGTACTAACAACATGGTGGAGTATGAAGCCTGTATCATGGGTCTCAAAGTTGCTATCGACCTGAGGATCAAGTTCTTGTACATTTTTGAGGATTCGGCCTTAGTGATAAGTCAGATCAAAGGAGAATGGGATACGAAGCATTCAAATCTCATCCCGTACAAAGAACATGTGCAGACATTGCTTCCACACTTTGAGGAGGTAACCTTTGAACATTTCCCAAGAGAGGAGAATCAGTTAGCGGACGCGCTAGCTACCATGTGTTCTATGTTCAAGGTCATGTGGGACAATGAAGCTCCCCGAATCACCATTGAGAGGTTGGATGAGCCAGCACACTGTTGTACGATTGATACTGAAGAGGTAGCAGATAAACCATGGTTTCCCAGAGTAAAAAGGTATCTCCAGACTCAAAAGTATCCCAAAGGGGCATCTGTCAACGATAAGAAGTTTCTGAGAAGGTTCATTGCTAAATTCTTCTTCAATAATGGAATCCTCTACAAGAGCAATCATGACTCTACCTTACTGCGGTGTGTAGACAAGAGTGAAGAAGAGAGGATTATGACAGATTTACATGAAGGTACCTTAGGAACCCATTCAAGTGGACATACCATGGCTAAGAAGATCCTACGGGCTGGATACTACTGGTCCACTATGGAAGCAGATTGCTATCAGCACTCCCGAACTTGTCATAAGTGCCAAGTCTATGCTAATAAGGTGCACGTGCCTCTGGTTCCTTTGAATGTCTTGACGGCTCCTTGGCCCTTTGCAATTTTTGGCATTGACATGATCGAAGAAATCAGACTTACCGCTTCCAATGGGCATCGCTTCATTCTGGTGGCCATTGATTACTTCACGAAGTGGGTTGAGGCTACCTCCTTTGCTACCGTTACCAAGAGTGTTGCGGAGCGGTTTATCAGGCATAACCTGCTCCATCAGTATGGTGTGCCAGAAAGAATTATCACTGAAAATGGTACGAATCTCAATAACATGATAATCACCAAGCTCTATAAGCAATTCAAGATACAACATCACAACTCTTCTCCCTACCGGCCGAAGATGAATGGTGTTGTTGAAGCGTCTAACAAGAACATCAAAAATATCATACAGAAGATGACAGTGACATACAAAGACTGGCACGAGATGTTACCATTTGCTCTTCATGGGTATCGCACCTCCGCACGGACGTCAACATGGGAAACACCCTACTCTCTGGTATATGCCATGGAGGCAGTCCTACCCATTGAGGTTCATATCCCTTCTCTTAGGATTATGAAGGATGCAGGTTTGAACGAAGACGACTGGATCCAAACTCTACTTGACCAACTGAATCTGATCGATGAGAAAAGACTTGTTACTATCTGTCATGGTCAGATGTATCAAAAATGGATGATCAAGGCTTTCAACAAAAAAGTCAGACGCCAAGAGTATAAAGTCGGGGATCTGGTGATCAAGCGCATCATACTGCCGCAAGGTGATCCCAGGGGCAAATGGACTCCCACATACGAAGGGCCATTTGTGATAAAAAACATTTTCTCAACTGGAGCCATGATTCTAACCACTATGGACGGTGACGACCTTCCTCACCCTGTCAATGCGGACATAGTGAAAAGATACTATGCATGATAAAAGACCCGCTAGGTTGACTGGCCTAGGCAAAAATAAGGGCTTCCCGGCGAACCAAAAGGGTTCGGGAAAAAATAATGGATGAAAACGAAAAATCTATACCCCCGACAAGTCGAAAACCTGAAAAGGCGGCTTGGGAAAAAAAGTGTATCCCGGTGGACTGAAAACCCGAAAGGGCGGTCCAGGAAAAAGTTAGGGATGTAAACTTAAGACCTTATCAGAAATTGGGTTTTCTAAGCTTGATTACCATTTTTTCATAATTCTGATTTGAAACATCTGAAAGCGATTGATCAGAGTTTGCTTTATCATAACTTCTTTCTTCATTAGAACCTTCTAATCATCAGATAGGTTCATTATCATAGCTTGATCTATCAGACCCTTCTGTATATTTGAAGTTCCTTATCAACACTCGATCTCTTAGAACATTATATACCTTAGAATTTCTTTTATCAGAGTTTGATCTACATACCCTACCAAACATTAGAAGTTCTTTTATCGTGCTATATTTAATTGAACCTTCTAGACTTTAGAAGTTCTTAATTCATTTATCTTTCTTCTGATGTACCTGAAACACATTATAAAGAACTCTTGCACACACACACACACACAAATATATATATATATATATATATATATATATATATATATATATATATATATATATATATATATATATATATATATATATATATATATATATATATATATATATATATATCTTTACCAATGTAAGCAATGAAATTGAGAGAAATAGGTATGCATCAAAATCATCATTATGCTTTCTCCCCCTTTTTGTCATAATCAAAAAGATTTAAGATTCATTTATTTGTATAGAGATAATTAAGTACACAGAGTTATAAATTTTTCATTGATGATTTTAGAGACTACAAACAGAACAAAGAAGTATTAAAGTTTTCAGCACACAACCATCCAATTTTATTTATTCAAGAGAAAAGAGTACATACACGATACAACAAAGACTAAACAACAGAAAGACACTTAACCAATGACACAATAGACAACCATTAGACAGAACTTCAATTAAACTGCACTTTAAGAACTTTGTAATATCAAGCTTCTCAAATGATTCTCAATGCACTTTGTATTGATGAAGACAAACTATATTGGCAAGAAGGCAAAGATGTTGATCAAGCTAAAGCATCAATGGATAAAAGTCTTTGGTTCAAACTCTTGGAAAATTTCACAAGGTATAAATAACAATCTTGCTATGAACTTAAGTCTTAGATGCTCAATGATCAAAATAAGTGTTTAAAACTTGTCCAAACTTTTTCTCAAGTTTTCTAAAAAAAAAATAAATTTTCACTTATGTGCAATCGATTTGCATGTTAATGCAATCAATTGCATGCTTCACGTTTTCAAAGTGTTAGATAATGTTTCTAAGTGCAGTCGATTAGCATGTTTGTGCAATCGATTGCTCTCTATCATATTTTGCTACTGTTTTAAAGTGCAATCAATTTATACACATATGCGATCGATTGCTCACTGAAAATATTTGAATTTTTTAACTGTTAAAACCCGTGCAATCGATTTCATGCTAAACGTTTTTGAAAATCAACAGCTTTGAACATAACTTTTCATAACACCTTTTCATGGAAACTTTTCATTGAATCTTGGCAATTGTTCATGATTCACTTGTAGAAATTTATGATGTTTCATAGAGGTTCTATGAACATATAAATACTTAATTTTAAAAATCTTTTTATAGCTCTTCCAATCAATAGTTTCTTAATTTGAAAATATTAAAACTCGAGCTTTTTCTTCACTTTCATACACAGTTTTCTGCACATTTTCATATATTGTTAAACAAAAAACTTTGAGCATTCTATAGTCTTGAGTCATTGTATATTATCGTTATAGGAAGAGAAGATCAAGTCATTGATAAAATCACTCAAAGTGATTATTACACTACAAACTCTATCAATCAAATATTGCTATACACTTTCTTATTTTTCAGTATTGTTAAAAATAAGTTCAAGTGGTTTTGTAATCTTGTTTTTCCAGGATTGTTGGATACAAGTAAGGTCACTTTGAGAGGATTGTTCTCATTGTTGACATATTTAAAATCTCATTATTTTGTAATCTCGTTTTCAGAGATGGTGGTAGTAACAACAAGCCTCCTCTATTTTGTGGTGAATATTTTGAATTTTGGAAAATACGCATGAAGGCACATCTAGAAGAACAAGGAGAAGAAATATGGGATGCCATCGAGAATGGTCCATTTATTCCTATAACAGTGATCAATGGTGCTGGCTCATCAAAGCCTAAAACTGCATGGGATGAAGATGGTAAGAAAAAGGTCCTCTATGATAAAAAGGCAATCAATCTTCTTCAAGGTGCACTTAGCATGGATGGATTCTTCTGTGTCCCGGCATGCAAAACGGTGAAGAAAATATGGGATACCTTGGTACAAACTCATGAAGGAACTGTTGAAGTTAAAAGATCAAGAATAAATAATTTGAGTCAAGAATACGAGTTATTTTGAATGCAGCTCGGAGAAACCATCCTTGACTTGAAAAAGAGATTTGTGCACTTGACAAATCATATAAGTGCTCTTGGTAAGACTTTGACGATTGATGAAATAAATCTGAAAGTACTTAGATCTTTAACTAGGGAATGGCAACAAGGTAACGACAATTTCAGAAAAGAAAACTCTTTCTTCAATGACTTCCGCAACGTTGTTTGGAAAACTTCAAGAATATGAAACGGGACTCGGAAGACTTGAAAAACATGAAAATCAAGAGAAGAAATCCAAGCATATTGCCTTAAAGATTTATTCCAAGGAAGTTAAAAAGGAAGACAATTCCGAAGAAGATGAAAATTTCATGCTTCTTGTTAAAAGGTTTGGTAAGTTCTTTGGTAGAAATGACAAATCCCTTTCTCATGCAAAAAGAAAGAAAAAATTTAAGAAAAGGGAAGCTTCCACATCAACACAAGAAGTCACATGTTATGAATGTGGTAAGCAAGGTCATATCAAGTCGGATTATCAAAAATTCTCCAAGAAAGGTGGCTACAAAGGCAAAAAGGAATTTAAGAACAAAAAGGCCTATGATGCATGAGAGGATAATGAAATAAGTTCTTCGTATGATTCTGATAGTGATGAAAGTGCAAATATAGCACTGATGGCCTCACACCATTCCGATAATGAAGATGATGAGGTTAGTAATGAATTTTCTCTTTTTGATAGTGATGCACAAGGTGTTATAGATGAATTATTAAATGAATGCAAAATTCTGTATAAAACTATTTCATCTCAAAAGAAACAAATTTCATATTTAGAAGAAAAATGTGAAACTATGGAAAAAGATTTCAAAGATGAAAAACCAAAATTAAGTGATGAACAAAAACAAAATTTTGTATGCAAAAATTGTGAATCACTCTCTTTCCAAATTGTCCAATTAAAAAGAGTTATTGAATGATATGAAAAAGGTCAAATTGGATTGGAAGGTGTTCTTAGCCAACAAAGATATTCCAATGATAAAAGTGGACTTGGATATTAAAAGTTTTCAAAACCAAGTTCTAATAAAACTATCTTTGTTAAGGCTAGTGATCAATCATCCAAAGAGAAAGTGAACAAACCAAAAGTGGTTCATCATTATCCTAAAAAGAAAACCTTTCCTAAGAAGAAATCTTACCCTTCTAGATATAGAAGTAAATTTGAACCTACTTGTTTTTATTGTGGTATTAAAGGACACACACCTAATGCTTGCTATGTTAGAAACTTTAGTGTGGCAAGTGGGCATTATGTGTGGCTAAAGAAAGGTACTAATTATGAAGGATCCAAAGCAACTTGGGTACCTAACAAAACCTAATTTGTTTTGTAGGTATGCTTGAAGACCACATTCAATTTTTGGTATCTTGATAGTGGTTGTTCAAAGCATATGACGGGAGACATAAACCAATTTTCAAATCTAGTGCTAAAGGCCAAAGGTTTTGTCACTTATGGAGACAATAATAAGGGAAGAATTCTTGGCAAAGGCAAAGTTGGTGCTCCACCTTTCACATCCATTGAAGATGCTCTTTATTTTGAAGGACTAAAGCACAATCTTCTAAGTATATGACAACTATGTGACAAAGGCCTTAAGATCAAGTTCACCAAAGATGAATGCTTGATAGAAGACAAAATCACACATGAGGTTATACTTAAAGGTAAAAGTATTAATAATATATTTATGATTTCCCTTGATGATCCATATTTGGAGGTAAAACGTCTCATGGCGAACAACGATGATTCATGGCTTTGGCACAAAATAATTGCTCATATTCTTATGGAACACTTAAATAAATTAATCAAGCATGATCTTGTCATTGGGTTACCTAAGAGAAATTTTGTCAAAGATAGACTTTGTGATTCTTGTCAAAAAGGGAAACAAACAAAATCCACTTTCAAATCTAAGAATGTGGTGTCTACTACAAGACCACTACAATTGTTGCATATGGAATTATTTGATCCATCAAGAACAAGAAGTTTCAGAGGTAATATATATGCTTTGGTTATTGTTGAAAATTTCTCTAGATATACTTGGACATTATTTTTAGTGCAGAAAAGTGATGCATTCAAGGATTTCAAGAAGTATGCTAAACAAATTCAAAATGAGAAATCTGTAACAAGTGCCTCCATAAGAAGTGATCATGGTGGAGAATTTCAAAATGCTTTCTTTGAAGAATTTTGTGGAGAACATGGAATATCTCACAACTTCTCGGCACCAAGGACTCCTCAACAAAATGGAGTGGTGGAAAGAATGAATAGGTCTCTTGTAGATCTTGCAAGAATGATGCTTAGCGATTCAAACCTTCCAAAATATTTTTGGGCGGATGCGGTGAGCACAACATGTTTTGTTAGCAATAGAGTTAACATAAGACCAATCTTGAAGAAAACTCCATATGAACTTTTCAAAGGGAGAAAACCAAACATTGCCTTCTTTCACATTTTCGGTTGCAAATGCTTTGTCCTAAATAACGACAAAGATAACCTTGGTAAGTTTGATGAGAAATCCGATGAAGGTATTTTTATTGGCTACTCTCTTTCTAGTAAGGCATATAGAATTTATAACAAAAGAACTTTAACAATTGAAGAATCAATGCATGTATCTTTTGATGAATCTAACCCCTCCAAGGAGGATAATATTGTCTGTGATAATGATGATGATGATGAAATATTAGAAGTTCCTCAAGAAAATACTTACAAAGATGTTAATAAGGATCAACAAATTCAACAAGAAGAAACATCTCAACAAGAATCAAACTTCAATGATCTACCAAGGGAGTGGGGGACTCATAGAGATCATCCTATCGATAAAGTCATCGATGATATAAGTCATGGTGTGACAACAAGATTAATTCTTAAAGATGCTTGTCTAAACATGGTATTTGTCTCTCAAATTGAAGCCTCCAAAGTTGATGAAGCATTAGGCGATGACCAATGGATTATTGCTATGCAAGAAGAGTTAAATCAATTTGAAAGGAATCAAGTTTGGTAACTTGTCCCTAGGCCAAGCAACCAACACATCATTGGAACAAGATAGGTATTTAAGAACAAACTTGACTGAAATGGTATAATTGTTAGGAAGAAAGCAAGATTGGTAGCACAAGGCTACAATCAAGAAGAAGGAATAGACTTTGAAGAAACTTTCGCTCCGGTTGCATGGTTAGAAGTTATTCGTCTTTTACTTGCCTATGCTTATTCATTAAATTTTCATCTTTTCCAAATGGATGTCAAAAGCGCATTCTTGAATGGATATATTAATGAAGAAGTCTATGTTAAGAAACCCCCGGGGTTCAATGATTTCAAGAATCCATCTCATGTTTTTAAATTGAGAAAAGCTCTCTATGGTTTGAAACAAGCACCAAGGGTATGGTACGATCGGATAAGTAATTTCTTATGCGAAAAAAACACTTTGAAAAAGGTAAAGTTGACAAGACTTTGTTTATCAAGAAAACCAAAGGTGACACTTTCTAGGTCAAGTCTATGTTGGTGATATCATCTTTGGCTCGTCAAACAAATAAATGTGTGAAGAACTTTCAGCAATGATGCAAGGAGAATTTGAGATGTCCATGATGGGTAAAATGAATTATTTTCTTGGGCTTTAAATTAAGCAATTAAAGGATGGCATTTTCATCAACCAATCCAAGTATTGAAAAGAATTATTGAAAATATTTGACATGGATAATTGTAAAGCAATGACTACACCAATGGGTTTCGGTATATACGTTGATCAAGATGAACCGGGTGTCTCCATTGACATTACAAAACATCGAGGTATGATTGGCTCCTTATTATATTTGATGGCAAGCCGTCCTGACATAATGTTCAGTGTTTGTCTATGTGCTCGCTTTCAAGCAAATCCAAAGGAATCACATCTCATGGAGGTAAAACAGATCATGAAGTATCTTAAAGGAACAACAAATGTTGGATTATGGTATCCTAAAGGTAGTGTTTTCAATTTAGTTGGTTACTTTGACGCAGATTATGCAGGTTGTAAAACTGATAGAAAAAGCACAAG
Source organism: Vicia faba (assembly GCA_948472305.1). Lineage (NCBI taxonomy): Eukaryota > Viridiplantae > Streptophyta > Magnoliopsida > Fabales > Fabaceae > Vicia > Vicia faba. The sequence continues at coordinate 819,136,518 of OX451736.1, forward strand.
TGGTACTTTTCACATCCTTGGAAATGAATTAGTATCATGGGCTTGCAAGAAACAAGCATGTGTTTCTCTTAGCACGGCCGAAGCAAAAAATATTGCAGCGGGTAGTAGTTATGCTCATATATTGTGGCTCAACCAACAACTTCGTGACTACAGACTCGATCTAGGATGCATTCCTCTTCGGTGCAACAATACAAGTGCAATAAACATTACAAAGAATCCGGTCATGCACTCAAGAACCAAACACATCGACATAAGACATCACTTTCTTTGTGATCATGTACTTCAAGGAGATGTCGAGGTCACATTTGTAGATACTCATAATCAACTTGCTGATATCTTCACTAAACCTTTGGCAAGAGAACCATTTTACAAGATTCGACGAAGACTTGGCATTCTTGATGAAAACGGCGTATAAGGTTCTTTCTATCCTTTTTATGCTTTCACATACTTCTCTTAACTTTGTTATATGTAAAAATTCATTATTATATGATGCCTTTAAATGCTATATATGTTAAGTGTTATTAAAATTTAAGAAAAATGTTTTTTTGGTCATTTTTTGTTGATACAAATCAATTGCACCATTGTGCAAATCAATTGCTCACTGTATGTTTTTAGTGCAAATCGATTGCACCATAGTGCAAATCGATTGCATGATGTTCGTTTCAATTTTCTGGTGGTTCTGTTTTGTGTGCAAATCTATTGCACCTGTATGCAAATCGATTTCACCTGCTATAAATTGTTTTTTTGACAGGCTTTTATGTTGGTCAGAATTTATCTCTCTCTCTCATATTCCCAAGTTTACCTCCACTATTGACAAATCAATTAAATATCATTGACTATATTAAAACCAACTCATCACTATCCAATCACAAATCCTATCCAAATTCATCTCATTAAATATCTACTTCTCAAAATCTACCAAACCCTAAATTTAGGAAAACACCTTCCTCATGGCATCCAGACAAAAACTAAAAGTGTCAGCTATAGAGAAAGGAAAGAAGAAATTTTCTTCATCTTCTACAGAAAATCCATTAATCTCAACTCTCACTAAAGTTCAAGAAACAAGGTTCAAAAGGGATTTTCAAAGGAAGATATTGTCCAATCCAAAATATGGTGTGCTATCATCTTTCCCTCAGGAATGCTTTATTTTTCAGAATGATTTGACTGCATATGGATTGGAACCACTGATTTCATCATTTGGTCCATACTACCCGGATCTAGTAATAGTGATGTTCAGTAATTTGGCTACTTCAAAGGCAAGTTTGTTACATATGTGTTGGGCACAAGAATTTCTCTAACCCCTGAAATTCTTGGTGAGATTCTACATATACCTCATATTGGGAGCTCTTTGTATGATCCTGAAGATGAAGCATGGGATGATTACAAGAAAAAGGATTTTTACTACAGCATTGCAGATTGAATGAAGCTGAATTCCGTGCTAAAAGAATTCGCGGTCTAGGAGGAGTAATTCAATCTAGAGACTCTTGGAGTGCAAGTAACTTTTTTATTGACAATAGGCTATTTCACTATTTCATGGTCTACATTATGTTTCTGCGGGCTGAAAACCACTGCACTATGACTGATTTGGAAATGCAATTGTTATACGCAAGGAAAAGAGGTATAAGCGTCAATTGGGAACGACTTATAATGACACATATGCTAAGGTTTGATGCAAAGTCTAATTATTGAAGAATTTGCAATTGATTTTGCCGGTTTTGAAAGAGTTGATATGGATCCAAATGGTCACAAGATCTCAATCAAAAATGTTGATTCGAGAATGAGAGTTCACTAAAATTTGGAAACAAAAACAATAACATACATTGGTGAAGATATGGTTGGTGACGAAAGAAACAATCAAGAGGAAGAAGGAGGTGATGCTGCACCTCCTCCACCTACTGCTCCCTCTGGTCCAAGTAATCAAGATGTTATAGATTTTATGACTCAACAATTTGCTTCCATCAACACCAACATCAACCACCAGTGGAATGCCATCAATAACTCCACGACATCTCAGATTAATGATTTTCGCTCATATGTGAACTAACAATTTTCCTACCTCTACTCTCACCTTCACATACCCCCATATGACCCTAATAATCTTGTTGTACCTCCACCACAATACACAGAACCTCCATTGCAACAACAATTCCCCAATCAAGGACCCTTCTTCTATAGAAACCGTGACATGAATCAACCTTAAAAATTCTGTCCAATTTTGTTATTTCTACTGTTTTTATGTTATGTCCTTGTTACTTTATGTTATGTTTTGTTTGTTGATTTTGAGATTTCTATGTATTTGTTATTCTACTATGACATGTATGTCTATGACTATGTTTAATTAGTGCATGTTTTGGTTAAGTTTTCAACGTTATCCATTTTTATTGCATATTTCCCTTCTTTTTGATAATGTCAAAGGGGGAGAAGGATGTGGAACTTTAGACATGTTTATTTCCTATCTTAAACTTCCAAGGTACTCTTAAACAAGATGAACAATTTCAAGAGTTTCCAACCTTCTCATATAAAGGGGGAGTTATACATCTTAAGGGGAGAAGTCTCTTTGCGGAAATAACAAAGTTTTAAGAAAGATTTTTTGTCATCATCAAAAAGGGGGAGAATGTAATATCAAGCTTCTCAAATGATTCTCAATGCACTTTGTTTTGATGAAGACAAACTATATTGGCAAGAAGGCAAAGATGTTGATCAAGCTAAAGAATCAATGGATAAAAGTCTTTGGTTCAAGCTCTTGGAAAATTTCACAAGGTATAAATAACAATCTTGCTATGAACTTAAGTCTTAGATGCTCAATGATCAAAATAAGTGTTTAAAACTTATCCAAACTTTTTCTCAAGTTTTCTAAGCAAAAAAATCAATTTTCACTTATGTGGAATCAATTTGCATGTTGGTGCAGTCGATTGTATGATTCACGTTTTCAAAGTGTTAGCTACTATTTCTAAGTGCAATAGATTTTCATGTTTGTGCAATTGATTGCTCTCTATCAAATTTTGCCACTGTTTTAAAGTGAAATCGATTTACACACATGTGCAATTGATTGCTCACTGACAATATTTGAATGTTTTAGCTGTTAAAACCCGTGCAATCGATTTACACAAGAGTGCAATTGATTGCATGCTGAACGTTTTTGAAAATCAGCAGATTTGAACATACATTTTCATAACACCATTTCATGGAAACTTTTCATTGAATCTCGGCAATTGTTCATGATAAATTTTCACAAATTTATGCTATTTCAAAGAGGTGCTATAACATATAAATACTGAATTTTCAAAATCTTTTTGTACCTCTTCCAATCAATAGTTTCTGAATTTTAAAATATTAAAACTCAAGCTTTTTCTTCACTTTCATCCACAAAGTTTTTATGCATATTTTCATATATTGTTAAACAGAAAACTTTGAGCATTATATAGTCTTGAGTCATTGTATATTATTGTTATTGGAAGAGAAAATCAAGTCATTGATAAAACCACTCAAAGTGATAATTGCACTACAAACTCTATCAATCAAATATTGCTATACACTTTCTTATTTTTCAAGATTGTTGAAAATAAGTTCAAGTGGTTTTGTAATATTGTTTTTCCAGGATTGTTGGATACAAGTAAGGTCACTTTGAGAGGATTGTTCTCATTATTGACATAGTGAAAATCCAAGAGGATTATTCTTGGTCCAAGAGGGTTGTTCTTGGTTTTGGTAGTTCTTGTTTTAAGTTTGCCACTATAAGGAAATCTCTTTCATGTTAAAAGGGGACTGTAGTACTCTCGTACTGTGAGGGGAACCAGGATATATCGCCCATGTCTCTTTATTTTTCTGCATTTTACTCTTTCATACACACGCCATAAACCAGAAAAATATTATCCATTATCACTAAAAACCAGAAAAATTTTAAAAGTGCCTAATTCACCCCCCACCATACTTAGGCTCACTTCATACTTACAAACTTCACGTCTATCCTCCTCAAGAGCATTGATAGGTCCATCATGATGAACTACTCCAACTATCTCAGCCTTGGAGAAGAATGCAGAGAGAACTCTCCCAAAAGGTAAAAAGGATTGGTGATGATTTCTAGAGACGACAATTTATTCCTTTAGAAAGTTAAATATAGTTTGAGGAAGATTGACCCTTACATGATGTACGAGGAAGTAGATTAGAACTTTGTTCTTATAAGTTAGAGAGTTCAGGTTTACTCCTCTGAGTCGAAAATTGGATAACATGAGTTGAATCCAAACAGAAGCAATTGAAAGAAGATTCCTAGGGTTGGTTGGTTCATATAATTCAGAGGTGTCATGAATGTTACTGAGTCTTTTATCAAATGAGTATGTGTGCCTAAAGGCTTCAATAGTATTTCCAGTTTGAGAGTAACAAATAGCGGCAATAATAGTTGTTGGAGTGATAGTGATGGGGTTACCGAAGACAGTTGAACAAATGGAAACACCATTTAGACCTTTAGAAGCAAACTTCAGAAAATCTTTGACCAAATTTGGATAAATTGGTCCATGCAGTATAGCGAAATAGTTAGACCATCCTTGTCTAGGGACATTGTGATGAAGTTTGCAAAGAACTTCACAAAGACTTTCATCACCGTGAAAGGTTTTTGAAGTCATGATAAGAAGGATAAGTGAACTAGTATTAAAGTTAGAGAAAAGGATGAATAACAAGAGAGAGAAAATTGAGTTTAAATAAAGAAACCGAATACGTGACTGACAAGCTATAAGATATTGAAATTGACAACACAATAAATAAACACTTATGAGGAAGGATATTGTAATACGGTGGGAGAACTGACTTGGGTGTTTTAAGTTTGATTGCAATTGTTGCGGATAGCAAGAGTCACCACTGACTTTTCTTTTATCCAATAAGGAAAGGGTAAAAAGAATGGGAAATACCTTTGAGATTATTTTCTTGAGTTCGGGGGCTAGATTATGAAAAAGGAAGGTATTAGCACCCTTTCCATCCGTAGTTATCTACGAGCTCTTAGTTGTTTGCTAGATCATTGATTTTGTTTGAAAGTGTGCTTTGTGGTGGGTTTTGAAAGTATTTTTGAAAAGCGCCTTCGTTGAGGCAAACTTTGTAATGATTCTCGTCTCTATAAGAATGTATACAAAGTGTTGGACTTTTGAAAATATTTCATGGAAAGTGTTGGTGCATTTGAAAAGGTGTTTGTGTTTGAAGATGAGCAAGAAACTAAGAACGTTTCTACCTACTCAAAAAGTCTTTGTTCTTTTCATCCTCCTTTAGATGTTTCTATCTTACCATTGATTGGTAAGAAGCCTTATCTTTGAATGTAAAGGGACAGGCGTGGGTCATCGTATAGTCATGATAGAAATGTTGTGAGATATATTAGCATTTCTCTTGAGGGACTAAGATCATTTGAAAGGCAACATTTGAAGCGTCATCAAGGGACTATGATCTTGTATTTTTTTATTATGTTTGCTAAGACGCCTCACATGCATAACATGACCATTTTTCATAAGGTAACAAGTGGAGGTAACCCTAGAGGTGCAAGTGTGCATAGTGTGTTTAATTCCCATGCATTTAGTCTTTGATTAGGGGTTGTCTACTTGTTGTTTTTATCTTCCCATACAAATGCTACTTTACTAGCATTTATATGAAAGCGATAAATTACGGAAAGTAAATATCCTACGCTATTACAATCACTTGGGGAATGGGGTGTACAAATTTACAGATAGGGATTGCAAGATATTAAAATCCTAATTAACTATTACAACCTTATTGAAATAATATACAAGAATTGAAATGTAAAATAGATTTGCTTTGTTTTTGTTAAGAAAAGAAATAAATTTGCTTAAGGAAATATTTTTATTCTTTTTGTTTTAAAAGAAATAAAGCAAAGTATATGAATATAAAGTAGTTTTTTGGTGTTTTTTATTAGTGAAAATAAAAGTGATGATAAAAAATAATAAGAGAAAAAGAGTGTGAGTCAGCGTGTTGCTGAAAGAATTGAAATAAGAGAGAGCAGAAGTTCTGACTCTAGCATGCTGAAAATCAGAAATAAAATGTTAGCAGAAATGGGGAAGGTCAGAAGTTCTAGATCTGCATGCACTAATGTTCCGGGGTTGCTGGGAACAAAGGAAAGCCTAGAAGTTTTGATTGCTGAGAGAGCCTAGAAGTTATGGTTGTTGAGAGAGTCTAGAAGTTCTGATGCAACTGGAGACCTGGAAGTTCTAGTGTTACTGGCAAGATAGAAGTTCTGATAAAGGGTCAGTGAGGTGTCAATGTTGTTGGATGGAAATACCTAGAAGTTCTGGTCTAGGAGTACTTTTTTGACAAACAAATAGGAGGGGTTTATCTAGAAGTTCTGGTCCAGGAATATTATTTGATAAATAAATGGGGTAGAAATGTCAAGAAATAAACATAAAAAGATACTTTTGGGGCTAGAACCCAGGATCCTTAACACTAATGTCTTATGCGCGTGCTCTCTACCACTGGGGTGATTATACATCCGGTATTAGAAACAAAAGCATAAACATACATTGCAAAATAAGTTCTGATGGTGAACATCGCGCCAACCAGAGTATATGCAACTTAGTCATTTCTCACCAAAAAAATGGAAAATGCAAACATAACAATCATGGAAAATTTCATCATGTTTTCAGAAATACGAAGCACCAAAACTGTAAACCAGAAGCAAGCATGAATTTTGCTAATCCTAATTCTGAACCCTAATTTCCTCAAGAAGTTCTGATATGAAAATCTCTCTACTTAGTCCATAAAAATGAAATCTATAAATATGTACAGAATCATAGCCATGATATCTACATTGTATCTTTGAAAATACAAGCCTAACAATGCCTAAGTAATGAGATAAAAATCAGAAGAAACTTACCTTGCAGCTGGAAATTGTTTTGTGAATTAGAGCCTACTTCAGATTGTTGTGATGTTATGATCATCTTCCTCAAGTTCTCAGAAAGCTAAAGCAACTCTTAACTTGATCTATGAATGGTTGGAAAGTTCTGGAGCAGTCAAGGTGCAAAGATCTGGTTCGTTGAAATAGAGAGTGGTGAGGACTGTTTTATAGTTTGAAAACTGAAGTTGGGAAAGTTTTTACGTGTATATCAGAAATTGTATGGATGATTTAGCCAAGAAACGCACAAGAAAAATTAGAGTTTGGATGAAAAAACCAAAAGCTAACAGGTTTTGTATTTGGACTGTAGTTTCAGGTTCTTGGGAATTTTCAGCAATGTTTCAGGGCTTTTTCTCTCAATCTCCCCTCTCTTTCAGTTTGCAAATGAAAATTAATTTATAGGCAAAAGATTTGGAAGCTTGGAGAAGGTAGGAGTACAACCATCATGTGTTATGGCTCGTTGACTTGTTTTTGAAGTAAGTTTAGACAAGCATGTTTCAAGGCAAGGTAAGGGGTTAGCAGCTTTAATCATGCCTAAACTGAGTTTGTAGACATGATTTATGGGGAAGTACACTCAGATCCTTTGGACATCAGTGGTACTTTTATGCCACACGTGGGAAGATCCTTTGGATAAAGAATCAAAAGTTGGTGTAAGCATTAAATGATGATGAGATTTAACAAGCAAGAAAGCTTTGAATATGAGATTGTGCAGCATAGCTTGAAGCTGGATCAGAAGTTCAGCATAAACGTAACTTAAATTAAGAACAAATGTCTAACTTCTTATCTTTGATTCTCCCTGCTCCAGCATAATCTGAAGGAGTTCTCAGAATTTTCAGAAAGCTTGTAACATGCTTTGCAATCCCTCTTTAAATCACTTTCGCAAACTCTTATTGAACCTACTTAAAAATTGGCCCAGAAGTTGTAACCAAATTCTGACTTGGAAACGCTCAGAATTTAATAAGTGTTTTAGTTTCGTGGACGTTCCTTCAAGGATGTATAACTTGAAATCCCAACATTTCTAGGAGAAGTTATTTTCTGCAAAGTTTTAGATGTCATTGAGATCTACAACTCTTGTGTCAGAGGTTCTTCCTGAATCAAATTGCATCATGATGAAAATCTGGTAAGAAGTTCTAAACTTATAGTCTTTTCTTAGCACTTAGAAAGATTTCTAAGTGTTTAGAATTTTGACTTTTCCAAAGTAATTTTGACTTTTGATCTTCTTGATGAACCAACTTCGCATTATAACATGTCTTGATGAAATGTGATTCTGGAAAACTGATTTTGATCAAAAAGTCAAAGTTTGACTTTCCAGTGTGCATTTTGACCATTTTGCCTTTGTGGCAATTCCAAACCCAAATTGATGTATCAGTTCTACAAAATTGGGTCATGGAAAATCTTATGAGAAAATCCTTGAAATAAGAGGGAAAATTTTGGGGTACAAACGCTGCCCCGGTTCAATCTTCTTAAACCTGAAGAGTTAGATTGGTGAGCCTGCCATTCGTGACTTGAAGGTGGAAGATGATTGAACGCTAAAGTGCCCATAAATTTACACTCGATGATGTGGTGGTTGATTGTGTAGGGAATGGGCTTAAAGATTCCATTTGGAGAAATGATGGAAATTTGTTGGGAATGGGCTTATAGATGCCATCCAGAGTGACTGGGAAGGTATCAGGGTAAATCTTTTGGTTGATTTATACTGAAATAGTGATTTGTTTTTACAATAACCAAGTATTAAAATAATATTTTGTAAATAACCACGTTTCGGAAAAAATTACGCAAATAACCATGTTTCAAATGACTCCCCAAAGGAGGAGCCATCTCACTTGGCGCCTCCACCCTTATTTTTTCCCTAGGTGCCATCTCACTTTGCGCCTCCTCTCACTTTTAGCCAAGTGAGATGGCGCATGCACCTTAAAAGTGAGAGGAGGCTCCATCTCACTTGGCTCCTAGGGCAAAACTAGGGCAAAATGCTGTTTTATAAATAATTCGTCCGTTTCTCCAAAATTTCGCACACTTTCTCGCACTGTTTTTTTTTATTTTTTACTCTATTATTTGCATCATGACGTCGCCCATGATTTTTAGCAGAGATGGTTACGTTATCTTCTCCGCCACGAAACCTACAATGAAAATGAAATTCTGGCACATTCACTCCATGGAGCGTCTGAAGCGGGAGTTGATGCGATGGCTAGATGGAGACATTGCGGAGGGGGGAAAAATTCGAAGGATCCAGTGAAAATCAAAAACAACCTCACATGCGACAGGAAGACCTAATGTATGGTTGGAGGAAGTCAAAACAGACAACGATGTAATGTTGATGATGCATGGGTCAGATGAAATTGTGTTAACAGTTGTAATTTCATAGACGGAATATCGTTAATTTTTCTTGTACGCGCAATATTTATTGTAGAAAAATCTGTTAACAGAAAACCCTAATGTTTACAACATAATTAAGGAAAGATTTTATGTATTACAATTTTTATGTGGTCGAGGCAGATGCCCGATTCAGACAATTTTTGCGATTGTGCCCGACCTGACGGCATAAACCACACTTTATTTCCAACTTGTCAAGATCGTCCATTTCTGTTGTGATGCGCTTACTTTTGGGACGACCCTTCTTGTTCCTTCGCATTTGATCGTTGTGCCACACTATTTCGCCCTCGTATGCAGGACAATAATCTTGTTTTGCTACCAAAGTAAAGTTGTTGTTGTAAACGTTGAGCAACGTTTCAGATTTGTAAATGTGTGACAGAAGTTGCAGCGCGTCTTGATGGGTATGAGCACAAGCGGCAATGACATGAGAGCAAGGCATACGAAATGCTTGAAACCTGCCACAATCGCACCAACGAGAAGGTAGCATGACCCTATATTCTTGTCTTGGCAGGCCTTCGTTGTGGTCGATTGTCTCCTTCACAATGAAGTTGTGGCTGTGTCGGTCAAACCGTATAACCATATGAGTGTTGGCTTTGGAACTTTCTGCCTTAATGTATTTCATGCAACTTTCACTCCATAGTTGTCCAGATTGCAACACCGCATTCCACATTTCACCTCTTTTGGCAAATAACGCAGCCATCCTAAAATACATAGATTTTACCAAAGTAGTGGTCGGGAGGTTTCGTATGCCTTTGAATACCCCATTCATCGATTCAATAAGATTCGTTGTCATGTGCCCCTATCTTTGGCCATTGTCGTATGACCTATTCCATTTTTCCACCGGAATATTGTCGATCCACCTACCGGCTTCCGGATTTGACAAACGAATCTCGTTGCGGTAATATTTGAATGTGGGTTGTGTCAATGCATATCCCGCATTCATAACCGCTTTACTTAGTGTTTTGTCCTTGATCTCCCTCGTGAAATTCTAGACGATATTCCTAACGCAACAGACATGCTTAGAAGGAGGGTCATGCCAACCGTTTGCAGGATTATTATAGGAACTTTCAATGAAGGCATGTCTGTCCGAGATCAAACAGAGATCTGGTTGAGGAGCAACGTGTGTCCGCAGATTTTTCAGAAAAAAGCTCCAAGCACCATCGGTATCCCCCTCGACAAGGGAAAAGGCAATGGGGAAAATGTTGTTGTTGCCATCTTGTGCAACTGCCATCAGTAGCGTGCCTTTGTACTTCCCATACAACCAAGTCCCATCAATTTGTATAATTGGTTTGCATGATGCAAACCCTGTGATGCAAGGTTCAAATGCCCAAAACACTCGACTGAATATTCCGTTGCCGCTTAGTAGACTACCATCTTGGGCGTAAGCTGGCACTGTTTCCAGAACGTAAACAGTACCCGGAGAATACGTCTTGAGTGCATTCAGGTAGCGAGGAAGTTCTTGGTATGACTCCTCCCAGTTTCCGTACACCTTTTCAATCGCCTTAGTCTTTTCTAACCACGCCTTACGGTAAGACGGAGTATAGTTAAAAATCGTGGTGATGTGGGAGATGATTGTTTTCACCTTCAAAGATGGGTCGTTGCTGACCAGTGGTAGGATTTCTTGACAGATGAGATCGTAATTAAGTTTTCAGTGGTCCTATGATTGGGTAGAACTTACACAACTGTGGGTAGTCATGGAACCAATGACCCAACAGTCACCTCTTAATTTGTATGATGCAGTCAGCTTGAACATACAGTCAGTGTGGACACACTTGATCTTGTACCTTTCTGGGTTGACACGGTCCACCTTAAAATCAATCGAGTTGAGCATGTGGAATTTTTTTATGGCTCTGATGAACTCCTCTCTGCTACAAAACTTGTCCTTCTCTTTTAAATTTTCATCCGACTGCATATACGGATTGAAAAATAAGTTAGTAGACGGTTCATCTCCGCCCATGTTAAAGTTTGTCATGTGCGGAGGTGGTGTGTATATCTCGTTTGCAGGAATACTAGGTATGCCATCATCGTTGGAATCATCATTCACCATTTCATCAAACTCTAACTCTTCATCTTCTTCTTCTTCATCAACTGCATCTACCTCAGCTTGTTCGTTCTCCAAAGGATCAACCACTTGTGTCACCTGAGGCTCTCGCAGCATAATGTACAACTCAATAGAGTCTTACCCAGAATACACATGGCTAGAAAACATATTCTGGAGATCCTCGTCATCTTGAACTTCAACCTTATAAAAAATTATTTGGTTGTTTCCAAAAAAAACTGGATTCTGATAAAATATTTGTGTCACCGGGCCTCGTCAAGTTTGGCCTCCAATCGTTTTTTGAAGTACGAGAAATTGGCTTTCCCGTTTAAGAGAAATCAGATGTTGTCTGTGTCTCTAAATAAAAACCCAACGGTGGGACAAATGTATGTCTCACCGTTGAAATGTGCTTTGACGACATATTGTGGTGCAGAGGCCATTGCGTAGGGTTGTTTGAAGGTTTAAAGGTTGGAAGCTTTGAAGTTTATGAGTTATTCGAAGGTTGGAATGTTTGAAGTTTATTGATTGTATGAAGGTTTGAAGGTTGTAAGGTTTGAAGGTTGGAATGTTTCAAGTTTATGAGTTATTCGAAGGTTTGTATGTTTGATTGTTTGAAGGTTTGAAGGTTTGATTGTATGAACGATTGAACGTTGGAAGGTTTGACAGATTAAGTGAATCAATGTTATGATAAACGTAAGACTAAAAATCTCATACTGAATTTCAATTAAGTAAGGATGTAACCCCCAAGGCTGCCAATAGTGTTACATGCATGGCATCCCAAAGGCTGTCACGTAGCCTGAGCCTAGTCTGCAACCAATGACACCTCTTATTCGCCAATTGGGATGGCGACACCTTTCATTTTTGTACTCTTTCGCCAAGTCTAATGGCGCCTCCCTTAATGTCCAATCATGTTACATGCATTCAGATATGTAACCCCCTAGGCTGCCACCTAGCCCGCGCCTACTCTGCACTTACACTGTATCTTGTAAGTCTCCTCCCATCACCTCCAATAGTGTTACATGCATTAAGGCATGGCATCCCAAAGGCTGTCACGTAGCCTGAGCCTAGTCTTCATCCAATGACACCTCTTATTCGCCAATTGGGATGGCGACACCTTTCATTTTTGTACTCTTTCGCCAAGTCCAATGGCACCTCCCTTAATGTCCAATCGTGTTACATGCATTCAGATATGTAACCCCCTAGGCTGCCACCTAGCTTGCGCCTACTATGCACCTACATTGTATCTTGTAAGTCTCCTCCCATCACCTCCAATAGTGTTACATGCGTTCAGGCATGGCATCCCAAAGGCTGTCACGTAGCCTGAGCCTAGTCTGCAACCAACGACACCTCTTATTCGCCAATTGGGATGGCAACACCTTTCATTTTTGTACTCTTTCGCCAAGTCCAATGGCGCCTCCCTTAATGTCCAATCGTGTTACATGCATTCAGATATGTAACCCCCTAGGCTGCCACCTAGCCTGCGCCTACTCTGCACCTACACTGTATCTTGTAAGTCTCCTCCCATCACCTCCAATAGTGTTACATGCATTCAGGCATGGCATCCCAAAGGCTGTCACGTAGCCTGAGCCTAGTCTGCAACCAATGACACCTCTTATTCACCAATTGGGATGGCAACACCTTTCATTTTTTTACTCTTTCGCCAAGTCCAATGGCGCCTCCCTTAATGTCCAATCGTGTTACATGCATTCAGATATGTAACCCCCTAGGCTGCCACCTAGCCTGCGCCTACTCTGCACCTACACTGTATCTTGTAAGTCTCCTCCCATCACCTCCAATAGTGTTACATGCATTCAGGCATGGCATCCCAAAGGTTGTCACGTAGCCTGAGCCTAGTCTGCAACCAATGACACCTCTTATTCGCCAATTGGGATGGCAACACCTTTCATTTTTGTACTCTTTCGCCAAGTCCAATGGCGCCTCCCTTAATGTCCAATCGTGTTACATCCTTAGGCTGCCACCTAGCCTGCAAGAGTGACACCTTTCATTTTTTTACATGCATGCAGATATGTAACCCCCTAGGCTGCCACCTAGCCTGCAAGAGTGACACTTCTCATGCATGCATGCACCAGCTACCACCTCACTCACTCTATGAATTTTTTTTGCCTATAAATACAAACCATATCATACATCTCTCAAACCCAGACAAGTCTCACTCTCTACTACGAAATCTTTCATAATCTCTTACACTTTCTAAGTCTTTCATAATCTCAAGCATTTTAAACAATGGCTCTTCCAACAATGGGCGATTCTCACAGAGGCACAAGGGAAAACATTGCCGCATTTGTAAGTTTCTATTTTGGTTATACATTTTTTATACTTCAGATAATGCTTTGTTCATCTTACTTAATCTTACACCTTTTACATTATGAACTCAGGATACCAAAAGATTCAGAATCCATTCTCACAACTACCTGGCTCCCGACCCATTTATCGTACCATATCTGGAATACTCAGGTTTCAGACATGTTATAAAGATCTCCAACTGCACAATTGATTCGAAGTTCATTCTTGCAATTTTGGAAAGGTGGAGACCAGAGACCCATACATTTCACCTACCAATAGGTGAATGTACCGTCACGCTAGAGGATGTGTACATGTTACTAGGTCTCCCTGTCGACGGTAAGGCCGTGAACGGGTTGGTTAAACAACCCAACTCTCAGTGTGAAGAACTGTTGGGCAGGGATATGGTAGAAGGTGGTGGTGCGAGAGGTCGGGGAATACTACTCACTGAGCTTAAAAGTCATTATGCAAGTTTAGAATTAAACGAAAATTCCTCCGAGCAAGACAGGGTAGTAAAAGCCAGAAATTATCTTATGATACTATTTGGTACCTTTTTATTTCCCGAAAGTACGGGAAATAGTGTAAATTTTATGTATTTACATTTACTTAGAGATTTTGAAAAAACAAGAAAGTATAGTTGGGGTTCTGTAGTTTTAGCCCACCTATACAGTTCCTTGTGAAAAAATGCAGTCAAGGAAAAATGTACATTTTATGGGTGCGCTTTTTTACTACAAGCCTGGGGTTGGTGGAGGATGGAGTCCTTAAACCCCGTCAACAACAACACTTTCTTTTTCCCGTACGCAACAAAGTAAGTCATCAAGTTATATCATTTATTACTATTTATCTCTTCACCAAATATATGCTAAAAATAAAATGTTTTTCATTTCCTTTAGGTATTGCGTGAGGGGTATGGATTACGGCAAGAATCCAAGATTCAATGTCGCACTATACCGCAATCTGTTGGATCACTTAGGCCCGGATGATGTACGTCGTACCTTTAAACTTTTCTTCATTTAAATTATTTATATATTACATTTTCGTTAACCTGATTTAAATTTTATCTCAGTTCGTCTGGAGACCATATTTGGGTTTGGGCCATGATCCAAACCCGTAGGATGCAGCAATTTGGACCGTGAAGACTGCAATCATTTGGTTCAACATTGTGGAGATGCACCACAACGACCGTGTGAAGATGCAGTTCGGAATGCATCAAGAGATACGAAGTGATCCAACTTGTTTGTCCCCATGGCATCTCAAAAGGGTCGACGCCCAGTGGGGTCTTACCAACTGGAAAGACTTTGCTCCGGAATGGTGTAAGATGTGGCAGAGGCGTCACCGATATGTCTTGCAATTCCCGGTTTTTCTTAATCATGGTAATATGTGACACACGAATCAATATTTATCTTGGTATAGGTCGGTTAGTAACCCTGAAATGCACGTGTCTCATCCAAGGTACTTGGTTGACCCACGCGCACAATGGGCACAACCCTCGTTTCCCCAACAACAAACCCAAAACCCATCAACCTCCCACCCACCCCCTAGAAGAAACAGAAACAGAAACACCCAACCACAGTCCCCACCACAACATAATTACACTCAAATGCCCCACAACCAACCACAATCACCACCTCACTACCAATACCCTCATATGCCTCACACCCAACCACAATACCAATCACAATACCAACACACCCGCATACCCCACACACAATTTCAGTCTTCGGTATATCCCAATATGGGCCCCTCAACATCCAGCCTTAGCCCTGATCTGGGAATGTCGGAAGATTACGAACAAACCGACCCAGCCTACCATCAACCACAATATCACCAAACCACCCAACATCCTCAATACTAAACACCCCAAGATCCATTTCCTTTCTACCCACCGTACTCAGACGATCAATGCTACAGACCCACCATGGAACCCCACCCACCGCCAATACGACCAAACTTTAAGGGTATGGGTAACCGACTATACCAAAGCGGATCTTCTAGATATAGAGATCTGAATGATTTTATGGATCCCGAACGCATTGACTTCGATGGGCCATCGACTCTGCCACAACAGGAAACACAACGACATCCAACACGGGAAAGGCGAGGACGGGGATGCGGAACCGGGGGTCATTACCGGGTTCCGGGGGATCACTGATTTATCTCTTTTTTTTATCTGTTTTTTTTATCTATTTTTTTAATGTAATACATTTGGATGTAATTATTTTTTTTAATAAAAAGTCAATTTTGTTGATCCTGTATCCAATACGCAACGCACCGGACCGAAAAAAAAGAAGCAAATTTTTCCCTAGAATTGCACTTAGGCGCCATCTTACTTGGCTTAGGGCATGTCCTAAGCACATATGCGCCAAGTGAGATGGCGCCTCCCCTTAAATAATGGGTGTAGGCGCCAAGTGAGATGGCTTCTCCTTTGGGGAGTCATCTGAAACATGGTTATTTGCGTAATTTTTTCCGAAACGCGGTTATTTGCGAAATTTTTTTTTAATACTTGGTTATTCAAAAAAAAATTCTGAAATAGTAGATATCTTTTGCGTATTTTTAATCTGGAAGAACTAAATCTAACCAGAAGAGATCTTCATTTTCCTGTTATTAATCTAGAAGAACTAAATCTAACCAGAAGAGGTCTTCCTTTGCTAGTTGTTAATCTGGAAGAACTAAATCTAACCAGAAAAGGTCTTCATTTTCCTATTGTTAATCTGGAAGAACTAAATCTAACCAGAAGAGGTCTTCATTTGACTATTGTTAATCTGGAAGAACTAAATCTAACCAGAAGAGGTCTTTAAATCTTTAACTGATAAAAGTATCAGAATAAATCTTTGGTCGATTTAATCTGAGCCAGAAAAAGGTCTACAGAGAGAAGTATCAAAATAAATCTTTGGTCGATTTAATCTGAGCCAGTAGAGGCTTGAAGGAAGTGTTTGTCATGTAGATAGTCACCCTGTCCTGTTTCGGGAATTGATCTACAATCAATTTGTTCACGGACAAATGTCTTGTTTCAGGTATTAATCTGTAAGTATGATGCTTGATTGTGATATATGATGAAGGAATCGCTGAGGATTACTACTCCAAAGGTGATGAAGGAATTTGAGACGATTTCTACTCCAAAAAGATGTTGAAGGAATCTGAGACGATTGCTACTCCAAAAAGATGATGAAGGAATCTGAGACGATTGCTACTCCAAAAGGATGGTGAAGGAATCTGAGACGATTGTTACTCCAAAAAGATGATGAAGGAATCTAAGATGATTGCTACTCCAAAAAGATGATGAAGTAATCTGAGAAAATTTCTACTCTAAAAAGATGATGAAGGAATCTGAGACGATTGCTACTACAAAAGGATGATGAAGGAATCTGAGACAATTGCTACTCCAAAAGGATGACGAAGGAATCTGAGATGATTGCTACTCCAAAAAGATGATTGTTGTACCCCAAAATTTTCCCTATCATGTTTTCCAAGGTCTTCCCCTACATGGTTGGTCACAAACCCTTGCCTAAGGAAAAGGAAAATTTGCGAGTAGTGTTTTCAAGTTTCCTTCGATTGGCATCTCCAAAATGCCCTTCGATTGGAATTTTAGGAAATCCTTTCGATTGGCCTTGCAATAGATTCCTTCAATTGGAATTTCAACAAAGCCTTTTGATTGGCCTTGCAATAGGATCCTTCGATTAGCATTCCTAAAGGTTCCTTCGATTGGAGCATCAGAGCTTCCTTCAATTAGAACATCAGAGCTTCCTTCAATTTAGAGCATCAGAGCTTCCTTCGATTGGAGCATCAGATGCTTCCTTTGATTGAAACCTCAAAGCAAAGGCCCTTAGATTGGCATTCCCAAAGAGTCCATTCGAAGAGGCTTGCAAAGAGTCCATTCGAAGGAGATTCATCAGGGCCATTCGAAGGAGCCTTGGAAGAGCCATTCGAAGAAGATGGCAAAGAGTCCATTCGAAGGAGCCTCAGAAGAGACATCCGAAGAAGCTGGAAAAGAGTCCATTCGAAGGAGCCTCAAAAGAGCCATTCGAAGAACCTAGCAAAGAGTCCATTCGAAGGAGCCTCCGAAGAGTCATTCGAATAAGCTTGCAAAGGTCCATTTGAAGGAGGCCATCAGCCCATTCGAAGGAGGGCATTCGAAGGCCAATTACATATCATTCAAAATTCAAAAAGGGAGACAAGATCCCATGTGTTTGGCCAACGTTACAAATTCCTATTCATGGCTTTCAAACACAATCAAGGTTGTTTAAACCTTTGCCTTCTTGTCCCCTCTATCCCCTCTATATAAAGAGATCACAAGTGTTGTCTAAGGGGGGAAGAACGAAAAAAAAATTGGAGAGAGGCTGCCCAAAAATCCATCAAAGGTTGCCAAAATTTTCCAAGCAAAAGCCACCCCTCAATAAAAGTAGTTAAGTCCAGAAGCCCTAGATCGAAGGTTTCTACATCCAGGAAGTGCCCAAAATTGAAGTTTCATTCTACTGGGTAAGATAGGGTAGACTGTCCAACTTTGCATTTGCATAACACCTCTATACTAACTGTTACCTTCGGTTTATCATCCTAGACAGGATCCAAAGGCTTGGGTTTGGCACCCAGATCATGTTCTTCATTTGCTAACATTTGCTACATACATAGCCTGACAAGACCCAGCAAGCACAACATCAAAGGACATGGGTTTCAATAACCAGGTCCTGCATTTTATTTCGCTAACATACTTTTGCGGGTATAACATTCCAGATTGAAGGAGACACCTTCTCTTGATCGAAGCTACCCATCAGCCTGCTGGATCGAAGGAGGCACCTCCTTCCAGAATCGAAAGAAGGCATCTTTCCTAGAATCGAAGGGAAATCCCCTTCCCTGGATCGAAGGCTGTTCATGCCCACTTCCTGGCCTAATCGAAAGGACCATGACCCTCTCTAGATCGAAGCTTCCATTCCTTCCCTAGGTCGAAGCTCCTTTTTTCCCTGGATCGAAGGATCCCTCTTGCATTTTATTTTTGTTTTCATTGACTTCCTTTTATCTTTTTAATTAACATTAAAATTAAAAAAATATCACAAAAATGTTAGGATAGTTGTTTTTTCCAACTAAATTAATTTTTTTAAATAAATTAATTAATTATTTTAACATTTTTCTTAAAATTAAAATTAAATAGACTTAGGCTTTGTTTCTTTTATACCAAAAACAACAAAAAAAGACTTCTTTTCTTTAGGATTTTTAGACGTCTTTTCTATTTTTCGCACGTTTATTTAATTCCCAATTTTATTATTATTGTATCTGCCTACAGGATGTAATATAGATAAATTAGGATATTTACCGCTTTATCCCCTTTATCCTTGTATAATATAAATCCCCTCCCCGAAGCATTGTAATAGCGTAGGACCTCTGTTTTCTGCATTTTTACTGCTTTTCATATTGACTGCTAGTAATTAGGCTTGTATGATAAGAATAATAATTAGACGCTAGCAAACTTAACAAAAAGACAAAAAATAACTGAAATACAACACACTTGCACATATACACCTCTAAGGTACGGTCACTTTGGTTGCCTTTAAAAAACAGTCATGAGGCAGGAATGCTTTAGCAAAGACCCGTAAAATCAAAAGATCATAGTCCTTCGATGACCCTATAGTTGCCTTCTCGGTAAATGATCTAGTATCTAAAACAAAATTGCTAAAACATCTCCATAATTTCCTTCGTAACTGTAACGTCCCTTCGATTGTCCCTCAACATCCAACGATAAGGCTACCTACTCACTAATAGTAGGATGGCGTTGTCTAAAGGATAAGGAGAAAAAGAACAACCTTTTCGGGTACAAAAGTAGATAGCTGTTAGAAGTTTGCTCAAAAATACTTTTTTGCACTTACACACAAAAACTACTTTTCAAAAGACATTTTTCAAACACTTTGTATACGTTCTCTACTATCCCGAGAGACACTACAATGTTCGTCGTACTAAGGCGTTTTCAAAACATTTTTAAACACAGCACAAAAGCATTTTAAAAATGAGCAAACCTCTAAGAGCCCGTGGAAAACCACAAATGGAAAGGGTGCTAACACCTTCCCTTTCCATAATCTACCCCCCTTACTCAGAAACATCCCGAAAAGGTCTTTTTCAATTCTTTTCACCCTTTCCTTTGTTGGATAAAAGAAAATATGGTGGCGACTCTTGCTTACCGCATATTTTCGAACAAAAAATGCAAAACCAATGTATAAACAGTCGATTCTACCACCGTAAAACAGAACTGGCGACTCTGCTGGGGATTTATATAAAGTGGGGTTTACCTTAGAGCTAGTTTAGCTTTAAATTGATTTTTGCTTGCTTTGTTTGCTTTATCCTTGGAGGGTTGTTTGGTTTGTTACTATAGATCCTACACCCGGATCTGGGGCACCTTTTAGGTATGTAGCAATAGATTGCGGAAACTGTGCGGGGTATACCGACATGGTCGAAGTGATGGCTACGTTGATGCGACACTTTGGTTGGTACCGATAGCCCTTGAGTTAATCAAGGAGAATATGGGGCCGCTGTATGGTGTCATAAAGCGTCAACTGACCTTAGAACTTTTAAATGAACAACTTGGCCATTAGGACATAGCGAGATAGCCGTCTTTGGTGTATTCCCAAAGTCGGAAGATACTCGATGCTACACTCATTGAGACTTGACTCCTAACTTTTGTTTGGCTACGAGTCAATCGCCTATCGAACGAATCTTGTGGGAAGGGTCAATGATATTCAGATCCCTTAGAACCCGGTTACTATTTATAAGACAGGTTGAACCAATCCAACTTCAAGAGGGTACTACCTTAAAAATCATGCAAGCCTAAACTTAATGTTGTTTGTGTGACTTCTGTGCTTTAAACTTGAACTACTTGCAGGGTTTTATCATCTGACAACATGATTTTCTTGCAGGATTTGTTTGCAGTCATTATCCAATAACTTGGATTTCTTGCAGGTTTTACTTGCTTACATTACCTTACACTTTTTCTTAACGCATAGCATAAACATCATAACATCATGCCACAACATTCCCTTAACCATTTCAAGGATCTCAAGGGTTTGTGATGCAGGTTATGGTAAATCAGACGTCTAGCAAGGGGCAAGGGGATTTATTTTCCTCTAGACAATGTCGTCAAAAGATCAAAACTCAACAACTTGAGTCAGGGGCTATGACCCACTTGATATGGTACGCTTGACTCTCGTAGAAGGACACTCAACGATACAGAGTTCTTCAATCAAAGCTACAAATTTAAACTACTTACATCTTCTTGTTTACCCCGTGAGTCCTTGAAAATATTGCATACGCATATCATCCATGTTATGCCATAAACAGTTTTCAAAGCAGGGTCCTCATCTTATTCGCTGTTTATTTCAGCAAGTAAAGAAATGGCTCTTGAACAAACAATCAAATACCTTCAATCTCAAAATGCTCAATTCCCACAAATGTTCCTGACTCTGACTTAGGGGCATGAATATTTGAAAGCACTCCTTGCTGAGGACCTGGCCAAGAAAAGTCCTGAAGAAAATAAGGACGAGTGGTTTGAACAACTGCAAGTTGAGGTATAAGCAATGAGAATTCAGATGTTGGGGAAGATGGCTCTTATCCAAGGCCTAGCCCGGGGACAAGAAGAGCTGAGAGCCATTATCAACAAACTTCATCAAGACAAATACAATCGTATGAAGCAAGCATTCGAGGCTGGGGATCAGGTCATTAATCAACCCCTGATGAGACAAAAAGTTAGCTCGGAGAGAAGGCCTTTCTAGACGGCTATTACGCCAAGGGTTCAACCATAACTTCGCCAACAACCACAAGGTAACCGGCGTAAGCGGGATTCACTCACTAGGAAATATACCAAACTCAACATACCTATGTTGTAAGTCCTGCAACACATGTTGAAGTTGAATTTGGTCACGTTGAGGGATCCTCCTACGAATCCTAATACTTCCGCTCCTACTTACAATCCTTATGAAATATGTGCATATCACTTCAATAGTCTGAGGCATGACACTGATAACTATTTGACGTTGAAATACAAAATTCAAGACCTGGTTGATGAAGGAGCATTGGAATTCACACAAGATGGTCAACTGGAATTTTTCTATCATTCCTCCAAGGCACACCATTTGAAGTGACAAGTTCTCACAAGAAGACTTTTCGTTCATTAGAATTTTCAATGTGTAATTTTCTTTTGATTGTTTGAACATTTATTCATATCAAACCTTGTTATTTCATCAATGCATTGCACATGTTTGTCTTGAATTAATTGGTTTTCATCATGCTTAAACTACTTTCTTACTACCTTTTGTGATATCCAACTTTTGATTAAAAGCTCTAAGCCTTTAGAGGGAGGATGACGAAAACGATACCACAATCTCTACAGTATTCTTTTGAACAGACCTTGCTGACGATGTACAAACGTTGTTTTAAATCCCAAACAGTGGAGTTATAAGGAAGATAATCCCTAGTCAACCCCTTTGAGCCAAAGAAGTAGGAGTTTTTATTTTCACACAAATTAAAACCCTTAATCATAACTTGGGGCGGAGTAGTTTTCTCAGTTAATTCAGACGCGCATTCAGTCGCAATCTTCCACTTCGTACACAATGAATGGCATCGAAGAACTCCTTCTAAATCAAAAGATGGTGATGGTTCCGCATAATCGTTAAGACAGACAGTCATTATCTCTCACAATAAAAGCCCGCTAAGTCAAAACCAATGAAGGAGACTTAAGAAAAAAACTGGGGCATCCCGCTGTCTGTAATCACAAAAAGAAATAGTTCAGGCAAAAGAAGGGATAACAAAAACCAAAAAAAAGAGCTTCCTACAAATTCTCGACAAAAAAGATTACAAAAATGACTGCCTTCTCAAACAAACATTCAATCCTGAGTTGATATCACTCTCTTACAAAAAAAAATTTACTAAAAAAACAAGAATTTTCAAACTCCAAGAAAGACATAAGCTTTGAATTCTTAAAATACCATTGTTTGCATATGATAATTTTTTCAACAGCAGAGAAATTCGCACGACGGATATTCGATGAACAGAAATCTTCTCAATGGACAAAATCACCTCAAGTGGAAAAACACTTCCAACCAAGGGGCACGACATGATCATTTCCATCATCTAGGGCAGTCAAGTCAAGATTCAAGGAATCTCTCAAAAATGAAAAATATTCAGGGGCAGATCTCCATCTGAATCACTTGGGGCATTAAACACGAATCCCAACAATGAATCCTATATGATCAAACAAACATCTTTTGGCAGTGTGACAACACTTACTACTATGGACAGTGACAATTCTCTGTACCCGGTGAACATGGACATAGTTAGAAAATACTACGCATGAACAAAGACCCACTAGGATGACAGGCCTAGGAAAAAATAAGGGCATCCCAGCGAACCAAAAGGGTTCGGGCAAAAATTAGGGATAAAAAAAATTGTACACCCGGCAAGTCGAAAACCAGAAAAGGCGGCTTGGGCAAAAAAGGGTATCCCGATGGACTGGAAATTTGAAAAGACAGTCCAAGAAAAAGTTAGGGATTAAAGCGTACGACTACGTCCCATCATTTTGTCATTTGTCTAAACAATATAAGGTTTGCTACCCTGATCTACATTCTCCAAGGACTCCAAGAGTTGGGATAATAGTCAAACCATCTACAAAATCCTGGTATGATATTTTCTACAACAGGAATCGAGACAGGGGCACTCTACTACAAGGTCACTGACATTTTCTTAGCATGCAACCTATTGATGCCAGGTGTTCTCATACCCTCGGAAGAGCAAAATATTTAAATTACTGCTCCAATGAAAATTCCCCAATGAAGTCACCAAGGTTCTCAGGATTCCCCAAGAGGATTACAGAGTTTCACTTCCACAACAGACACATTCTGAATATAGCAAATTCTCATCTAGAAACAGCTCAGGTACGATCCAGAGATGGATGTCATCCTGAAACTTACTCCAGACTCTCATCTAGAAACAGTTTAGGTACGATCCAAAGAACGGATGTCATCCTGACATTTATTCCAGATTCTCATCTAGAAACAGATCAGGTACGATCCAGAGACGGATGTCATCCTGACACTTACTCCAGATCCTCATTTAGAAACGCTTCAAGTACGATCCAAGAACGGATGTCATCCTGATACTTATTCCAGATTATCCTCTAGAAATGGTTCAGGTATGATCCAAGGACGGATGTCATCCTGACACTTACTCCAGATTCTCATCTAGAAATGGTTCAGGTAAGATCCAAGGATGGATGTCATCCTGACACTTACTCCAGATTCTCATCTAGAAATGGTTCAGGTACGATCCAAGAACGGATGTCATCCTGACACATACTTTATATCATCATCTAGAAATGGTTCAGGTACGATCCAAAGACATATATCATCCTGACACTTACTCCAGATTCTTATCTAGAAACGGTTCAGGTACGATCCAAGAATGGATGTCATCCTTATACTTATTCCAGATTATCCTCTAGCAATAGCTCAGGTACAATCTAGAGACGGATATCATCCTGATACTTATTCAAATCATCTTCTAGAAACAGTTCAGGTACGATCCATGAACGGATGTCATCCTGATACTTATTCCAGATTATCCTCTAGCAATAGTTCAGGTACGATCCAGAGACGGATATCATCCTGATACTTATTCAAATCATCTTCTAGAAACGGTTCAGGCACGGTCCAGGGACGAATATCATCCTAATACTTAGTCCAGATTATCTCCTATCAATAGTTCAGGTATGATCCCGAGACGGATATCATCCTTATACTTATTCAGATCATCTTCTAGCAACAGTTCAGGTACGATCCAAAACGGATGTCATCCTGATACTTAGTCCAGATTATCTCCTAACAACTGTTTAGGTATGAACCAGAGACAGATGTCATCCTGATACTTAGTCCAGATTATCTCCTAGTATAATGCAGATACAATCTAAATACAGATGTCATTCTGACACTCATTCAATACATGTTCAAGTACAATCACGACATAGATCCATTCACAAAACCTCTAGCAGGCACAGGGGCAGAAACGTCCTAACGCGAAGTCATCTCCATATCCTCAACATACATCCTAGTGACATCTAAGTTCCCCACA
Source organism: Vicia faba (assembly GCA_948472305.1). Taxonomy (NCBI): domain Eukaryota; kingdom Viridiplantae; phylum Streptophyta; class Magnoliopsida; order Fabales; family Fabaceae; genus Vicia; species Vicia faba. Next base: position 819,161,201 of record OX451736.1, read on the forward strand.
GAGCAGAAACAACCAGATTTTTTCCCTCTTCTTCCCCAGGAAGGGATTACCTTCTCCAACTGAAGTCTGTTTTCCCCAACTGAACTCTATAACCTTATACAATTATAAAACATCCTCCCCGGTATATTTTACTTCTCCAATTACGGAATTTTATTCCCCAACAGAGTTTATTCCTCTACATCGATAGAATCTTCCAACAAACATCTCTCTCCACAAAGTTATCCTCGAGCAGAGTTATTCTCCAGCAGAATCAACTCTCAAGCAGAGTCAATCCCCAACAGGTTATCCTCAAACAAAAAGAGGAAATCCCCAGCGAATCATCTCCATTCATCATCCCCAGTGGAAATGAAGGATTCAGCTTCCTAATACTCTCCAGCAGAAGTTAGGGATTTATTTTCCCAGATTGGGAAATATCGCAATAGCATCCCATGTTCATACATCGTGGCATGCACATACACATCACATACAACATAACCTCAATTATTTTGAGAATATCATCAATGCATTTCATACATCATGACATTGCATATGACTAACTCTTTACCTTTTTCAGGGAAAGATCAAATCAACAAACACCGCTACTTAGGTGACCTGGTAATCTTCTTAAAAGCTACGTCTGATGAAGGGCTATTTCAGCAATTTCCTCAGAAAGATGTTAATCCAAGACCTTCTCTGGTTTAGTTTGATCGACACTAAGATCTATCTAATTTCCATTCCAATTGAAGAAACTATGAAGCCTGGATTTCGACCAGAATACAGTATAAAGTGCTACAAATCCTGGAATCCGACCAGATAGCAGTTTATGTAACACCCCAATTCTACCCCAAGCAAATTATGCAAAATAAATCAGAGTTATGAAATTTCAATCATACAAATGAATCAGGACATCACAAATTTTTCTAATAAATTCATTGCATTCATCATGGATATATAACACTTTTTTAAAACATCGGATGAACCATCAACATAACATCTTTCATTAAATAATTCAACAACTACGCAGCGGAATTCTTCAATAACATCTTTAGAATAAACAACAACTTCGAAACATCTCATATTTAGTAAATAAACAATTCAAAGTCCAACAACTAAAAATCAGCAATCAAAATTCAGTAAGCGTTCATCCCCCCGAGTGTTACATATCAGAGCAATGACACGGACTCGATCTATTGAAGGTATACGGCCTTCACTCTTGATTACCTGCACGTTACCAACATAGGGGCAACATTCAAACAGAATGGGTGAGATATCTAACAATATAATAAAGCGCATGATAATTAATATATTAAATTAGATCAATAATATCACCACTTCTCATCTCATAATCAACAATAATTACAGCATATATACTCATTCGTCAGCATCAAATACATTTCATTATTCATTCATATAATGCGACTCAAAACTATGCAAATGCATGTGGTACCATTGGAGCAGAACTCCCATCTCAAAAATCTGCCAATTAATAGAGGCATCAACAAGGCATAGCCTTCATCTCAAAATTTTCCAATCCAGGTCATCTCAACGAGCATAAGCTCCATCTAAAAAAAGCAATGTATGTGACTCATCATGAATGTAATAACAACACCCAAGTTAACAACATTTCAAATCATCTCAAAACAACAACATCTCAATCATCTCAAAACAACAACATCTCAATCATCTCGAAACATCTCAATCATCTCAAAATAACAACATCTCAATTAACAACATCTCATAACATCAAAATAATTTATTAAACATAATGTATTTATCAAACGTCATTGGTTCATCATGATTATCAAACACAACTTTAATAACCACATCTCACTAATAACTCAGTTGTATATTAATACTACAGTAATCCATACTGTTATTCTGCTACTGTACATCAATATTGTCACTAATCCTTCTGTCATATTTCTAACGGCAATCTCTAACATCTCATATTCATCATTCTGTCCAAAAATCAGCACCACGATCATTTACGGGAATTAATCCTAAATTCTAAATTAGTTACTAGGATTACACTTCTTATTCATCATTTAATCACCTAGAATAAAGCTCATCGCATTAGCTAATCAACGCTTCGAACGACATCTCAAACAGCATCTTAAAACTCGAGTTACAGCAATTAAAAGCCAAATCTGTCAAAAATCAGTCCTTATGCATCGACACAAAACCTTATGGATCGACTCATCCTGCTTCATCTATACACTATGAGTCGACACATCCCCCTTATGGATCGACTCATCCTGGCTTCAAATCACAGCATGTATCGACACATGCACTTACCGATCGACTCATCCTGAGTCTTGCATTAACATGTATCGACGCAAGCCCTGCATGCATCGACTCATCCTGAGTCTAACCTCGCCCATGTATCCACTCATCCAGCTTGAGGTCGACACATACTGATTCATCCGGCATAATTATGTGATTTCCTCTGTATTTTCACTACGGGAATTCATATTACAGCCCTACAAACCTCATTATAATCATGGTAATTCATCTCCTAACATTATACTCTTTTACTACATCGATCAAACAACATCATGGCATCATTATTCATCATAAATTCATCAATCTTCATCATACATCATCATACATACATCCAATTCAAGAACAAACAACAATCACATCTAACCCCACATATTAAACATCATGAACCCAATTATAAAGCCAGAACCCCACCCTTACCTTGGATTGAAGGTCTCCCTACAATTTCCGGGTTGAATCTTTATTCTTGTCGTTTCCTTCTATTTCCAGCAGCTTCACGTTCTCCTCAAATCCTTATTTTCTTCTTACTTCTTATTTCTTCTATTCTAACAACAAATAATAAAATAACCTAATATTATTATATTATTCCTTAGTGGGCTCCAAACTTACACCCCCTCTTATTACTTCAACTCACATAATATAGGCCCACATTAAATAATATTAACTTCTAACATTATTTCACCAAATAATAATATTATACCTCGAATATTATTATTTCTCCACTTAATAAAATAAATACAATTTTATAACACTTCTTCACAAATAATCTAAAAATAATTTAATTAAATAATTAATTAAATTACGGGCGTTACAGTTTACCCTGTCAGTTACTGTGAAGCCTGGAACCCAACCGGATAATAGTCAATCAATAATTTAAGACACTGTGAAGCCTGGATTTCAACCAGATAACAGTATAAGGTGTTACGAAGCCTGGAATCTGACTAGATAGTAGTTCACTTCTTCAGAAACTGTGAAGCCTAGGTTTCGACCAGATAACAGTATAAGGTGCTGCGAATCCTGGAATCCGACCAGATAGTAGTTCACATCTTCAGAAACTGTGAAGCCTGGACTTCGATTAGATAAAGGTATAAGGTGCTGCAAAGCCTGGAATTCGACCAGATAGTAGTTCACTTCTTCAGAAACTGTGAAGCCTGGGTTTTGACCAGATAACAGTATAAGGTGCTGCGAAGCCTGGAATCCGACGAGATAGTAGTTTACTTCTTCAGAAACTATGAAGCATAGGTTTCCACCAGATAACACTATAAGGTGTTGCGAAGCCTGGAATCCGACCAGATAGTAGTTCACTTCTTCAGAAACTCTGAAGCCTAAGTTTCATCGTGATAACTTTATAAGGTATTGCAAAGCCTAGAATCCGACCAGATAGCAGTTTACTCTGTCAGTTACTATGAAGCATGGATTCGACCGGATAGTAGTATACCTTAGATTCAAGTTGAAGCCTGAATCCGACCAGATAACAGCTTAATTTCTTCATACACTGTGAAGCCTAGAATCCGACCAAATAACAGTTCAATGTCTATAAGTACTGCAAAACCTGGAACCGACCAGATAACAGTTTAATCTCATTTCCCCGATAAGTCGCTATGAAGCCTGGAATACGACCAGATAACAGTCAGCCTTATCATCCTCAGCAAGTCACTGCAAAGCCTGGATCCTGACCAGATAGCAGTTCACTTCAATCTCTTCATTCAAGAGATGACTCCCCAGTAGAATAATAGACAACCGAAGCTCCTAGACTTTATTCCCCTGAAAAACATTCCCCAACGGACTCTTCCTCAGACAGCAGGAACAGGAATCCCCACAAAGGAGTATCTCATGGAATTAGTAGTCTTCTTTAAGCCCATCTCTGACGACTCTCCGTCATGTTCCATGGATGGCATCTTTAAGCCCATCTCCAACGGTCTCCTGTCACCTTTTCCAAATGGCATCTGTAAGCCCATTCCCAATATTATTGACCAGCAATATCACTTCAGATGAGTGCAAATTTCTGGGAACTCTAGTGTTCAATCATTTTCTACCTTCAGACCACGAAAGGCAAACAGGCCAATCTACATCTTCAGGTTTCAGAAGATTGAACAGGGGCAACTATTATACCCCAAAATTTTCCCTCTCATGTTTTCCAAGGTATTCCACTACATGGTTGGTCACAAACCCTTGCCTAAGGAAAAGGAAAATTTGCGAGTAGTGTTTTCAAGTTTCCTTTGATTGGCATCTCCAAAATGCCCTTCAATTGGCATTTTAGCAAAGCCTTTCGATTGGCCTTGTAACATGTTCCTTTGATTGGCATTTCATAAAATCCTTTCGATTGGTATTGCAATAGGATTCTTCGATTAGCATTCCTAAAGGTTCCTTCGATTGGAGCATCAGAGCTTCCTTCGATTAGAATATCAGAGCTTCCTTCGATTTGAAGCATTAAAGATTCCTTTGATTGGAGCATCAAATGCTTCCTTCGAATGAAACCTTAGAGCAAAGGCCCTTTGATTGGCATTCCAAAAGAGTCCATTCAAAGAGGCTTGCAAAGTGTCCATTCGAAGGAGCTTCATCAGGGCCATTCGAATGAGCCTCAGAAGAGCCATTCAAAGAAGCTGCCAAAGAGTCCATAAAGATTCCTTTGATTGGAGCATCAGATGCTTCCTTCGAATGAAACCTTAGAGCAAAGGCCCTTTGATTGACATTCCAAAAGAGTCCATTCAAAGAGGCTTGCAAAGTGTCCATTCGAAGGAGCTTCATCAGGGCCATTCGAATGAGCCTCAGAAGAGCCATTCAAAGAAGCTGCCAAAGAGTCCATTCGAAAGAGCCTCAGAAGAGCCATTCGAAGAAACTGGCAAAGAGTCCATTCGAAGGAGCCTCAGAAGATCCATTCGAAGAAGCTGGAAAAGAGTCCATTCGAAGGAGCCTCAGAAGATCCATTCGAAGAATCTTGCAAAGGTCCATTCGAAGGAGGCCACCAGCCCATTCAAAGGAGGGCATTCGAAGGCCAGTTACATATCATTCAAAATTCAAAAAGGGAGACAAGATCCCATGTGTTTGGCCAATGTTACAAATTCCTATTCATGGCTTTCAAACATAATCAAGGTTGTTTAAACCTTTGCCTTCTTGTCCCCTCTACCCCCTCTATATAAAGAGATCACAAGTATTGTCTAAGGGGGGTAGAAAAAAAAACATTGGAGAGAGGCTGCCCGAAAAGTATCAAATTCCAAAAGCCCTAGATCGAAGGTGCCTACATCCAGGAAGTGCCCAAAATCGAAGTTTTAATCTACAGTGTAAAAGAGGGTAGACTGTCCAACTTTGCATTTGCATAACACCTCCATACTTGCTGTTACCTCCGATTTATCATCCTAGACATGATCCAAAGGCTTGGGTTTGGCACGTAGGTCATGTTCTTCATTTGCTAACATTTGCTACAGAAATAGCCTAACATGACCTAGCAAGCACAACATCGAAGGAACTGGGTTTTGATACCCAGGTCCTGCATTTTATTTCGCTAACATACTTTTCCAGGTATAACATCCCAGATTGAAGGAGACACCTTCTCTGGATCGAAGCTGCCCATCAGCCCGCTGGATCGAAGGAGGCACCTCCTTCCAGAATCAAAAGAAGGCATATTTCCCAGGATCGAAGGGTAATCCCCTTCCCTGGATCGAAGGATGTTCATGCCCACTTTCGGGCCCAATCAAAAGGACCATGACCCTCTCTAGATCGAAGATTCCATTCCCTCCCTGGGTCGAACCTCCTTTTTTCCCTGGATCGAAGGATCCCTCTTGCATTTTATTTTTGTTTTCATTGACTTCTTTTTATCTTTTTAATTAACATTAAAATAAAAAAATCACAAAAATGTTAGGCTAGTTGTTTTTTCTAACTAAATTAATTTTTTTAAATAAATTAATCAATTATTTTAACATTTTTCTTAAAATTAAAAATAAATAGACTTGGGCTTTGTTTTATTTTATACCAAAAACAACAAAAAAAAACTTCTTTTCTTTAGGATTTTTAGGCATCTTTTCTATTTTTACGCACATTTATTTAATTCCCTATTTTATTATTATTGTATCTGCCTACCAGATGTAATAGATAAATTAAGATATTTACCGCTTTATCCCCTTTATCCTTGTATAATGTAAATCCCCTCCACGAAGCATTGTAATAGCGTAGGACCTCTATTTTCTACATTTTTACTGCTTTTCATATTGACTGCTAGTAATTAGGCTTGTATGATAAGACTAATAATTAGAAGCTAGCAAACTAAAAAAAAAAGACAAAAAATAACTGAAACACAACACACTTGCACATATACACCTCTAAGGTACGCCCATTTTTGTTTCCTTTAAAAATAGTCATGAGGAAGGAATGTTTTAGCAAAGACCCATAAAATCAAAAGATCATAGTCCCTCGATGACCCTACAGTTGCCTTCTCAGTAAATGATCTAGTCCCTAAATAGAATTGCTAAAGCATCTCCATAATTGCCTTCTTGACTGTAATGTCCATTTGATTGTCCCTCAATATCCAACAATAAGGCTACCTACTCACTAATAGTAGGATAGCGTTGTCTTAAGGATAAGGAGGAAAAGAACAACCTTTTCGAGTACCAAAGTAGATAGCTATTAGATGTTTGCACAAAAATACTTTTTTGCACTTACACACAAAAACTACTTTTCAAAAGACATTTTTCAAACACTTTGTATACGTTCTCTACTATCCCGAGAAACACTACAAAGTTCTCCGTACTAAGGCGTTTTCAAAACATTTTCAAACATAAAGCACAAAAGCATTTTAAAAATGAGCAAACCTCTAAGAGCCCGTGGAAAACCACGGATGGAAAGGGTGCTAACACATTCCCTTTCCATAATCTACCCCCCTTACTTAGAAACATATCGAAAAGGTCTTTTTTTGTTCTTTTCACCCTATCCTTTATTTGATAAAATAAAAGACGGTGGCAACTCTTGCTTACCGCATATTTGCGAACAAAAAATGCAAAACCAGTTTATAAACAGCCGGTTTTGCCACCGTAAAACAACGATGAAGGAATCTGAGACGATTGTTACTCCAAAAAGATTATGAAGGAATCCGAGACGATTGCTACTCTAAAAGGATGATGAAGGAATCCGAGACGATTTATACTCTAAAAGTATGAATAGATCCAAGCTTGATTTTGTCTTGGAGAAGTTTATAGATTAACGACACTTATCTGTTGATCTTTTCCTGAAAAGGTAAAGAAATAAATTCATGCAATGAAATGCATGGCGTAATGATGTTTCTCAAAATAAATGAGATTATGTTGTATGCATTTATCATGTATGTAATATGATGCATGAAATATGTAAAGTTATTGAAGTGTATCTTTGTATGGGAAACAATCCTTGACAACATGTTGCGGAGCCTTGGGAGGCTGAAATCCTGGACGACCGTTTGGGATGAAGAGTATGCACACCTTTCCAGACCTTGTTTTTTAGAATGTTTCTGCTGGGGATTCCTGTTATGTTGTTTGAGGAGCATTCCGTTTGGGGAAATTGACTTTGCTTGAGAAGAAAACTCTATGGAGGACATTGATTTCCGCTTAGGGAAAAGCGTTTAGGAGTCTCAGTCTTCTGTTGCTCTATTAGGGAGTTACCTTTTGATGGAAGAGAAAGGAAAGTTAGCTATTATCTGGTCGAAATCCAGGTTTGGCGGCAATTTGTTGACGATAATGAAGTTGATTGTTATATGGTCGTATTCCAGGTTTCGTAGTGACTCACTGGGGAAAATTAAATTAACTGTTATTTGGTCGCATTCTAGGCTTCACAGAAATTTACTTGAAGTTAAACTGTTATCTGGTCGGATTTCAGGATTCGCAGAAAATTACTTGGGAGAGTGAAGTTAAACTGTTATCTGGTCAGATTCCAGGCTTCGCAGCAACTTACTAACATTAAACTATTATCTGGTCGGATTCTAGGCTTCAAAGCAACTTTCTGAGGTGGATGAAGTTAATTGTTATCTGGTCGAATTCCGGGCTTTGTAACAATTTACTGAAGTTAACTGTTAACTGGTCGGTTTCCAGTCTTCCAGTAACTTACTGAATTTAACTATTATATGGTCGGTCTCCAGGCTTCACAGTAATATCTGAGAGAATGAAGTTAATTTTTATCTGGTCGGATTCCAGGCTTCACAACAACTTACTAAAGTTAACTGTTATCTGGTCGGTTTCCAGGTTTTGCAATAACTTACTGAATTTAACTGTTATCTGGTCAATTTCCAGGATTCACAGTAATATCTGAGAGAATGAAGTTAATTGTTATCTGGCCGGATTCCAGGCTTCACAACAACTTACTGAAGTTAACTGTTATTTGGTCGGTTTCCAGGCTTCGCAGTAACTTACTAAATTTAACTATTATCTGGTTGGTATCCAAGCTTCACAGTAATATATGAGAGAATGAAGTTAATTATTATCTGGTCGGATTCCAGGCTTCACAATAACTTACTGAAGTTAACTGTTATCTGGTCGGTTTCTAGGCTTCACAGTAACTTACTGAATTTAACTGTTATCTGGTCGGGTTCCAGGCTTCACAGTAACTTGTTGGGGATTATAAAAGAGTCTACTGGGGAAGAGGGATTGTGGTCCCTTGATTTATAATAGCCTGAGAGGCAAATTCAAGCTGGGGAATTTGTAGTTTGTTGGGGAAATAAACCCGGTTTCCAATCTGCTAGAGAGGTATTTTTCTTTTGGCAGAACTCCTTGAGGATCCCTCTTGAGACTAACTCAACAGGGAGGATGGTTTTCCAGAGATTGAAACTCTGGCTGGGAGTTGTCTGGATTCAAGTTTGTGGGGACTTGACCAGGGGTCATACTATGAAAAGGAAATTATGGGAAATTCGTCAATGCCCCTAGTAGCAAGTGTTTGTAGTATTTCCATGAAGATGTTTGCCTGACCATACGTAACCCTTTGTTGGAATTCTCGTTCAATGCCCAAAGTGATTCAGATACAGACCTGCCCCTGGTTATTCAGCATTTCTTGAGAGATTTCTGGGAATCTTGACTTGACTTCCCCAAATGTGTTGGACAGCGACACGTCATGCGCCCTTGCTTATAGGAGATCTATTATTGGAAGTGTCTTCCCACTTGAGGTGATTTTGTTCGTTGAGAGAGTTTTTGTTCACTGTATATCCGTCGTGTGAGTTTCTCTGCTATAAAACAAATAGCCATATGCAAACAACGATATTCAAATAATGCAAAGTTTATGCTTGTTATGAAGATTTAAAAATGCGTATTAGCAGATAAAAGAATTTTTGTAAGAAAATTCAACTCAGGATTTGGAGTAAATCCTTACAGGAGTCAGGATACCTTTTATAACAGTATGATTTCGAACTAACCCCTACTTCAATTAGGACTTTTGAAGGGTTGTAGTGTGGCTGGGTTCACGGTTTAAGAAACAAAGGATAAGGCTTAAAGTGTATTTATATCCGCCCGTTCTCCGTGATGTTCTTAAGTACTAAACTCAGTTAATTATGTGTTTGAACTCTAATTGAGTATGGAATGACATTTTGGTGATGGTTTAGCCAAGTTAATTTTGTTGGAAGGCATTCATTTTTGCAACGCTCTTCGTGTTTGTTGAGGATCTGTAGTGTCCTCTTTTAGATTTGTTATCCCGGATATTTGCCTGACTGTTCCCGTTTTGAGATTACAGTCAGTGGGATGCCCCAGTTTTTTTAAGTCTCCTTCGTAAGTTTTGACTTAATGGGATTTTCTCTTGAGAGACAGTCACTGCCTATGTGATAGGGAACCATCGCCGTCTTTTTATTCCAGAGGAATGTTTTTGATGTCATTCGTTGCATACAAAGTGGAAGTTTGTGACTGAATGCGCATTTGAATTAACTGAGATACTACCCTGCCCCAGGTTTTGATTAAAGGTTTCAATTTCTATAAAAAGGAAACTCCTACTTCTTTGGCTCAAAGGGGTTGACTAGGGATTATCTTCCTTATAACTCCAGTGTTTATGATTTGAAAGAACACCTGTACATCGTCAGCAAGGTTTATTCAAAAGCATATTGTATGAGATCATGGAATTGTTTTCGTCATCCTCCCTCTAAAGGCTTGCAACTTATAAAACAAGAGTTGAATATAAAGGGAGTAAAAAGCATAGTTTAAATATAGTGAAAACGAATGGATCAATGCAAGACAAACATATGCAATGCATTAATGAAACAAAGTTTGACATTAATAGATAAGTGTTTGAACAACAAAAGAGATTACATTTGAAAATTCAAAATGAACAGGACGCTCTCAATGATTTGGCATAGGAGCAGTGATCATGTTAGGAGCCTCTGGAGGGTCGAACTCAATCTCCTTGGCATCAATCAAGTCTTGAATCTTGTTCTTCAAAGTCCAACAGCTGTCGGTGTCGTGTCCAGGACTATCAGAATGGTAGGAACATCTTACATTTAGATTTTACTTAGGAGATGAGGTATCGGGGTTTTGAGGAGGATCCTTTAGTGTGATCAGTTTCACCTTTAGCAAATGTTGTAATGCTTGATACAAAGGCATGTTGATGTTAGCGTACTGCCTTTCTTGGTATTTTATCCTACGCCTATTGCCCTATCTTTGTTGAACAGGTGTAGGATTAGAGATCAGGATTTCCCCCATGTGTTGATCGTGGTTGCTCTGGTTATGACCTTTTTGACCGTATGCAACATCATACTCTTTCTTCCCAATGAAAGGTTGTTTCCTTGCACTCAAAGATGCACCCCATTGGATTTTACCGCTTTTAATGCCAGCTTCAACTCTTTCGCCAGTCAGGAATAGCTCAGTGAATCCGGCCGAGGAGCTTCCGATTAGGTGATTGAAGAAAGGTCCTGTCGAAGTTCCAATGAAGATGTCAATCAGCTCCATGTCAGTTAATGAGGGTTGCACCCTACCATTCAGGTCTCTCCACTTTTGGGCGTATTCTTTGAAGCCCTCGTTGGAATGCATGGTCATATTCTGCAACTGCACACGAGTTCGTGCAAGATCAGCATTGTATTGGTATTGCTTGTAGAAAGCAGCAGCTAGATCTTCCCAAGTGTGAATATGGAAACTCTCCAATTGATAGAACCACTCGAGTTATGTCCCAGCTAAGCTCTCTTGGAAGAAATGGATCCATAGCTTATGATCATTTGTATGGTTGGATCTTGCGGAAATAAGACTTCAGACGCATCTTAGGATAAGAGACCCCATCGTACATGGAAAAGGTAGGTATTTTTAATTTTGGTGGAATGACCACTTCAAAAACCAAACCCATGTTTCCTAAGTTCAAGCCAGGCACAACTTGGATCTCCACAGCTTTTAGTATGTCTTAAATTTGTTTGTATTTTTCATCTGCTGGTGGATACTGTTCTTCAGAGTAGTATTCGTTATCAGTAGCTATGTTAGCTCTAATGCTTCTAGCATCCTCTTCTTGATTGTCTTCTCCTTCAGAAGAAGCATCTTCTTTTTGAGCTAGTTGGGCATGCCCCTTGGACCTTCTTCTCACGTTGAGGATGACAACCTTTTTCTTCTTCTTGCTCTCTTTGGTGAAGAGTGTTTTCAGATCTTCCTGCCCCTTGGCCAGAGCCAGGAACATTTGTTGGAATTGAGAATTTTGTGCTTGGAGATCTTTCACCGCCTGTTCTCTAAAGCCCGTAATTTAATTAATTATTTAATTAAATTATTTTTTGAATATTTGTGAAGTTGTGTTATTATTATAGTTGATGTGTTGTTGTTATTGAATTTGATTATTCTATTAAGTTGTGGAATAATATTAGAATGATAATGTTATTTGATGTGGGCTTGTTTTAAGGAATAGAAGTAGTAAAAAAGGGGGTGTAGGAGTTTTAAGCCCATTAAGACATTTTGAGAATTATAGGGTTATTTTATTATTGTTAGAAATAATAAGAAAAGAAGAAGAAGTAAGAGAGAAGAAATAAGGGTTGGAAGAATAGAAAGAGAACGTGAAAGTTGCAGAAAATAAGGAAAAGAGGAAGAATGAAATTCAATCGGAAAAGTTGTAGAGCAACCTTCAATCCAAGGTAAGGGTGGGGTTTTGACTCTATAATAGGGTTTATGATGATTAGTATGTGGGATTTGATGTGAAAGATTGTTTGGTTTATGATTGAATTATATACATTGTTGTATGATGAAAATAGATGATTTAAGGATGAATAACGATGCCCTAATGTTGTATATTTGATGTAGAAATATAGGATGATTGTAATTGATTATTACCTATGATTAGAGGATGTTTTTAGGGCCTAAGGCAGGGAAACTGCAGTGAAAATGCAGTAAAATTGCAAAAAATATTCATGACAGAACAGTATGTGTCGACCCCAAAAGCCATGCGTCGATGCATGAAGGCTTTTAGACTCGGGATGAGTTGATACAAAGAAGTCATGCATCGATACATGCAGGTTTTCAGACTCAGGATGAGTCGATACGAAGGGGCATGTATCGATACATGCAGTGTTGCAAACTCAATATGAGTTTATACAAAGGGAGTACGCGTCAACTCATGCAGGAATTTTAACCCAGTACTCATCGACTCAAGACGTTATGCGTCGACCCATGTAGTCTGGTTTTTGACAAAATCATTTTGAGAGGCTGTAACTTGAGTTTCCAAACTCCGATTGAGGTGTCGTTCGAAGTGTTGGATAGCTAACGCGATGAAATTAATTCTTAGGGATTAAAATTAAGGATAAGAAGAACAATCCTATTAACCCAAATTAGGATTAGAGTTAGCTTCTTGCGTTAATCGCAATGATGATTATGTGAAGCATGATGAGGATAAGATGATTATGGATTATTGTTTGGTTCATAACAGTAAGATTAATGATGATAATGATGTAGTATTACAGAGTAGTAATATGTAAAGGTTTGTTAACTAGAGGTAAGCCTTAGATGATTAATTAATTATAGGCATTATCATGTTGTAGGCATATGGCCAGCGTTGCGGGATTGTCGAACTATCGTTGTATTATTGTTGTGGCTGAGTTGCTATAAAATTATGTTGATGAATTAAGTTGATGCAATTATGTTGATAAATTATGCGATGAATTATGTTGAGAAATTATGTTGATGAATGATGTTGATGAATGATATTGAGATGCCTCTAATAATTGGCAGCTATTAAGATGTAGGCTTCTGGCCAACGATGATGTTGTATTGAGATGTTGTTAATTATGGTGTTGTAATTACATTCATGATTGTGTCGCATACATTACATTTCAAGATGGAGCTGATGCTCGTTAAGATAGCCTGCATTGGCGAATATTAAGATGAAGGCTTATGCCTTGTTGATGCCTTTATTTATTGGCAATTATTTTGAGATGGAAGTTCTGCTCCAATGGTACCACATGCATTTTCATAGTATTGAGTCGCATTATATGATTGCATAAAGAAGTTGTGTATTGATGCGGTAAAAGTGTATATTGTTGGTATTCTGTTATGAGTATTGTTGTTTATATGATGAGAAGTGGTGATGTTATGTGATCTGATTTAATATATTATTTATCATACGTTTTATTATATTGTTAGATATCTCACCCATTTTGTCTAAATGTTACCCTTACGTTGGTAACGTGCAGGTAATCCAGAGTGAAGGGTGTATACCTTCAATAGTTCGAGTCGGTGTCATTTCTCTGATACGTAACACTCGGGGGGATGAACACTTGTTTCTTTTAATTATTAATTATTTCAGTTGTTGAACTTTAATTCATTTGTTGCTAAGTATGCAGTATTTAGAAGTTGTTGTATTTGTTGGACAAAGATGTTATTATGATTCCATTGCGTAGATGTTCAAGTTGTTGAATTAAGAGATTGAATTATTATGCCGATGGTTCATCCAATGTTTTAAAGTGTTATGTATCCACGTTGAATGCAATGTGTTTTTAAAGTTGAATTTGTGGCATCCCGATTCAGTTGCATGAATTTTATAACTCTGATTTACAGTTATTATTGTCGGGTAGAATTGGGGTGTTACAAAGTTGGTATTAGAGCAAAGGTTGGCCCGTCCGACCTTGTTGTCGAGTCATTGTTGTCTAACAATCGAGTATTGTTAATTTGATTTCTAACCGTTGTTTATGTTTTAGTGATAAGTTGAGATGGATGGAAGGAATGATGATTCACTTGCTGCTGCTTTAGAAGCAATGGCTCATGCGATGGAGAATCACCCAAATGCTGACAGGAATGCTGAATCTCGTAGTTTGGCGACTTTCTAGAGAGAGAATCCGCCTACCTTCAAGGGAAAGTATGATCCTGACGGAGCATTGAATTGGTTAAAAGAGATTGAGAGAATCTTCCATGTGATGGACTGCACTCCAGTGCAAAAGGTTCAGTATGGTACTCATATGCTAGCAGTCGATGCTGATGACTTGTGGTTAGAGACCTGTCAGAGATTGGAAGCTGCGGGTGAGAATGTCACTTGGGCTGTGTTCCATACGGAATTTCTGAAGAAGTACTTTCCTGAAGATGTCTGTGGTAAGAAGGAGATTGAATTCCTTGAGCTGAAGCAAGGGAATATGTCGGTTGTTGAGTATGCTGCAAAGTCTGCTAAGTTGGCTAAGTTTTATCCGCACTACAGTGAGGCGAATGCTGAGTTTTCGAAGTGTATCAAGTTTGAGAATGGGTTGTGCCCGGATATCAAGAAGGCAGTTGGATACCAGAAGATCCGTGTCTTTGCTGATTTGATTGACAGGTGCAGAATTTATGAGGAGGATAATAATGCTCATTACAAGATTATCAGTGAGAAGAGGGGTAAGCACCAACAGAATCGTGGTAAACCTTATGATACCCCAGCTGGTAATGGTAAACAGAAAGTTGCTCAGGGTCAGAGGACTAGTGGGGGAGATGTTCCTGCTGGTGTGGTTTGTTTTAAATGTGGAAAACTTGGGCATATGAGTAATGTGTGTAGTGCTGAGGTGAAGAGGTGTTTTCATTGTGGTAAGAACGGACATGTTGTATCTGAGTTAAAACATAAGGATGTGATTTGTTTCAATTGTAGCGAAGAAGGGCACATTGGTAGTCAGTGTCAGAAACCAAAGAGGGCGCAGACAAGTGGTAAGGTGTTCGCTTTGGTTGAGGATCAGACAACTATTGAGGACATACTTATCATATGTACATGTTTCATTAATAGTACTCCTTTAATTACTATTATTGATACCGGTGCTACTCATTGTTTTATTGCTACTGATTATGTTGAAAGATTGGGTCTTATGTTGTCTTCTATGAATGGAGAAATGGCCGTCGATACTCCAGCCAAGTGGTCAGTGACTACTTCTTTTGTGTGTTAAAGTGTCTGTTGTCGATCTTCGACATAGACTTTGTTGTTGATTTGGTTTGTTTACCGTTAAGAGGTTTGGATGTGATTTTGGGTATGAGCTGGTTAGAGCATAACTATGTTCATATTAACTGTTATGACAAGTCTATGAGGTTTTCTACTCCTGAAGAAGAGGAAGATAGTCTGTTGTCTGCTAGACAGTTGAGGAAGTTGATGCAAGAAGAAGTACATATGTTCTCGTTGATGGCGTCGCTATCTGTAGAGACTCAAGCAATAATTGAGGAATTGCAAGTTATGTGTGAATTTCCTGAAGTTTTCCCTGATGAAATTCCTGATGTACCGCCGAAGAGAAGAAGTTGTATGCAGTTGTCCAAGTGTGAGTTCTAGTTAAAGGAGGTAAGTTTTCTTGGTCATGTGATCCCAGGTAGTGGCATTGCTGTAGATCCATCGAAGGTTGCTGATGTGCTGCAATGGGAAACTCCAAAGTCAGCTACTAAGATTAGAAGCTTTTTGGGATTAGATGGTTATTATAGAAGGTTTATCAAAGGTTTTTCTAAGTTGGAACTTCCATTGACTAAGTTGACTTGTAAAGGTAGAGCTTTTGTGTGGGATGTTCAGTGCGAAGAAAGTTTTACAGAATTGAAGAGATTGACATCGGCTCCGATTTTGATGTTGCCTAATCCAGGAGAGCCTTTTATGGTATACTGTGATGCTTCTAAGATGGGTTTAGGAGGTGTGCTTATGTAGAATGATAAGGTAGTTGCTTATGCGTAAAGGTAGTTGAGGACTCATGAGAAGAACTATCCTACACATGATTTAGAGCTTGCTGCAGTTGTCCTTATGTTGAAGATTTGGAGGCATTATCTTTATGGTTCTTGATTTGAAGTGTTTAGTGACCATAAGAGTTTAAAGTATTTATTTGATCATAAGGAGTTGAATATGAGGCAACGAAGATGGTTGGAATTGTTCAAGGATTATGATTTCGGTTTGAATTATCATCCAGGAAAAGCGAATGTGGTAGCTGATGCGTTTAGTCGAAAGACTTTACATATGTCGGCAATGATGGTTAAAGAGTTGGAATTAATTGAGCAGTTCAGAGATATGAGAATAGTTTGCAAGGTGACGCCGCAGAGTGTTATGTTGGGTATGTTGAAGATTAATAATGAATTTCTAGACAGTATCAGAGAAGCTCAGAAGTTGGATGTGAAACTGGTAGATTCGATGGATGGGATCGATCAGTCTGAGAACAATGATTTTAAGCTAGATGCGTAAGGTGTGTTGAGATTTCGTAATCGGATTTGTATTCCTGATGATACCGAGATGAAGAAAGTGATACTTGAAGAGAGTCATAGAAGTAAGTTGATTATTCATCCTGGAGCTACAAAGATGTATCAAGATTTGAAAGGTTTGTTTTGGTGGCCTGGGATGAAGAATGATGTGGCTCGGTTTGTGTATGCATGTTTGACTTGTCAGAAGTCGAAAGTTGAACATCACAAGCCAACAGGGTTGATGCAACCGTTAGAAGTTCCAGAATAGAAATGGGATAGCATTTCAATAAACTTTGTGATGGGGTTGCCTAATACCTTAAGACGACATGATTCAATTTGGGTGGTTATTGATAGGCTTATCAATTCGGCTCATTTTATTCCTATTAACATCAGTTTTCCAGTGTTGAAGTTGGCTGAGATTTACACTAGTGTGATTGTGAAGTTGCATGGTGTTCCTTTGTGCATTGTGTCAGATAGAGATCCAAGATTTACTTCTTTTTTTTTTGAAGAGTTTACAAGAAGCGTTGGGTTCTAAGTTAAGGTTGAGTTCAGCGTATCATCCTCAGACAAATGGTCAGACTGAACGGACTGTTCAATCGTTGGAAGATTTGCTGAGGGCATGTGTTCTTGAGCAGGGAGGTTCGTGGGATACTTATCTTTCGTTGATAGAGTTCACCTATAATAACAGTTACTATTCTAGTATTGGGATGGCACCTTTTGAAGCGTTGTATGGTCGAAAATGTAAAACTCCTTTATGTTGGCATGAATCTAGTGAAAGTGTGGTACTTGGACCTGAACTTGTTCGTGAGACTACTGAGAAGGTGAAGTTGATTCGAGAAAAGATGAAATCTTCCCAAAGTAGACAGAAGAGTCATCATGACAAGCGAAGGAAAGACTTAGAATTTCAAGCGGGTGACCATGTGTTTTTGAGATTTACACTTGTCACTGGTGTTGGGCGAGCATTGAAGTCTAAGAAGCTCACTTCTTATTTTATTGGACCATATCAGATTTCAGAGAGAGTGGGGAACGTTTCTTATAGAGTTACTTTACCGCCTAATATTTCGAATTTGCATGATGTGTTTCATGTGTCACAACTCCGGAAGTATATTTCAGATCTATCTCATATGATTCATATGGATGATGTGCAAGTACGAGATAATCTTACGGTGGAGATGATGCCTGTACGGATCGCAGATCGTGAAATAAAGACTCTGAGGAGAAAAGAGATTGCTTTGGTAAAAGTGGTTTGGCTAGGGGCTTCCGAAAAAACATGACTTGGGAGTTGGAGAGCAAGATGCGGGACTCATGTCCTGAGTTATTTGATTGAAGTAAATTTTCGAGGTTGAAAATATTCTAAGTGGGGGAGAGTTGTAACGCCCGTAATTTAATTAAATTATTTTTGGAATATTTGTGAAGTTGTGTTATTATGATAGTTGATGTGTTGTTGTTATTGAATTTGATTATTCTATTAAGTTGTGGAATAATACTAAAATGGTAATATTATTTGATGTGGGCTTGTTTTAAGGAATAAAAGTAGTAAAAAAGGGGATGTAGGAGTTTTAATCCCATTAAGGCATTTTGAGAATTATAGGGTTATTTTATTATTGTTAGAAATAATAAGAAAAGAAGAAGCAGTAAGAGAGAAATAAATAAGGGTTGGAAGTAGAGAAAGAGAACGTGAAAGTTGTAGAAAAGAAGGAAAAGAGGCAGAACGAAATTCAATCGAAATAGGTTTTATGATGATTAGTATGTGGGATTTGATGTGAAAGATTGTTTGGTTTATGATTGAATTATATACATTGTTGTATGATGAAAATCGATGATTTAAGAATGAATAAAGATGCCCTAATGATGTATATTTGATGTAGAAATATAGGATGATTGTAATTGATGATCACCTATGATTAGAGGATGTTTTTAAGGCCTAAGGCAGGGAAACCGCAGTGAAAACATAGTGAAATCACAGAAAATATTTATGACAGAACAATATGTGTTGACCCCAAAAGCCATGCGTCGATGCATGAAGGCTTTTAGACTCGGGATGAGTCGATACGAAGAAGCCATGCATCGATGCATGCAGGTTTTCAAACTCAGGATGAGTCTATACGAATTGACATGTATCGATACATGCAGTGTTGCAAACTCAACATGAGTCGATACAAAGGGAGCACGTGTTGACTCATGCAGGAATTTTAACCCAGTACTCATCGACTCAAGACGTTATGCGTCGACCCATGTAGTCTGGTTTTTTACAGAATCATTTTGAGAGGTTGTAACTTGAGTTTTCGGACTCCGATTGAGGTGCCATTCGAAGTGTTGGATAGTTAACGCGATGAACTTCATTCTTAAGGATTAAAATTAAGGATAAGAAGAACAATCCTAGTAACCCAAATTAGGATTAGAGTTAGCTTCCCGCATTAATCGCTATGATGATTTTGTGAAGCATGATGAGGATAATATGATTATAGATTATTGTTTGGTTCATAACAGTAAGATTAATGATGATAATGATGTAGTATTACAGAGTAGAAATATTTAAAGGTTTATTAACCAGATGTAAGCCTTAGATGATTAATTAATTATAGGCATTATCATGTTGTAGGTCTGTGGCCAATGTTGCGAGATTGTCGATCTATCGTTGTATTATTGTTGTGGCTGAGTTACTGTAAAATTATGTTGGTGAATCACGTTGATGCAATTATGTTGATAAATTATGCGATGAATTATGTTGAGGAATTATGTTGATGAATGATGTTGATGAATGATATTGAGATGCCTCTAATAATTGGAAGCTATTAAGATGTAGGCTTCTGGACAACGATGATATTGTGTTGAGATGTTGTTAATTATGGTGTTGTCATTATATTCATGATTGTGTCGCATACATTGCATTTCAAGATGGAGCTGATGCTCGTTAAGATGGCCTGTATTGGCGAATATTAAGATGAAGGCTTATGCCTTGTTGATGCCTCTATTTATTGGCAATTATTTTGAGATGGGAGTTATGCTCCAATGGTACCACTTGCATTATCATAGTATTAAGTCGCATTATATGATTGCATAAAGAAGTTGTGTATTGATGCGGTAAAAGTGTATATTATTGGTATTCTGTTGCGAGTATTGTTGTTTATACGATGAGAAGTGGTGATGTTATGTGATCTGATTCAATATATTATTTATCATACATTTTATTATATTGTTAGATATCTCACCCCTTCTATTTGAATGTTACCCTTACGTTGGTAACATGAAGGTAATCCAGAGTGAAGGCTGTATAGGTTCAGTAGTTCGAGTCAGTGTCATTGCTCTGATACGTAACACTCTGGGGGATGAACGCTTGTTGCTTTTAATTATTAATTATTTCAGTTTTTGAACTTTAATTCGTTTGTTGCTAAGTATGCATTATTTTGAAGTTGTTGTATTTGTTGGACAAAGATGTTATTATGATTCCGCTGCGTAGATGTTCAAGTTGTTGAATTAAGAGATTGAATTATTATGCGGATGGTTCATCCGAAGTTTTAAAGTGTTATGTATCCACGTTTAATTCAATGTGTTTTTAAAGTTGAATTTGTGGCATCGCGATTCAGTTGCATGAATTTTATAACTCTGATTTACATTTATTATTGTCGGGTAGAATTGGGGTGTTACATGTTCCATATCCACCTTACTGAAATAAACAGTGGGAAGATAATAAAATATGTGTGGGGGAAACCTGTCATGATATGATGCATGGTACGTGGATGCTTATTTTCAAGGATCTCGCGGGGTAAACACAAGAAGATGTTAGAAGTTGAAATTTGATCAACGGCCTTGATTAGAGAACTTCGTATCAGTGGATATCCTTCCTTGAGAATCAAGCTCACCATGTCAATTGGGTCATAGCCCTTGACTCAAGTTACCATTCTTTGGCGTTTGATTAGAGAATGAATCCTTTTGCCCCTTGATAGGCGTCTGGTTCAACATAACCCTGCATCATAGACCCTTGAGATCCTTGAAATGGTTATTGAAAATGATACGGTATGATGTTATGATGTTATGTACAAGTATGCAAAGCAAGCAAGTTGTTATGTACAAATAGTCATACACACACAAAGCATACAAGTCCTTAGGTTTAGGCTTGCATGGAGTTTGTAGGTAAGTACCCTCTTGAAGTTTAGTTGGCTTAACCTGTCCTATAAAACTATCAGGTTCTAAGGGATCTCAATATCACTGATCTTTCTTCATCGGGCATTGTTTCAGAGCAAACCTCTTTAATGGCGATTGAAATATCCCAAAAGTCTGATCTCAATTAGCGTAGTATCGAGTATCAACCAACTTCGGACTGCACCAAAGCCGGCTACCTCACTACTTCCTAAAGGCCAAGTTGTTCAAGTAAAGCTTCTAAAGTTAGTTAGTGCTTCATGACACCACACAGCGGCCCCGTATTCTCCTTGAATACTCAAGGGCTACCAGTACCAACAAATGTGTCACACTAACATAGCTATTGCTTAGACCATGTCGGTATACCCTGCATAGTTTCCACAATATATTGGTACTTACCTAAAAGGTGCCCCAGATCTGGGTAGAGGATCAAAACAAACCCAAACGAGGAACTATAATGCAAAGCAAACAAGTCAAACAAGGAAAGCAAGTAAAGGTGATCTAGCCCTAAGGTAACCCCACTTTTAATATATCCCCAACAGAGTCTCCAGTTCTATAATACGGTGGGAGAACTGACTTAGGTGTTTTGCGTTTGATCGCAATTGTTGCGGATAGCAAGATTCTCCACCAACTTTTCTTTTATTTAATAAGGAAAGGTTGAAAAGAACAGGAAAGACCTTTGAGATTATTTTCTTGAGTTCGGGGGATAGATTATGAAAAGGGAAGGTATTAGCACCCTTTCCATCCGTAGTTATCTACAGGATCTTAGTTTCTTGCTAGATCATTGCTTTTGATTGAAAGTGTGCTTTATGGTGGGTTTTGAAAGTATTTTAGAAAAGCTCCTTTGTTTAGGCAAACTTTGTAATGATTCTCGTCTCTATAAGAATGCATACAAAGTGTTAGACTTTTGAAAATATTTCATAGAATGTGTTGGTGCATTTGAAAAGGTGTTTGTGTTTGAAGATGAGCAAGCAACTAAGAACGTTTCTACCTACCCAAAAAGTCTTTGTTCTTTTCCTCCTCCTTTAGATGTTGCTATCTTACCATTGACTGGTAAGAAGCCTTATCTTTGGATGTAAAGGGACGGGTGTGGGTCATCGTATAGTCATGATAGCAATGTTGTGAGATATCTTAGCATTTCTCTTGAGGGGCTAAGATCATTTGAAAGGCAACATTTGAAGCGTCATCGAGGGACTATGATCTTATATTTTTTTATTATTTTTGCTAAGACACCTCACATGCATAACATGACCATTTTTCATAAGGCAACAAGTGAAGTTAACCCTAGAGGTGCAAGTGTACATAGTGTGTTTGATTCGCATGCATTTAGTCTTTGATTAGGGGTTGTCTACTTGTTATTTTTATCTTCCCATGCAAATCCTACTTTACTAGAATTTATATGAAAGCGATAAATTCCGGGAAGTAAATATCCTACGCTATTACAATCACTTGGGGAATCGGGTGTATAAATTTACAAATGGGTATTGCAAGAAATTAAAGTTCTAATTATATATTACAACCATATTGAAATAATATACAAGAATTGAAATGTAAAATAGATTTGCTTTGTTTTTGTTAAGAAAAGAAATAAATTTCCTTAAGGAAATGTTTTTAGTCTTTTTGTTTTAAAAGAAATAAAGCAAAGTATATGAATATAAATTAGTTTTTTGGTGTTTTTGATTAGTGAAAATAAAAGTGATGATAAAAAATAATAAGAGAAAAAGAGTGAGAGTCAGCGTGTTGCTGAAAGAATTGAAATAAGAGAGAGCAGAAGTTATGACTCTGGCATGCTACAAATCAGAAAGAAAATGTTAGCAGAAATGGGGAAGGCCAGAAGTTCTGGATCCAGACGCACTAAAGTTATGGGGTTGCTGGGAACAAAGGAAAGCCTAGAAGTTCTAATTGTTGAGAGAGCCTAGAAGATCTGGTTGTTTAGAGAGTCTAGAAGTTCTAATGCAGCTGGAAACCTAGAAGTTCTAGTGTTACTGGAAAGCTAGAAGTTCTGATAAAGGGTCAGTGAGGTGTCAATGTTGTTGGATGGAAATACCTAGAAGTTCTGGTCCAGGAGTACTGTTTTGACAAACAAATAGGAGGGGTTTATCTAGAAGTTCTGGTCCAGGAATATTGTTTGACAAATAAACTGGGTAAATATGTCAAGAAATTAACATAAAAAGATGCTTCTGGGGCTAGAACCCAGGACCCTTAACACTAATGTCTTATGCACGCGCTCTCTACCACTGGGGTGGCTATACATCCGGTATTATAAGCAAAATCATAAAAATATATTGAAAAATAAGTTCTGATGGTGAACATCAATCTTCTTCTTCGCGCCAACCAGAGTATCTGCAACTTAGTCATTTCTCAACAAAAAAATGGAAAATGCAAACATAGCAGTTATGGCAAATTTTATCATGTTTTCAGAAATATGAAGCACCAAAACTGTGAACCAGAAGCAAGCATGAATTTTGCTAATCCTAATTATGAACCCTAATTTCCTCAAGAAGTTATGAACCAAAATTCACTCTACTTAGGCCATAGAAGTGAAATCTATAAATATGTACAGAATTAGAGCCATGATATCTACATTGTATCTTTGTAAATGCAAGCATAACAATGCCTAAGTAATGAGATAAAAAATCAGAAGATACTTACTTTGCAGCTGAAAATTGTTCTGTGAATAAGAGTCTGGTTCAGAATGCTGTGATGTTCTGATCAGCTTCCTCAAGTTCTCAGAAATCTAAAGCAACTCTTAACTTGATCTATGAATGGTTGGAAAGTTCTGGAGCAGTCAAGGTGCAAAGTTCTGGTTCATTGAAATAGAGAGTGATGAGGACTGTTTTACAGTTTAAAAAATGAAGTTAGGAAATATTCTACATGAATATCAAAAACTGTGTGGATGATTTGGCCAAGAAACGCACAAGAAAAATTAGAGTTTGGATGCAAAAACCAGAAGCTAACAGGTTTTATATTTGGACTGCAATTTTAGGTTCTTGGGAATTTTCAGCAAGGTTTCAGGGCTTTTTCTCTCAATCTCCCCTCTCTTTCAGTTTGCAAATGAATTTTAATTTATAGGCAAAGGATTTGGAATCTTGGAGAAGGCAGGAGTACAGCCATCATTTGTTATGGCTCGTTGACTTATTTTTGAAGTAAGTTTAGACAAGCATGTTTCAAGGCAAGGTAGGGGAGTTAGCAGCTTTAATCACGCCTAAATTGAGTTTGTAGGCATGATTTGTGGAGAAGTACACTCAGAAATAAAGTGAATTATGGGTTTAAAATAAACTTTGTACAAAAGTTTGCTTTTCAAGGACAACAATGGTACTTTTATGCCACGCGTGGGAAGATCCTTTGAATAAAGACTCAAAATTTGGTGTAAGCATTAAATGATGATGATATTTAACAAGCAAGAAAGCCTGCAAGATGAGATTGTGCGGCATAGCTTGAAGTTGGATCAGAAGTTCAGCATAAACGTAACTTAGATTAAGAACAAATGTTTAACTTCTGATCGTTGATTCTCCCTACTCCAGCATGATCAGAAGGAGTTCTAATACTTTTCAGAAAGATTGTAACATGCTTTTTAATCCCTCTTTGAATCACTTTCGCAAACTCTTACTGAATCAACATGAAAATTTGCCCAGAAGTTCTAATCAAATTCTGACTTGGAAACGCTCAGAATTTACTAAGTGTTTTAGTTTCGTGGACGTGCCTTCAAGGATGTATAACTTGAAATCCCAGCATTTCTAGGAGAAGTTATGTTCTGCAATGTTTTAGATATCATTGATATCTACAACTCTTGTGTTAGAGGTTCTTCCTGAATCAAATTGCATCATGATGAAAATCTAGCCAGAAGTTCTGAACTTATCATCTTTTCTTAGCTCTTAGAAAAATTTCTAAGTGTTTAGAATTTTGACTTTTCCAAAGTAATTTTGACTTTTGATCTTCTTGATGAAACAACTTCACATTTTAACATGTCTTGATGAAAGGTGATTCTGGAAACTTGATTTTGATCAAAAAGTCAAAGTTTGACTTTCCAGTGTGCATTTTGAACATTTTGCCCTTGTGCCAATTCCAAACCCAAATTGATGTATCGGTGCTGCAAACTTTAGTCATAGAAAATCTTATGAGAAAATCCTTGAAATGAGAGGGGAAATTTTGGGGTACAACAGATATAATATAAGGTTCCAAGACAAGTGATAAGGAACAAACAAACTCTTGTCATGGAGAAGACTACAACACGGCAACCTAGGACAGGAATAGAGGGTCGTGCTTAAAGATTCTCATTATTAATAAAAAGAATATCTTGATCTTCCTTAAATGAAAAAAAAGAAGGGAGAGAGAGGCATTTATATTTTTAACCTATTCTCAAGGACATCAAATTGCTCTAGATGTTAATTAAACAGTGTGATTTGTCAAGAGACAGGAGTCACAACCACTTGTTTGAGATAACATATAATTTACTATTAAAAAATTAAATAAAAACATATAACAAAAAAATAATATTTTCTAATTTGAGTTTTTGTTTCAAGATATCTTCTAACCGGTAGAATTATCTAGACATACTCCATCAGAAAATATGTAAATTCTAACCTAATGTATTTTGTCTATAACAAGGTCACCTTCCTTATCAAACTTGTTTCTGATGGCCCACTTGGTTGCAACAACGTGAGTTTCCTTTGATTTGGACTCTCTATCTAAAACATCATTTTTGGAGGACTGGTTTGGCTCTTCTTATATATCCAGAATCCAACTATTTTCCTCAAGTGTTTTATCACATGAAGTTGGTTCTATTACATATACCAATCCCATATGTATTTCTTTAGATTGTTTACAGGTGGATCATTCTAACAATTGGTTGAGCTTTATCTCCTAGAATCCAATCTTCAGAAAGAGTTTGTATTTGCCTTATCCTTTTATGAACTGATGGATGATCATATGCTTCTATTGAGTCTTCATTTCTGACTCGCTTTTTATCAAAAACTTTTCTTCAGAATCAACAGATGTTATCTCTAGACCTGCAAAACTCTCAAACAACTTTGACTTTTTTGAGTCAAGCTTATTGTAAATTCTAACATTAATGAATTCTTCCGCAATATGTGTTTTTGTATTGTATACTTTATAGTCTTTAGAGTGTTCTGAGTATCTTAACATAATATGCTTTTGTGCTTTAGAATCAAATTTGTTTAGATTACTTTTCGTATCCATAATATAACACGAACGTCCAGATGGATAAAATAGAAGTTGTTGGATTTTCTTCCCTTACATAACTCATAAGGAGTCTTTTAAAGAATAGGTCTTATAGATATTCTATTATGAGAATAATATATTGCATTAGCAGCTTCTGCCCCAGAAATGCTTGGCCACATTGATTTCATTTATCATTGTTCTGGCCATTTCTAACAGTATCCTATTTTCTCTTTCTACAATTATATTTCTACTAACACCATAGATCATGAAAGCCATGATGCTTCTGTCTATGTTGTCTTTTAAGAATTTTTGAAAAGCTTTATCATGTTGGTACATGATCCTTTCAGAAGGCAGAGAAGATTTAGAAATAACTTTTTGAGATTTCAAACAGTTTTTATGTAAAAACACATTTTCATTTTATAATATAGAATGATCATATTTTTGTTCAAAACTTTATTTCTTTACCTTATCATATTATTCAATTTCATATTCATGAACCTTAAGAAGATTCTTGAATTTTCGTTGAAGCTTCTGATGTTTGTTTAGAGTTATTGATAAACATAATTCTAATTCAGCTCGAGAGAGTTCAGAAAATACCTCTTCAGATTTGGACTCTGTTTCTGACGTGTCTTCTTCTGAACTAATACTCACGAATGCTATGTTGGCACATTCTCCTTCTTATTATGATCCTTTGGAGTCTGAATCATCCCATGTTGCCATGAGACCTTTTTTCTTACCTTTTAAAGTGCTCACCTTGAAGGTTTCTTTTTTAGTGTTCTCCTTCTTGAAATTTTGACATTCATTTCTGTAGTGTCTAGGCTTGTTGCACTCATAACATACAACTTTATCATCATCTCTTTCTCTATTATATTCTTCTGGAATATCTCCTATGTTTCTGAATCTAACCAGAGTTTTTTCTTTTCTTCCAGAGTTGTGTAACTCTTTGGATAGAAATGACAACTCTTCTTCATCATCCGAATATTCATCATAAGATTCTTCAATTTCTTCTGCTTGGAAGGCCTTGCTCTTTTTTGTCATCAATATTTATGTTCTAGACCTTAGAGTAATAGATTTATTCCTTTTATGAGGCTCATCTTCTGTAAGCTTTATCTCATGAATTCTAAGCGAACTGAATAACTCTTCAAGAGTTATATTGTTCAGATCCTTAGAAAGCTTTAACACATTAACCATATGTCTCCATTTTTTGGGAAGACTTTTGAGGACCTTCTTAACATGATCAAATATGGAGTAGCCTTTGTCCAGAACTTTAAGCCCTACAACCAAGGTTTGGAACCTTGAGAACATAACTTCAAATATTTCTTCCTCTTCCATTATGAAGGCTACATATTTTTGAATTAAGGCCAAGGCCTTAGTTTCTTTGACTTGTGCATTGCCTTCGTGTGTCATTCTATGAGAATCAATAATATCCTTTGCAGTTTCTCTGTTGGTGATCTTTTCATATACATTGTATGATATTATGCTAAGAATGGTAGTTTTGGATTTGTGATGATTCTTGAATTTGCGTTTTTGATCTTCATTTATTCCACTCATGGGAATAGGCATACCAATTTCACCGATAGGTTCTTGATAACCATTAGTAATTATTTCCCAAAGATCAAGATTATAGCCCAGAAAGAAACTCTCTATTTTATATTTCCAATAGTCAAATTTCTCTCCATCAAACATAGAAGGTTTAACAATGTATCTATCGTTATCATTAGTGTTAGCAGCAACCATTTTAAAAAGGTTTTTTCTAAACTAGATCTCTGTACACATTTAAGTGTTTGATTAGAAAATTAACAATAGAGCTGGAGCTCTGATACCAATTGAAGGTGGAGAAAAACACAAGAAAGTGGGGGGGGGGGGGGTTATGATTGTGTTTTAAAAACTTTTTTATTTAGAAGCGCTTTTCATAAATGATTAGAATTAGAAGCAATACTAAGAATAGAAATGACAATCATAAATAGAAATAAAAGACACTTCTGGTTTATCCAGGTTCACCTTAGAAAAGGTTAGTGTTGTCCACCTGCCAAGGTGATTTGTCCTTAGAAAAGGACTTAATATACTATAACCAAACTAATTACATTTGCACAGGCTAATCGCTGGTGACTAACAATTTGCACGAGCTACCCGCTGGTGACTAACAACAATGATAACCTGTTAGTGATCCCTTAAGAATTCGGACATATCCTGTCCCCTAAGAGATATAACGATCACTAACTCCTTAAGGCTTATGACCTACCCGGTCCCTTGAAAAATATTTCTCTATGCCGTAGAAAAGGAATTTCTCTTGCCTTAGAAAAAGACTTTCACCTGCCTTAGAAAAATACTTTCTCAACTACCTATTGAATGACCGTTTTTACAAGTTTGCTTCTAATAAACGGATTACACAAAAATTTAAGTACAAATTTTTTAACACAAATATGAGCAACAACTCTTGTGTTCAAACAATTTACAAAATAAACACAATAATAAGCAACAAATCTTGTATTCTAATGGATATTAATATCAACACTATAAGAGCAACAACTCTAGTGTTCTAGTGAATAGTGGAATCAACACTTATATGAGCAATAACTCAAGTGTTATAGTGAATAGTAGAATCAACACTTATATGATAAAAAACTCAAGTCTTCTAGCAAATGATAATGTTAACATAGTAGCGAGCAACAACTCTTGTGTTTTTGATCTTTTCTTTTCCTTTTCTTTTCTTTTTGTTTTTGCTTTTTCTTTGTTTTTGATTTTGCTTATAATTTTGGAAGCGTTACTATTCATGTTCACTAGTTTCTTTTTTTCTCAAATGAAACAATTGATCCTTTATATAGGCATTGAAAAAGTAGACAGTTGTACTAGTACATATGTCACTTTCATCTTGCCAACTGCCATAATGGTAGAAATTTATCGTGGGAGACAAATAGTACACAATATGTCCATTTGAGTGGAACTTGTAATTGTACCTTTGTACTAACTTTTCTTGTGCTCATTTCTAATGATATTGTCTTATGATGAATATGACTTTTGATGAAGTAGTTGTCTTGAGAAGATATCATCTTGATCTTATCTTCTGATGGACTATATGATGTGTAAAAGTGATGACTCTAGAAGATATAGTTTCCCTTTTGATCAGTCTCCTAATAAAATACTTCTGATGTAAACTTATGTACGCATATTCCACGAAGTTCCATAGTCTTCAAAATCTTGACTTATTCTTTAGAATTAGAAGCAACAACTTTTTTGATTATAAAATCTTGACTTCTGAATCTGAGGTCGAAGCTTTCTCTTGTTGTGTTCAGAACCTCGACTTTGTCTTCAGAGATACGAGCAACAACTCCTCTGATGAATAAATCTTTACTTCTGAATCTGAGGTAGAAGCTTTCTTTTGATGTGTTCAGAACCTTGACTTTGTCTTCAGAGATACGAGCAATACCTCCTCTGATGAACAAATCTTGACTTCTGATCTTTAACCTGAAAGCTTATTTCTGTTAAATCTGGTTTTCTGATCTTGGAGCAGCAACTCTTACATAATTTCTTTCTTATTATATTCTTGTGTCTTCTGAAGCAGCACTTTTGATGAAGTACACAGGAAATCCTCTTTCTAGCAAACATTCAACATTCTTCAGAACTATTGATGTTATTTTGTAGTCGGATGCAGTAGTCTTCTGATGCATGCTTCTTTTCATTCTTCGGGAACTAGTCCTGAATCAATTAGAACTTCTGATCTGTGCACTTAAGAAACTATTAGAAACAAAATTGTTTACATATAAAATATATGTATAGTTATCATCAAAATCCAGATATTTAACACATATCCAAATCTTGTTCTAACAAAAAAAAATATAGGTCTTAAGGAGTCTCAATTGTGTGTATGTATGTGTTTTACCCCAAAATTTTCCCTCTCATTCATCAAGAATTTTCTCACAAGATCTCCTTGACTCAAGACTGCACTAGGGTTTGATCAGCTCAAGACACCTCCTTAAGCACTGATGACCAAAATTAGGGTTTGAGTTTTCACAAGTATTTTTGAAATTCCAATGCCCCATATGACTTTCATGGATCATTATGGACCCCCAAGGTTACTCATGTCAAGTTTCAAGCCTTGGATCACACTTTTGCTCAGTCAATTGAGCAGTTGACCTAAAAATCAGCTGTATTGGAGAAAATACAACTATGGCCAATTTTTAGTCAAACTTCATAATTTTTGATCCACATCAACATTTTAGACTCATATGTATCATTTGATCAAGTTTGGACCACAATTCCTCAATAAATTTGATCAAATCTCCAAAAGAGCAAAATGGTAAAAATTAGGGTTTTGACTCGGAAAGGGCAATTTCTGATTTTTGACCTAGCAAATGGTCAATTGGTTTAAGGAATGATCTCAAGATTCCAATTGAATCATTTTTACCTAATGACATGGTTCAAAACATTGCAAGCCCATAGGATTGACAAATGAATTTTTCAGTCAATTGATCAAAAGTCAACTGTATATTGAAAAGTCAAACTTTGACTTTTTGGTCAAATTCAAGTGCCAAAGATTATAATTTATCAAAACATGTCAAAATATGAAACTTATTCATCAAGAAATCAAAAAGTCAAGATTTCATTTTGAAAAGTCAAAATTTCTAAACTTAGAAATTTTTCTAAGTGTTGGAAATTTCATATTTTTTCACAACTTTGAACAAATTTTTCACCATGATGCAAGATGATTAAATAGAAACTTCCAACATGAAAGTTGTATATCTCCATGAAATATACAACTTTTCTTTACACAACTTCTTCCAAAATTGCTTGGATCTCAAGTTATAATTTTATGACCCAACTTCATGGCACTTTTTCATACATTTCCAAGAGGAATATTCAAAAGCAATTCAAATATGGGTTGTAGAGAACATTACAAGCTTTCCAAAATGTCGAAGAACTCCTTGAGATCATTCTTGAGTAGGGAGAATCGAAGAGATGAAGTTAGGGTTTTATCACTTGAATTAGAAGTCATTTTTGATGAACACATGAACCAAATCCATGCTAGGCTGCATAATATTTAATTTTCAGGCCTCAAACTTGTTTGTCACTCCATAATTAAATGTTTACACATCTGTTAGGGCTTTGATCCAAGCAATTGAGCTATTATCCAAGTTGCATTTCCATTAATGGCACAAAGTTAACATTGTCATTCTTGTAAAGCAAGTTTTTTTTCATAAAGTCCCTTCTTGAGCCTCTAACGTGTTCCCTCTAATCACACTCCATCCACAAAGTCAGAAGCAAGCTTGTTTAAAGCATAACCACTCTATGAACCAAGTACAAGGCATGGAAACTTGTTTTGTCAAAAAATCACATGTTGAACTTAAACATGTAAATTTGAATTCTGATCAACTAGAGCACTCCAAACTTATTGCTTATAAATAGAGTCACTATTTATGAGCTAAAGGACGAGTTTGAACACCCTAAAACACCACCAAATTCCCTCTAGCCATAAATTGCACAAAAAAACTCCATTGATATACAGTTCTGACCTTAAACTTGTATCTCTCATTTCTCTCGTGCATTTTCCCTAAAATTCATTCCTAATGCTTCCTTACATCAAATACAACTCATCCCCATCCTTATTCCAGAACTGTAACACCATTTACCATAACCTCCATAACAAGTAAACAGAGTCTGCAACTTGACTTCTCCAGACCATTTCATCCATCCATTGTTCAAGCTAATCATTGGGCTAAATTAGGTTAATATTTAATAAATTTAATTAGGTTAATATTTTTTACAAGCTATCTTGTAAATTTAATAATTAATTAGGTTAATATTTATTTTTTCTTTTACACCTATTAAAATATATTTATTTATATATAAAAAAGGCCAAAATATTTTATGATGCTATAAATATATTTTCAAGACAAAAATACCAAAAAATACTTTTTCTAAACTTATTTTCTATTAATCAATTAATAGAACTAGGGTTTCATTTAAAATCTTTTCTTAATAAAATTTATGTTTAATTACTTATTTTATTTAATTAATTAGGTTAAGATAAAATCCTTTTCTATAAAAAAATCCAAACAAAGATCCATTTTCATTATATTTTGCATTTTTATACATTTATTCATTTTGTACATTGTATTCATTTAAATTCCTTGTACATTTAGTACCCATTAAATATGGTTGTAATAGATTAACTAGGTTTACATTCTTGCAATCCCCATTTATAAATTGTACACCCCCCTCCCCACAAATGTTGTAATAGCATAGTAACTTTAAATTCCGCAATTTATCGTTTTATACATAACATGTTAGTAATTAGGGTTTGTATGGAAAGACTAAAACCAATCAATTAGAAAACCCTAATTCAATACAAAAGCAAGCATGAAAACAATACACTTGCACACAAACACCCCTAGGGTTATCCCACTTGGTTTCCTTATACAAAATGGCCATATTACGCATGTAATGTATCTTAGCAAAAAACAAGCGAATACAAGATCATAGTCCCTCGATGATGCAATCTAAGTTGCCTTTCAAATGATCTTAGTCCCTAAAAGAGAATGCTAAGATACCTTGCAACATTGCTAATCATGGTTATACAATGACCCAC
Source organism: Vicia faba (assembly GCA_948472305.1). NCBI lineage: Eukaryota > Viridiplantae > Streptophyta > Magnoliopsida > Fabales > Fabaceae > Vicia > Vicia faba. The sequence goes on from OX451736.1 coordinate 819,193,910, forward strand.
GCCCGTCCCATTTACACCGAAAGATAGGGTTACTTACCAAATCAATGGTAAGGTAACAATGTCAAAGGAAAAAGGAAATGAACAAGAAAGACTTTTGAGTAGGTAAAATGCTCCTAATTACTTGCTCAATTTCAGAAAAACATCCTTGCTACTTTCAAAGCAAACAATTACACTTTCAAACATCTTACAAAATTGAAAACATTTTCAAAAGATCAAACATCTTTGTATACATTCTTACAAACAAGAATAATTACAAAGACTGCCTAAACAATGGCCTCTTTACAAAATACTTTCAAAAACCACACAAAGCTCAATTTCAAACAAAATCAAGTTATCTAGCAAGTAACTAAGAGCCCATTGAAAACCATGGATGAAAAGGGTGCTAATACCTTCCCTTTTCATAATCTACCCCCCAAACTCAAGAAACAATCTCAAAGGTCTTTCCTGTGCTTTTTCACCTTTCCTTTTAGATAAAAGAAAAGTCAGTGGCAACTCTTGCTAATCGAAACATTTGCGATCAAACGCAAAACAATCAAGTCAATTCTCCCACCGTATCACAGTATGTTATGCAATTACTTATAATTATATTTTTCTATAATGATATGAATTTTTTACCTTCTGTTTAAATGATATTTTAAACGACATCTCTCAGGTACCGAGGATAAAGGTGGCTCTCCCAATGAGGATTAGTTGGAGGAGGTAGTTTTTTGTTTACCTTTATATTGGTAGTGAGTCATGCTCTCGTCATGTAACACGGGGAACATATGTATTCATGTTATATTTGTGTTTGTTTTGAGAGATGTTTGTTATACTCTCTAGATATTTATGTCATATTCGAGATTATGTGATGGTGATCTTTAGTACCTAATATTTTATGATATGCTTGTAAGTATGTGATTTCAACCATTAGTATTAACTTGAAATGAGAATTATTTCGCTGCGAGATGAATATGTGTTAGTGTATGGAACATGATTTTTAAATGTGTGTTATACGCATGACTAGTGTATTGTGTTGTTTTCGTGAAGCAAATGTGACGCCCTCGTCTGATATGTATGTCAATTTACTCTAATTATGCCATATATTATTTGTGTGGGGTTTAGGGGGTGTAACGTTAGTGGTATCAGAGCATGGTCGGCCAGTTGGCCAAGTTGTTAATGTGTTTATTCCCTTAGTACGCGACATGTTTGTGAAACACTGTTTGTACTTTCTTGATCTTATGATCACTTGTTTGTAGGAGAGAGATTGAAACAAGTCAGGGAGAAGTTGTTGCTACGTACGACATTATGCTTAGGTAACTTTGAGCATGAGATAAAGGACGCTATTGCAGTTGGGTAACAATGGTTTATGCCACCATCATGGTGAAGGGGTGAAAAACACAAGAAGGGGGGGGTTGAATTGTAAAACTGGAATCTTAAAGCAAATGACAAGGTATTTTTATCCTGGTTCGTTTGATCTCAAACTACTCCAGTCCACCCGTCAAGGTGATTTCGCCTCTCTCCAACGAGGTCTTAATTCACTATATTCAACTGAATACAAATCTGCTTTAGCAACTGCTAAAACCTTCTTGATTCAAACCACAATCCGGTTTGTCAAGGCAACACTTTCTTACAAAGGTATAAGCAAATGTGTGTGAATGTTTTCTACAAAAACTATATCACAACTGTGATGTTTACACAAATTAAGCTTAGAATACTAGGTTGCTAAACGCTAATAGAGTATCAGAGTTTGTTGGTTTAGCAAAACTTGTAGAGTGAAGATTATTGTTCAGCTTTGTGCGTGTAGAGAGTTTGGAAGCATTAGCCGTGATAATCTTCGAAGCTTGGTTTATATAGCACTTGAGAAGATGAACGTTGAAGCAAATATTCTTGATTCAATGCTATTAACAAGCTTTCCTTTTTGAGCAGATCTTGTCTAGAATGATGCCGTTGGTATTGATTAGCTTTCAATGCACAGTACCGTTGCTTCTTCAATGCACGTTCTGGCTTGGCTCATTCTGATTCTGCTTCGCTGCTGATGAACTAATTTGATTTTGTATCAGAGTGGTTTACGCGCAGTTCTGTTCATCAAGCTTCAGCATGTGCAAGCGTTGATCATCTGATCTTGACGTTCTGATTCAGCAACTTCTGATGCTGGTGTATGAAATCATATTCTGATGCTGAAAACGTGATCTTGCTTATTTTAATCAGCATATCTGCAAGTCAGAGCATAGTAATTTTAGGCAGCATATAATTCAATCATAAAATATTTAACTACTATATCTTTTCACTTTGTTATCATCAAAACTTAAATATAGGGTACTAGATTCAAACATTGTTCTAACAATCTCCCCCTTTTTGATGATGACAAAAACTAGATATTTTAAATGAAAAATAACGTGAAAAGTTATCAGAGCTATGTATCAGAATAAGAAGTACGGAGAAGTCAGAGTTAAGAGATACTCCCCCTGAGTTTGTTACTTCCCTTTGATATGCGTGTTCTTCAGAGTCAGATCTTTTTCTATCTTTGAGCATCAGATTATAGGTCTTTGACTTATCAGAGAGCAGAGCTTCAGAGCTTTTCCTGTCAGAGCTTTGCTTCGGATCAGAGTGTTAGGTCGATCAGAGCTTCATATATCAGAACTTCATATTTGATCAGAGCAACATGAGCTTCTACATTTTGATCAGAGCTTCTAGTTCTTAGTCTTCATAGTGTTCGGAGCTTCCTTGTGCCTGTAGACTTAACAACAAAACAGAAAAACATTTCAAGTAATAGAGTTAGAATGTTTGAGAATTTCTGTCTAGTTAGCCGTTATTGATTTTAAATATCATTCTTGTTCTCCCCCTTTTTGTCAGCAATCAAAAAGTGTTAGTGATGTGCTAAAACAATTTAGATCAGAAAAACAAATTATATTAAAAATAGTTCAGAGCAAAGAACATTACACAAGCATAGTCAAAACATAGTCAAAAGTACATCAGAAAATGAAGAAAATATAGAGAATGTCATGCATGAAAAAAATTTCAAGGTTGTGGGGGCATGCGTGAGAACAGGCTTTCCAGCATTGCTTGAATCTTTTCAGAAGTTTCATTCTGCTTCTGAACCATGGTGACAACAGTATCAATCTTGCTGTCCTGGACATTCATTCTTGCTTCCATCTTCTGATCATTCTCTTCCATCCGCTGCTGTAGACGCAAGTCATTCAGCCTTAATTCTTCCAGAGCCTGCCTGTCCAAGGCAGCTTGAGAACTTTCAGCAGGAGGAAGCTTCTCAGAACTTTCAGCTACATCTTCTGCTGGATTTTCTTCCTGAAGAGTCTTGTCTTCTTCTGAAGGTTGCACCTGTGCAGCTTGCTCTTTCTCAGACCAAGATTCAGAGTCCAGAGGGAGCACAACTTCTTGAGGCAGCTGACTCTCAACTTCCTTCAGCAGCTTGCTAAAGTTCTGTTGAGCCTGCTCATAGTTGACGTCCTGCAGCTTGAGTGCTTCAGCACGAACCCATACTCTGAACTGTGACCAGAGCTGATCAGAAGCAGCTGGGTCGATCATCCCCGGACAGACTTGCTTCAAGGAAGCAATCCATTGCAGCATACCTGTTTCAAAGTCCAAAATACCAGAGCCAACATCTAGTTGCTTTGGTTTGGGAATGGCCAATTTGTGTCTTAAATCAGCAAGACGTTCAAGACTTGTTAAGTCAATGAAAGTTTTGCTGGGGTTTTCAGAGGATTGGTTTTCAGAGGTGTGCTGAGGTGCTGTTTGTTTTGGAGGATGGTTATCAGAGTCAGAGGATATATCTATTGGAGTGGTTGGAGTTTTTGGAGGTGTTGATTCCTCTGATGATGGTAACTGGGGTCTGACAATGGTGGTTCCACATGGCAACTGTATTGCCAGCGGTGAAGGTTGAGGTGAGTGGGGATCAGAATGATGAGGAGATGGGGTTTCATAGCGGTGAAACTCTGTTTGAGGTAAGGGAGGATTATTTTCTGGTTGAGGGGGTGGAATCTCTGATTGCTCAGGGATCAGAGGTTCTTCTGTGATTGGTTGATGAGATTGTGGTTCTGGTTCTGGTTGATGTTCTGGTTGTATTTCTGGTTCAGGTTGAATTTCTGGTTCAGGTTGTGGAGGAGGAATATTTGGTGGTTCAGAGTGAGGTTGAACAGAAGCATGTTCACGCTCAATATCAGCTAGCACTCTATCAAGTGCTGGTGTTGTTGAAACAGTTGGTTGTTGTTTGGGAATTTTAATGGGAATTTTAATTCTGGTTCTTCTGAGTTGTAAGGCCTCAGAAGGGTCTTCTGGTATGGTTTCATCAATAGTGGGGATTGGAATGGATATTCTGTGAGAGGTTTGAGGAGGAGCAACAGATGTTGGAATAGTAGATGAAATTGAAATAGGAGCAGCAGATGAATTACCTCGTTTCTTTGGAGTCTGGTGAGATGATCCTTCTGCTTTCCTCTTCTTTGACTTCTTCTGAATCACTTCAGGTTGAACTTGACTCAGATCTTTGATCTTCAGCTTTGAACCTGCATCTTCTTCCTTGTATGAATCTGGATACTTGATAAACATATCAGGTTGGGATTCCATTTCAGAAAATCTTGGGAAATCACTCAGAGGCACTCTTCTTCTGGAGATGTCAGCAGTTGAAGAAGCTCTGGGTTCCTTCCTGATATTTTCTATCAGCTTCATCTTTTTCAGGTTCTTAGCATTCAGCGGTTTTCCAACAGTTGGTTCAAAATTGCCCAGTACTTTAGCTTCGCTCAGATAATCTATCAGCTTATTCTCTGTCAGAATATCTGATATGAGCCTCCCAAACGGTATCCAGTCCCTTTTGGTCCTTTCTTCTTCTCTAGTCTCTTTCACACTAGTCTTCAGATGATTGAACAGGAAGTGTGCCAGATTGATCTTCACCCTCTGATCAATAAAGTAGATCAGAAATTGCTGATCCACGTTTATATAGTCAGGAGAGCTTGTTGGCTTCCTGTGATTGAAACAGCCTAGAACAATCTTGGCCCACACTCTGCAGTGATCCTTCAGATCCTTGATTTTGCTGCTGGGAAAACCAAGAGTGAAAATGCAGTTGGCTACCACACCTATATCAGGGCATCTATCAGCCATGTCCACACAACGGACTCCACCACCACTTTGACCAATTAACCTAGCAATGAGGTCTTCAGAAATTACTATCTTCTTTCCCATGACAGAAGAGATGACTAGATGTTTATGAATCTTGGCGTGAATCCAAAATTCTTTGACAAGCTCTGGGAAGGTTGGTCCAACCAATCTATCAAAGTACCTCTCCCACTTTTGAGCTTTGACTTCCTCAGTTAGGTCAAATCCATTATCCTTCAAACTTTCGAAATCGATGATTAACTCAGAGAGAACCTCAAGATTCTTTACCGGTGTGAGAAGAGTTCTGGTAGGCGCTTGATATTGCTCAGAGGTTTCTTTCTTCTGATTTCCTGCAGAAATGCTGGAGGATGCCATTGTTCTCACACAAAAAGCTTGAGAGTGATTTGAGAGAAAAAGGGGTTTGAAGGAGATAAACTCAAAAATGCAGAGAATACTTAAGAGATTATGAGAAAGCGTAAAGATTAAGAATGAAGAGTAATGTGCTTAAATAGAATTTTCAAAAATTATTTTGAAAAATAAAACGTTTTTAAGAGAGAGAAAAAAAATAATGATTGCCATTAACAAGCGTGATTACTTTGCATTAAATGCTTGCTGATTTTGGGGGATTTGAGAAAGATACTTAAAAACGGTTACCAGACATGTGTCTCAATGCACCCAATCAGCGCTTTGCCTTCTCAGAAACGTGCACGCGTTCTGCTTCAGGGATTTGCTGATGATTGGATGACACTTGTTTGATGTAGTGATCAGCACGTCTGTCTTTGAGATTAGACTCTCAGATCTTTAGACTTGCCTCTGATACAATCTGCATGTTCTAACTTTCTGAAGGAAGATTGATCAGAAGTTCACAGTAATATAAATACATTCTGAAAGATAAAAATATGGAATTAAAGCATTTTCATTCTGGGCATACTTTCATGCTGAGATGTTTCAGAATGAAATTAAACCTATCTTCTGAAAGGGGTTTAGTAAAGATATCAGCCCATTGATGGTCTGTATCTATAAATTTCAAGTTTAAAATTCCTTTCTGAATATAGTCCCTAATGAAATGATGTTTTATTTCTATATGCTTAGCTCTAGAATGTAAAATAGGATTCTTACTTAAGCAAATAGCAGAAGTATTATCACAAAGAATAGGAATGTTACTCTCAAAAATCTGGAAGTCTTCAAGCTGACTTTTCATCCAGAGCATCTGTGTGCTACATCCTGCTGCTGCTATGTACTCAGCTTCTGCTGTTGACAGAGCAATAGTTGATTGCCTTTTGCTGGACCACGAGATCAGATTTTCTCCCAGAAACTGGCAGCTTCCAGAAGTACTTTTACGTTCCACTCTGTCTCCAGCAAAATCAGCGTCGCAGTAGCCTACTAAACTGTAATCACTAGATTTTCTATAAAACAAACCCAGATTAGTAGTACCTTTCAGATACTTGAAAATTCGCTTAACAGCTGTTAAGTGAGATTCTCTAGGATCTGATTGGAATCTAGCACAAATACATACGCTGAATAGAATATCAGGTCTTGAAGCAGTCAGATAAAGGAGAGAACCAATCATACCTCTGTAGACTTTCTGTTCTACGCTTTTGCTTACCTCTTCTCTTTCCAGAATGCACGTGGGATGCATTGGAATCTTTGATGGCTTACATTCTGAGAGGTCAAATTTCTTCAGAAGATCTCTGATGTATTTGCTCTGATGAATGTAAGTTCCCTCTGGAGTTTGATTGATCTGAATTCCTAGAAAGAACTTCAGTTCCCCCATGAGGCTCATCTCAAATTCTGCCTGCATACACTTAGCAAATTTTCTTCCAAGAGAAGGATTAGTAGAACCAAAGATTATATCATCAACATAAATTTGACAGACTAAAATGTCACTCTTAACTGTTTTACAGAATAGAGTGGTGTCCACTTTCCCTCTGGTGAACTCATTTTCAAGCAGAAAGTTACTTAGCCTTTCATACCAAGCTCTGGGAGCTTGTTTCAGACCATACAGTGACTTTTTCAGTTTGAAAACATGTTCTGGATGTTTTGTATTTTCAAAACCTGGGGGTTGGTGAACATACACTTCTTCTTCTATATAACCATTTAAGAATGCACTTTTGACATCCATCTGATACAGAGTGATGCCTCTATTAACAGCAAATGAGATTAAAAGTCTGATAGATTCTAACCTGGCGACTGGGGCAAAGGTTTCTGTATAGTCTATCCCCTCTTGCTGACTATAACCTTGTGCAACCAGTCGTGCCTTGTTTCTGACGACTTCACCTTGTTCATTAAGCTTGTTTCTGAACACCCATCTTGTTCCAATGACGTTGAATCCTTTTGGTCTTGGAACGAGATCCCATACGTCGTTTCTGGTGAATTGATTCAGCTCTTCTTGCATTGCCAGAATCCAGTCATTGTCCAGAAGTGCTTCATCAATAGAAGAAGGTTCAATCAGAGACACAAGTCCCATCAGAGTTTCTTCAGAGTTTCTGAAGCTTGCTCTTGTTCTGATTGGATCTTCCTTTCTTCCTAGAATAGTCTCTTCTGGGTGATCCAAACTGCTTCTGGGTAATCTCTTCTGAGGTTGATCAGCAGTTGTAGGATTTCTAGCATTGCTTCTTTCAGACGTTGAAGGAATGTCTGTGTTGAGAGCTTCTGATGACTTGTCTTCAGAACCTGCAAATTCAATTTCTATACCTGCAAGATTTTCATTCTGCTTTGACTTTTCAGAGTCAAGCTTGTCATCAAAACGAACACTGATTGATTCTTCCATAATCTGTGTTTCTGTATTGTATACTCTGTACCCTCTTGAGCGTTCAGAGTATCCTAACATAATACACTTCTGTGCCTTAGAATCAAACTTGTTCAAATAATTCTTAGTATTTAACATATAGCAAGTACATCCAAATGGATGAAAATACGAAATGTTGGGCTTTCTGTTCTTCCACAATTCATATGGAGTCTTTTCCAGAATAGGTCTTATTGAGATTCTATTCTGAATGTAGCACGCTGTGTTTATTGCCTCTGCCCAGAAAATCTTAGCAACGTTTGTCTCGTTGATCATGGTTCTGGCCATTTCTTGCAATGTTCTGTTCTTTCGTTCTACAACTCCATTTTGTTGGGGAGTTCTAGGACAAGAGAAATCATGCAGAATGCCTTTGTCATTAAAGAATGACTCAAAATCTTTATTTTCAAATTCTCCACCATGATCACTTCTGACTTTAACGATTCTAAGATCTTTTTCATTCTGAACTTGGTTACAGAAGGTAACAAACACAGAGTGTGACTCGTCCTTGTGTCTTAAGAACTTTACCCATGTCCATCTGCTATAGTCATCTACGATTACTAACCCATACTTCTTGCCACTGACAGAAGCAGTTTTAACTGGTCCAAATAAGTCAATGTGCAGAAGTTCTAATGGTTTAGAGGTAGAAACAACATTTTTGGATTTAAAAGAAGGTTTTGCAAATTTGCCTTTCTGACATGCTTCACACAGAGCATCTGAATTGAACTTCAAATTTGGAAGTCCTCTGACCAGATTGAGTTTGTTAATCTGAGATATTCTTCTCATACTAACATGCCCCAATCTTCTGTGCCAGATCCACTGCTCGTTGTTAACAGACAGAAGACATTTTACGTTCTGACTCTTTAGTTCAGAAAGTTTGATTTTGTAAATGTTGTTTTTCCTCTTACCATTAAATAGGATAGTCCCATCTTTCTGACTAACAGCTTTACATGATTTTTGATTAAAGATTATATCATAACCGTTATCACTTAATTGACTTATGGATAACAGATTATGCATCAATCCATCAACTAGCAGAACATTATTAATAGAGGGAAGATTTCCGTTACCTACAGTTCCAGAGCCAATAATCTTTCCCCTCTGATTGCCTCCAAAGCCAACGTGGCCTCCAGGCTTAAGTTCCAGGCTTTGGAACATATGCCTTCTTCCCGTCATGTGTCGTGAGCAGCCAGAGTCCAGGTACCATGACTGGTGTTTCTGATTTGCTGCTAAAGATATCTGCAACATGTATTATTTTATCCTTAGGTACCCAGATCTTCTTGGGTCCTGATTTGTTAGTTTTACCAAAACTCTGGTTGAATTTTGGTTTCACAAAGTGATTACTACTAGTATATTTGATGTCATGTGTGTGACCATACACAAAGTGTGAATTTAGAGGAGTGTGTTTAATGGTTAAATCCATGACATTTTTAGGTGTAGGAACCTTACCTAGGTATCCTATTCCTTTCCTGCCGTTTCTGCTAACTCCATAGATCATTGAAGCCATTCTGCTTCTATCTATGCTTTTAGCAAGGAACTTCTGGAAACTATGATCATACTCCTTGATGATCTCATCAGCGTTGCTGGGAGTTTCAGCAATTGGTTCCTTCTGAGAGTTTTGTAAAGAGTTTTCTAATTTTAAAATTTTATCTCTCAGCTCAGAGTTTTCCAATTTGAGACTCTCAGACTTATTAGAGTCAGATTCAAGAGTCCTTTTCAGGTCTCTGAATTTAGCTATAATCTGCTGATAACGTTCCAGAATTTCATTGAGGCTTTCAGCAAGTTCAGCCTTTGTAAAATTAACAGCGAAGTTAGGGAATACCTCTTCTGTGTCTGATTCTGAGTCTGAGTCAGAAGCTTCACTGTCATCTGGAATGTTAGCCATAAGCGCTATGTTCGCCCTTTCATCATCTGATTCTGAGTCAGCTTCAGACGAGTCAGAGTCATCCCATGTGGCCATGAGACTTTTCTTCTTCTCTCTTCCAAACTTCTTTTTGGGCTTTTCCCTCTGAAGCTTTGGACAGTCACTCTTGTAGTGTCCTTGCTCATTGCACTCGTAGCAGATGATGTCTTTTGTATTTGACTTCTTGCTACCTGAGGAGCCTTCAGATCTTCTGTATCCAGAGGAAGAATCTGTCCTTCTGTATCTGGAAGAAGACTCGTTCTGATCAGATCTTCTGGGATTCCTGAACTTCCTTTGTCTTTGCTTCCACAGTTGATTTACTCTTCTGGAGAGAAGAGAAAGCTCGTCTTCTTCTGATGAGGATCCATCAGATGTTTCTTCAACTGCCTGCAAAACTTTAGATTCAGATTTTCTGTTAGATTTTAAAGCTATAGGCTTACCTTGCTTCTGAGGCTCGTCAGCTTCCAGCTCTATCTCATGACTTCTGAGGGAGCTTATAAGTTCCTCCAGAGTGATTTTGTTGAGATCTTTCGCCAGCTTCAGAGCAGTAACCATAGGCCTCCACTGCTTGGGTAAACTTCTGATTATCTTCTTGACATGGTCAGCAGTAGAGTATCCCTTGTCCAGAACTTTGAGACCAGCTACCAGAATCTGGAATCTGGAGAACATAGTTTCAATGGATTCAGATTCTTCCATTTTAAACGCCTCATACTTCTGAATGAGCGCCAGAGCTTTTGTTTCTTTGACTTGAACGTTGCCCTCATGCGTCATTCTGAGAGAATCAAAGATGTTCTTAGTTGTGTCTCTGTTAGAGATCTTCTCATACTCAGTATAGGAGATAGCACTGAGGAGGATGGTTCTGGCCTTATGGTGATTCTTGAAATCACGCTTTTGTTGATCAGTCATTGATTTTCTATCAATCTTCTGACCAGTTGCATTAACAGGGTGCGTGTATCCATCTGTCACCATATCCCACAGATCAGCATCATGTGCTAGAAAGAAGCTTTCAATTCTGTCTTTCCAGTAGTCAAAGTTTTCTCCATCAAAGACTGGAGGTTTGCCGCTGAATCTATCTCTGTCCTCATTGGTGTCATTGCTGAAATGAGAGTTGTTTCCTGCCATTGTGTTTTTCTGACGCTGGATCTTGTACTGACACGGTTAAGTGTTTTAGCTCAGAACCAGGCGCTCTGATGCCAATTGAAGGGGTGAAAAACACAAGAAGGGGGGGGTTGAATTGTAAAACTGGAATCTTAAAGCAAATGACAAGGTATTTTTATCCTGGTTCGTTTGATCTCAAACTACTCCAGTCCACCCGTCAAGGTGATTTCGCCTCTCTCCAACGAGGTCTTAATTCACTATATTCAACTGAATACAAATCTGCTTTAGCAACTGCTAAAACCTTCTTGATTCAAACCACAATCCGGTTTGTCAAGGCAACACTTTCTTACAAAGGTATAAGCAAATGTGTGTGAATGTTTTCTACAAAAACTATATCACAACTGTGATGTTTACACAAATTAAGCTTAGAATACTAGGTTGCTAAACGCTAATAGAGTATCAGAGTTTGTTGGTTTAGCAAAACTTGTAGAGTGAAGATTATTGTTCAGCTTTGTGCGTGTAGAGAGTTTGGAAGCATTAGCCGTGATAATCTTCGAAGCTTGGTTTATATAGCACTTGAGAAGATGAACGTTGAAGCAAATATTCTTGATTCAATGCTATTAACAAGCTTTCCTTTTTGAGCAGATCTTGTCTAGAATGATGCCGTTGGTATTGATTAGCTTTCAATGCACAGTACCGTTGCTTCTTCAATGCACGTTCTGGCTTGGCTCATTCTGATTCTGCTTCGCTGCTGATGAACTAATTTGATTATGTATCAGAGTGGTTTACGCGCAGTTCTGTTCATCAAGCTTCAGCATGTGCAAGCGTTGATCATCTGATCTTGACGTTCTGATTCAGCAACTTCTGATGCTGGTGTATGAAATCATATTCTGATGCTGAAAACGTGATCTTGCTTATTTTAATCAGCATATCTGCAAGTCAGAGCATAGTAATTTTAGGCAGCATATAATTCAATCATAAAATATTTAACTACTATATCTTTTCACTTTGTTATCATCAAAACTTAAATATAGGGTACTAGATTCAAACATTGTTCTAACACATGGTTGTCGGCTATCTATTAACAAATTGAGGAACTGATCACCCTTAATCTCTTGTTGATAGTAGACGAGATTGTATTGGATGGGATAGGCTTGTCTTTCCAGCTTGATAGTATGTAAAGTGAATGAGTCTGTGCAGGATGGTGTTGTATTGTTGGCTTTGATGGAAAAATTAAATGTTGATAGGAAATGAACGATTAAGGAATTAGCACAGTTCGTGATTTTCCTGAGGTATTTCCTTAAGATGTAGGTGATTTGCCACTTAATGGTGAAGTGGATTTTATTATCGACTTATTTCCTAGAACTAGGATGGTATTGATGGCTCCATATCGGATGTCAACATCTGAATTGAAAGAGTTGAAGAGTCAACTTGAGGATTTTCTTGAGAATAAATTCATTCATCCTAGTGTGTCACTGTGGGGTGCACCAGTTTTGTTGGTTAAGAAGAGAGAAGGTACTATAAGGTTATGTGTAGATTATAGATAACTGAACAAGGTGACTATCAAGAATAAGTATCCACTTCTGAGGATTGATGATTTAATGGATCAGTTGGTTGGTGCAAGTCTGTTTAGAAAGATTGATTTGAGGTCTAGGTATCATCAGATTCGTATGAAGGATAAATATATTCAGATGACTGATTTTAGAACAAGGTATGGGCATTATGAGTATTTTATGATGATGTTCGGTGTGACAAATGTACCTGGTATATTCATGGAATACATGAACAAGATTTCCCATCAGTATTTGGATAAGTTTGTGGTTGTTTTCATTGATGATATTTTGATCTATTCAAAGAGTGAAGAGGATCATGCTGAGCATCTAAAGATTGTGTCATCTATGTTGAAAGAGAAGCAGTTGTATGCTAAGTTTTCTAAGTGTGAGTTTTGGTTGAAGGAATTGAGTTTCCTTGGTCATGTGATATCGAGTGGTGGTATTTATGTTGATCCGTTGAAGATTGAGGTTATGTCTTAATGGGAAGCTCCAAAATCTAATTCTAAGATTAGAAGTTTTCTTGGTTTAGCAGGTTATCATCGGAAGTTTATTGAAGGATTTTCCAAGTTATCTTTGCCGTTAACGCAATTGACTAGGAAGGGTCAAACTTTTGTTTGGACTGCACATCGTGAAGCTGTTTTTCAAGAGTTGAAGAGAAGGTTGACAACTGCTCCTATTTTGATTTTTCCTAATCTGGAAGAACTGTATGTTGTGTATTGTGACGCTTCATTGATGGGTTTAAGAGGTGTATTAATGCAGAATCAACAAGTTGTAGCTTATGCTTCAAGGAAACTTAAAGTGCATGAAAGGAATTATTCGACTCATGGTTGGGAGTTAGCTGCTCTTGTGTTTGTATTGAAACTTTGGAGGCTTTATTTGTTTGGGTCGCGATATGATGTGTTTAGTGATCATAAGAGTTTGAAATATCTGTTTGATCTGAAAGAGTTGAATATGAGGAAAAGAAGATGGTTGGAATTCTTGAAGGATTATAATTTTATTTTGAATTACCATCCGGGTAAAGCGAATGTTGTGGTTAATGCATTAAGTTTGAAGTTGTTGCATATGTCGATGTTGATGGTGCGAGAGTTGGAATTACTTGAACAATTTACAGATATGAGTTTTATTTGTGAGGAGACTTCTTCTGGATTTAAGCTTGGTATATTGAAGCTTACTAGTGGCATTCTCGATGAGATTTCAGAAGGTCAGAAATCTGATTTGATTTTGGTGGATAGATTGACGTTGATCAATCAAGGTCGAGGTGGCGATTTTCGGATTGATGAGAATGGTATCGTGTGATGACGTGATAGAGTTTGCGTTTTAGATATAGCTGATTTGAAGAAGATGATTCTTGAGGAAGGGCGTTGTAGTGGATTGAGTATTCATCCTGGAGCTACTAAGATGTATCAGGATTTGAGGAAATTATTTTAGTGACTAGGTATGAAGAAAGAGATTGCAGAATTTGTGTATTCTTGTTTGATTTGTTAGAAGTCGAAGATTAAACACGAGAAACTGTCTGTTTTAGTGCAACCATTATTTATTCCTGAATTGAAATGGGATAGTATTTCTATGGATTTTGTTTCTGGTTTACCCAGAACACCGAGTAATATAAGGCTATTTGGGTTATTATGGACAGGTTGACGAAATCTGCTCACGTTATTCTGATGAGAATGGATTATCCAATGGAGAAGCTTGCAAAGTTCTACATTGAGAATATTGTCAATTTGCATGGTATTCCATCTAGCATTGTATCTGATAGGGATACGAGCTTTACTTCGAGATTTTGGGAAAGCTTGCAAAATGCTTTGGCTACGAAGTTGTGTTTGAGTTCTGCTTATCATCTACAAACAGATGGTCAGACTGAGAAGATGATTTAGTCACTTGAGAATCTTTCGAGAGCGCTTGTATTGGAACAATGAGGTACTTGGGATAGTTACTTGCCTTTGGTTGAGTTTACTTATAACAATAGTTTCCATTTGAGTATTTGGATGGCACCATTTGAGGCTTTGTATGGTAGAAGGTGTATGACGCCTTTGTGTTGGTATGAGTCAGGAGAGAGTGTTATGGTTGGACCTGAGATAGTCCAGCAGACTACCAATAAGATTAAGATGATTCAAGAGAAGATAAAGGCTTCTCAGAGTCGTCATAAGAGTTATCATGATAATAGGAGGAAAGCATTTGAGTTTGAGAAGGGAGATCATGTGTTTCTTCGAGTTACTCCGTTAACGAGTGTTGGTCGAGTGTTGAAGTCGCTTATGTTGATGCCACATTTTATTTGTCCTTATCAGATTTCAGAGAAGGTAGGTAAAGTGGCTTATCATATTGCCTTTCCACCTTCGCTTGTTAATCTCCATGATGTATTTCATGTGTCTCGATTGAGGAGATACGTTGCGGATTCGTCTTATATGGTTCAGTTAGATGATGTGCAGATAAGAGATAACCTAACTGTGGAGAAATCACCTATGTGGATAGAGGATCGGGAGTTGAAACAAATTTGTGGTAAAGAGATTTCCTTGGTGAAGGTAGCTTAGGGAAGACCGGTGGGTGGAAATGTGACTTGGGAACTCGAGATTCAGATGATAGAGTCTTATCATGAGTTGTTTGTTTGAGGTGATTTTCGAGGACTAAAATCTTTTAAGTAGGGGAGAGTTGTAATACCCTGATTTTCTTTATTAATTATTTTATCATTTAATTTTCATGTTAATTATTATTTCGTTGATAATTATTTAATTATTTTATTTTGTGTAATTATGTGAATAATTGATTTAATTGGAACAAGTGTGTATTATATGTTATTGGGTTACTGAATGTGAGAATAGAAAAATACACATTTGGGTCTTATGTTTCATTAGATTGGGGGAGTGGAGTTAAGCCCATTTAGAGTTAGTAAGAGTTGAACAAAATAAGAAAATATAGAATTAGAAAGAGAAAGTGAAGAAAATAAGAGAAGAGAAGAAAAAGGAGAAAATGGAGAAAAGGAGAAGAGAAGAGGATAGAACCCTAGAGTATATACATCCAAGGTAAGGATGGGCATTAATTGATTTATGGGTGCATATAATGGTATGTGATGGGTAGTAAGAATGAATTAGGGATTTGTTCTTCAATTTCTAGATTTTGACATGTTAGGTTTTGAATGAGGAATCATGAAATTGATGTTGGAAATCTTGTTTTAATGTTTGTATTTGATGTTATATTTTAGATATAGGTTATAATACATTTAATTGCTGAAATATTTGTGTTTGAATTAGATTTGGATGGAAAAATCTGTAGTAAAGTATAAGCTGTCCATAACATATTTTTCTGGTTTTTCCCAATGCCGCTTAACGTGGTGAAGGGCGCTTAGCGCGGTCTGGAATGCAAAACTTATTAGTTTTTGAAACATTTCTGGATCATGGATGTATATGATTTATCATGAATTGTCATGGATTTTGTGGAATTTAATTATGTGTTTTGGATTGGTTTTGATGCACTTTTCAATGGAAATATGTTGATTTTGTAAATATAATTGTTGGGAATTGACGTTCATTGAAGATAATATGGTTTGGACTTGTTTGTTACATGTTATAATAATGTGTTGAGTTGATAAATGCTATGAGTATTGATAACCCGAAATTATATTGTATATTCGAGTCGATTAACATAAATAAAGTTTCCATTTTCCGTTAATTATGTTGCATTATGCTTGCATTTTAAGTATGTTTTAGGTATTTTCATCCCACAAGGCTTACATTATGAAGGTTTTGACGATCGTCACAACCCCATGTCGCTCTTCACAGGTTCAATTAGTGTGCCCTTCGACACACAACACATGTCGCTCGGCACAAGTCAAATATGTATACCCCTCGGCACACATGATGTTACGATCGGCACAAGTTGAAAATATGTGTGTCCCACGACACACATTGCATGCCACTCGTCACAGGTTAAACATGAAGTCCTCTCCATGTCTGCAATGAAGCTCCCATGATTTTCTCAACTTCTCCGACCATGATCTGCATTATCTCCATTGTCTCCAACTTCCCACTATCTCCACCTTCTTCAACTTACCATGATCTCCACTACCTCTCACATGTTAACTTCCATTAGTTATCTCTATAAAAACTATAGAGCATTCCTTTTTGGGATATCCAAGTTTTGTGAATAAAGTATTATTGTTATATTTCTAGGAAGAAAGCTTAGTATGTAAAAGTGGTAGTTTCTCACATTGAGGAACTACCACACTATTAATTTTAGTACCTTTCATTTGTATGCTTGGATCATAAGATTGCTAGATTATTGAAGATTAATTTCAATTTTATTTCAAGTTCTCTATTTCTCGCATTTATAGGTTCTTTATCATATTGTTTATTATTATTATTATTATTATTATTATTATTATTATTATTATCATTATCCTTCTTCTTCTTCTTCTTATTATTATTATTATCATTATTACTATTATTATTATTACTCTCGTTCATCATTGTTAATTTAATTACCACGTCGTTCTTAATTACAATTGTTATGTTTAATTCACTTTCATTTAACAATATGTCTAGCTAAAGAGTTTTGAGTCCGGTATATGAGGACCGTCGTTTTCGACGGAACTCGATAACAACGTTGGGTTAATTATTAATTTGAAATTTCTGTTTTGGTCTTTATTTTTAAATTTAATTTAATTGGCTTTGTCACGAGAGTGAGAAGTTACTTAACACGATTTTGTCACGAGAGTGGGAAATTAACTAAGGTTCGAGCCGCCACTGCGAGAGCATGAGGGTCGAACCAGATAGTAGAAACTAGACATTAATTATAAACATAACGAGAGCGCTTTAGGATTAATTAGAACTTGTTCAGTTTTCAAAACACATTCCTAAATTAAAATGGGCGAGCGAGAGCAAAATCTCATGGTTAAGGAATGCGACTTTATTCAAAATCACGAGAGTGTGAGGTTCAGTCTTTAAATTGATATTTTCTACTAAACACATTTTTAACATCAGTATAAGCCAACGAGTTAGAGTCCCAGAGGTATGCGGAACACACATTCGGGTCTCTCTTTTCATATATATTTCCTTAATCTTATATTATTTCAGTTTTAATTCTTAGTTTCCCTTAAATTAATCATTCATTAGCCTTAACTTTACAAAGCAACGATATATTACAGTAGGTTGACATTGGTCTCTGTGGGTTCGATGATCTTTTATAGTGCACTTGTGGACACATCAAGTTTTTGGCGTCGTTGTCGGGGACCAATAGTCAATATTGTTATTTCGGTTGTTTCACCGTATAGACTAAGGAACTCTTACCTTAATTACTGTTTATCACCCAAATTTTTTCTATAACTCCCATTCTCAGTATTTCGAAGAATCACGAGAATCCCATAAATCTGACCTCGAAATACTGATGGAAGATTTCAATGCTTCACTAACTCACTCTCACTCAAATTACCTCTACAACTACAAATCCCCACATTTTGAGGAGTTGCAAGAATCCCATAAATCTGATCTTGAAATATTACCGAAGGACTACAATGTGACACTAACTTATCCTCAACCGAATTTCCTCTACAATCCCCACGCCCAATATTTTGAGGAGTTACAAGAATCCAAAAATTCCACTCTCGACACATTAATGTAGGATATGACTGCCACACTAGATCGCTCTAGGATAGAAACTATGATGATGGAGTGCTTTGTGGAAACACAAAATACCACACTAACTCACTTTGAAGTACCGCAAGAATCCCACAATTTCAACCTCGCAACATCAATGGAGGATTTCGATGCAATGCTAACTCACTCTAGGCTAGAATATGTGATAGAGCACTTTCTAGAGACACAAACTGTCCAAAATGAAGATATAAGAAATCAAATTCTTAAAATTATGAAACCCTTAAGCAGCTGAACAATGCGGTTGGGTCCATCATGACTCACAACATGGCCTTGGAGACTCAAATCTCCCTGCTTGAACAAAAATCTATAAGACCCTTCCCTGAGGAGCATGTGGAGGTTGAAAAAACCAGTAGTGAAAAACAAATCGAAAATCCTAAGGAGAGTGATAATAAGGTTGAAGAGAGTAGTAATGAGGTTGAGAAGAGTTCTGATGAGAAAAGAGTAGAGATTGAGAAAAATACATCGTCGCCATCTGAAAGGGAGGTTGTCAAAGAGGTAGAGAAGGAAACATCTATTGTTGTTCCTCTTACCTATAACCCACCTATTTCTTTTCTGCAAATATTCATGGAAGCTAATGTAGATGCCTAATCTAATAAGTATGTGGATAATATCCACACCAATGTACCTTCGCTTGAGGTCCCTCATAAAAAGAGAAAATTTGAGGACCATGAAACTAGGGAAATCAATAGTTTTAAGAGGGGAAGGTTAACCTTTAAGGTGGTGAATGAAATAACTTAGCCCAAACTTGAAAAACTAGTACTCAAGATAGATCCAGAACCACCACCACAAGTTCAAAAGAAGGAACCACCCCACATAAGAAATAAAAGAAAAGAAAAGGTGGGGGATATGTGAGATGGCTTGATAAGTGGCCATGGAAACCAAAGACGACTAAAAATTCGATCGAGCAGTCATTCTCGAGAGAATCACCATGAGTGGTGACACTCTTGAGTTGTCGAGCTATCAACGTTAAAAGAAGCGTTGCGTGGGAGGCAACCCACGAGTTTCAATTTAATGTTTTTTCTTTTGTTTGAGTTTTTTTAGAAAATTATATTGATCGCTTGGCACCTATCAGTTGCATGTAGGCAACTATCGAGACGAGCATTGATCAGGTTCTTATTCCTTTTCCCACTTTTTACTGAAACATTGAGGATAATGTTTGGTTTAAGTGTGGGGGAGGAACTTTACCGCTTTCCATTTATCGTTTCTTATTTTGATGTATTGTTTTCTAGTTTATTGCATGTTTTTAGGATATTATTTTTTCCTTATTTGGCCGAGTCATTGCATGTGATGTCAAGTTTGTATGCCTGTTTTTCTATTGTTACTGAATTTCCCCAAATTTTTAAAATTTTGACCTCTAACAACAATTTTCTTATTGATGCATGACACACACACTCTGGAACTATATAGGTTGTCACACTTTAGGTTATGTTAGAGAGACTTGAGTAAGTCTCAATAACACTGATACCGTTATGACACCCAAAACTCCTTCATTATGGGATATCGATTTGGGTACCCATTATGGACAAACCTAAGGCTCAAGTTTTTAAATTAGCTCTTAAGTAGTTTATATTAGCAGTCGGCACCATCTTAAGCACAAACTACGTATGGAGTCTATGAATATAAGTAATTGATCCCAAAAATTCCAAAAAAAATTATTTGACATAATAAATTTAATATAGGGAATGCACCTATTAAGTTAGGTGGCTCTCACCCGGTCACTTAATCCAATGGTTGTGGAACCTACAAAAATATAATAAAATAACTCGTCGTTAGTTGGTTCAGAGGTGTCTGGTGCTGAACTTGGTAGGGCAGACTACGGACTGATCCCTTGCAACTACGATTGGTTAAATAAAAGGGGTTATCAAACTTATGTTTAGAACCCCAAGAAAAGGATCATATTAACTAACTGATTTCCCTATTATGTGTGTTTACAGATAATGGGCTTAATGTGATTGCTCTCGAATGAAAAGAGTGAAATAAAAATGAGAGATATAGGTTGAGCTATAATAACATGATTCAAATTGATTTGCATAAAGAGAGAGTCTTTGAACGTCTATCATTACGGTGTCCTTAGTATTGAACATTTAGTACCTACCATTAGCCTAGCAGCCGCGTATGATTAGGAGTTGTGTTGTGCCCTTATTTTAAATAACGCTTAATCATTTCTTTTACCGTGTTGGTCGATTGCTTGAGGACAAGCAATGGTTTAAGTGTGGGGGTATTTGATAATGCAAAATTATATCGTATATTCGAGTCGATTAACATAAATAAAGTTTCCATATTCTGTTAATTATGTTGTATTATGCTTGCATTTTAAGTATGTTTCATGTATTTTCATCCCACAAGGCTTACATTATGAAAGAGGAAGAAATGAAAAAGAAAAGAATAAGAAAAGAGTCAAATGTGCAAAGTAGCAGAAAGTGCAGAAAGTTCTCATGACAGAAGGCTGTCACGAAGGTCACAACCTCATGCCGCTCGCCACAGGTTCAATTAGTGTGCCCCTCCGCATATAACACATGTCGCTCGGCACAAGTCAAATAGGTGTGTCCCTTGGCACACATGATGTTATGATCGACACAAGTTGAAAATATGTGTGCCCACGACACACATTGCATGCCACTCGTCATAGGTTAAACACGAAGTCCTTTCCACGTCTGCAACGAAGCTCTCATGATTGTAACTTCTCCGACCATGATCTGCATTATCTCCACTGTCTCCAACTTTCCACTATCTCCACCTTCTTTAACTTCCCATGATCTCCACTACCTCTCACATGTTAACTTCCATTAGTTATCTCTATAAAAAATATCGAGCATTCATTTTTGGAATATCCAAGTTTTGTGAACAAAGTATTATTGTTAGATTTCTAGGCAGAAAACTCAGCATGTAAAAGTTGTAGTTTCTCAAATTGATGAACTACCACACCATTAGTTTTAGGACCTTTCATTTGTACGCTTGGATCATAAGCTTGCTGTGAAATTCTGGCTACAGATACTCAATGTCACGTTTAATGTTATGACACTGTATCTGACTTTCTATAAGACAGTAAATACAAAAACAGTAAAGAACACAGTCAATTGTTTACCCAGTTCAGTGTGCAACAACACCTACTCTGGGGGCTACCAAGCCAGGGAGGAAATCCACTATAAGAGATGTTAATTCAGGAATAAACCAACCAGTTTATCTCCTTCACTTAAGACCTACCCAATGCAATTTCAATCTAAGTACAACTTAAACCTGAGTTCCTACTCACTCCCCCTCAATCACAGCAGTGATACATAAAACAATTTGACTAATGAATTGATGAAGACACTCTTCAAAAACATACACTTGATTAAGCTTCACAGCTTTTTAATCAAGCAACACAACCACTCTTGCTTCACAGCTTTGAGTGATATACACAACTGACTTGACTCTGCTTCACAGCTTTAGTCAAGAAACATTCAAACACTCTTGCTTCAAAGCTTTGAGTGCTACACAACCCTTACAATTAAAAACCTATTCCAAGTCACTTATCACAATGATAATTGCTTGGAGTACAATAATCAAACCTATACAGTTTACAAATGATCTTCTGATCACCAAGGGATTACTGCAAAACAGAAGCTCTGTTGAATATATAGCAGCTGCAACTTCAGTTAGGGTTTCCACAAAAACCTAGGGTTAATTCCGTTTGACCTTAAGACTAGGTCACAGGACTTTATTAACCAGGTTAGGGTTGAGCTAGGTTAACCCAAAGAAAACGCAGGATTCTGTTCTGGAAAGACTGAGTTATTTTCCTGAAAAAACTCAGAATTAACCAACCTGCATACCTGTTAGTTTAGAACAGGATGTCTTAACATCTGTTATGACATCTGAGAAAACCTGTCTACTGATTTAGCAAAATGTGATCATTTTGCAAAATGCTCAGATACACACTTATAAACATCAGTTCCTGAATTACAATATTTTTCTGCAAAGGTACCTAATGAATCAGTACAAACTAAACTAGAATGTTATGACATCAGTCATGACATTCGCACATACACTTGGGTTTTACCAAAAATGCAAGCCAATAACTAAACAACTACAAACTCCCCCTTTGGCAGATTTTTGGCTAAAGACCCTAAGCAATCAGAGATAGATAGCAGCAGAAAGAAATGACTGCAGAAAAATAGAATGTCTAATTGAGCAAGTACTAATTAAGTAAGTACCAAAATATTCTCCCCCTCTTTAGCCACAAATGGGCCAAAGATACATGTTCATAAAGATTATACAGTTATCCAAAATTAATAAGAGCAGCAGCAGAGAAAAAAAAAACTGAACACACTTCCAAACTCCACCAGGTATCACCACCACCAATCAGCAACACCACCAAACAGCAACCAACCTTTAAGCACTGTCATCAGACTCAGAGGAGTCAGGCTTCTTTCTTTTCTTGTGACCAATATCAGCATTCTTCTCTTTGTCTGATGTCTTAACATCCTTAGAGACATCTGGATTTGATCTTTCTTGATTCAAAGGAACAGAAATGCCAGGAACTGAGTGGTTCTCGTTCAGAATTCTTGAAACAATTTTTGCTATTGCTTGATTAACATAGGCTGACCCTTCCCTATTTGCAATTTCAGGGGGAACTGAAGAAGAAGGATGAGATGGATTACCAGAGGCAGAAGCTTGGTACTTTCCTGCATGTCTTGTTCTCAACTCTTTGACCTTGGTGGGGTTAGTTCCCACTTTTCTATGAGAAGAGATCTCCAGGACTTCAGAGTCCAGACAGGAAGAGATTGTCCTAGAATCTTGATCAGAGGAAGAGGTTGAAATAGTCGTATTGGATGATGATGGTGTTTGAGACATTTTGACAGTTCTAGAGGACCAACAGCAACTAAAGAGAAAATTCTGATTGAGAGACTGGGTTTTGATGAGGAGACGAGAGGGGAAGGAAGAAAAGGAGTGCCTATTCAACTTCTTAAAAGAATTGTAGGAAATGGGAAAATATAATTTTAACCCAATCAGAACAAGCATAACTCCTTTAATCCTTGTTTTAAGCAAAATTAATTGCTACAATTCCTCATGTTGGCAAATACCCAACTTACCCCTTAAGTTTTCAAATTGATTTGCATCCAGAGCCTTGGTAAAAATGTCAGCCAGCTGTAGCTCAGTGGCAACATGTTCCAATTTGATTGTCTTCTCTTCTACAAGGTCTCTGATAAAGTGATGACGTATGTCAATATGTTTGGTCCTACTATGCTGAATGGGATTCTTGGAAATGTTGATTGTACTCAGATTGTCACAGTACAATGTCATAACATCTTGTGTGACATTATACTCAGTGAGCATCTGTTTCATCCAGATCATTTGAGAGCAGCTACTACCAGCTGCAATGTATTCAGCTTCAGCAGTAGAAAGAGACACACAATTCTGTTTCCTGCTGAACCAGGAAACCAGATTATTTCCCAAGAAGAAACATCCTCTAGAGGTGCTTTTTCTATCATCAGCACTACCAGCCCAATCAGCATCACAGTAGCCAGTCAGAGCTGGTTCACAGCCATGAGTATACATCAACCCATAGTTGTAAGTTCCACTTACATACTTCAAAATTCTCTTCACTTGATTGATATGACTGACTTTGGGATCATCTTGGTATCTTGCACAAACTCCAACTGCAAAGGCAATATCAGGTCTGCTGGCAGTTAAGTACAACAAGGTTCCTATCATGCTCCTGTACAGACTTTGATCCACCTTAACCCCACTTGAATCTTTGGAAAGCTTTAGATGAGTAGGAGCAGGAGTCCTTTTGTGACTTGCATTCTCCATACCAAACTTCTTTACAATGTTCTTAGCATACTTGCTTTGAGATAAGAAGATTGAGTCCTCCATCTGTGAGACTTGCAGTCCAAGAAAATAAGTTAGTTCTCCCATGAGACTCATTTCGAATTCAGCCTGCATCTGGTCAGCAAAGTGTTTAACCATATGTTTTGACATTCCTCCAAACACTATGTCATCAACATATATTTGGGCAACCATCAACTTCCCTCCTTCAGTTTTGACAAAGAGAGTTTTGTCCAAGCCTCCTTTTCTGTACCCTTTGTCTGAGAGAAACTTTGTTAACCTGTCATACCATGCTCTAGGAGCTTGTTTCAGGCCATATAGGGCTTTTCTCAATTTGTAGACATGATCAGGGTGGGTTGGATCCACAAAGCCTTTAGGTTGTTCCACATAAGCTTCCTCATTTAGGTACCCATTTAGAAAGGCACTTTTCACATCCATCTGAAATAACTTGAACTTCAGAAGACAAGAAATTGACAATAGGAGTCTGATTGATTCCAGCCTGGCCACAAGTGCAAAGGTTTCATCAAAATCAACCCCTTCAACCTGGGTGTATCCTTGAGCAACAAGTCTTGCCTTATTTCTGGTGACAACTCCTTCAGCATCTGCCTTGTTCTTGAATATCCATTTTGTCCCAATGATGTTAGTTCCTTCAGGTCTAGGAACCAGTTCCCAAACTTCATGTTGCTTGAATTGGTTCAGTTCATCTTGCATTGCACCAATCCAGTATTCATCGGTTAAAGCTTCCTTGACATTTCTTGGTTCCATTTTGGACACAAAACAAGAGTTTGAGATGATTTCTCTAGATCTTGTGATGACTCCACTGTTGGGATCTCCTATGATGAGCTCTTTTGGATGATCCTTCTGAATTCTGATGGAAGGGATCTTGCTAGCTTCCGTTGATTCAGATTCTGTTGTGGTGGAGTTGGGTAGATCATTCTGTTGGGTTGAAGTCTCAAAGAATGTCTCAACAGTACAAGGAACATCTATTTCTTCATGATAGTCATCAATTATAACATTTATTGATTCCATCATGGCTTTGGTTCTGGAATTGAATACTCTATAAGCTCTGCTGTTTGAGGAGTATCCTAGAAATATGCCTTCATCACTTTTAGGGTCCAGTTTTCTTCTTTGTTCACGATCATCCAGAATATAGCATTTGCTGCCAAACACATGGAAGTACTTCACAGTTGGTTTTCTTCCTTTCCAGAGTTCATATATGGTGGATGAGGTTCCCTTTCTCAAGGTGACCCTGTTATGAACATAGCAGGTTGTATTCATAGCTTCAGCCCAAAAATACATAGGAAGTCTTTTGGCATGTAACATTGCTCTGGCAGATTCCTGTATGGTCCTGTTTTTTCTTTCCACAACTCCATTTTGCTGAGGTGTTATAGGAGAAGAAATTTCATGACTAATTCCTTCTGAAGAACAGAAATCATCAAACTTGCTGTTTTCAAATTCCTTGCCATGATCACTTCTGATTCTGACAATACTCCCTTCCTTTTCTCGTTGAATTCTTTTGCACAATTCTTTAAAAACTTCAAATACATCAGATTTTTCCCTAATGAAATTAATCTAGGTGAATCTGGAAAAATCATCCACAACCACATAGGCATATCTTTTTCCACCAAGACTCTCTACTTGCATTGGTCCCATCAGATCCATATGAAGAAGTTCTAGAACCTTAGAGGTGGTCAGATGTCTTGACTTTGGATGTGACATCCTAGTCTGCTTACCAACCTGACATTCACCACAAACTCTTTCTTCATCAATTTATAGTCTTGGAATCCCTCTGACTGCCTCCAAGGAGATAATCCTCTTCATACCTCTTAGATGAAGATGGCCAAGTTTTTGGTGCCACAGTTTCACCTCTTTTTCTTCTTTTGCAATGGAACACACAGATGAGAAATTAGTGTTCTCAGGCTCCCACAAGTAACAGTTGTCTTTGGATCTGACTCCTTTCATTACTATCACTTGTTTGTCATTGATTACAAGACATTCAGATTTTGAGAAATTGACCTTGAATCCTAGATCACACAATTGACTGATACTAATGAGATTGGCAGTCAACCCTTTTACCAGCAGTACTTCATTCAGACATGGAACCCCAGGGCAGTCCAAATCACCAACTCCTTTGATTTCACCTTTAGCACCATCTCCAAAGGTCACAAAACTGGTGGTGTGAGGATGAACATTATTGAGGAGGTTCTTGATTCCAGTCATGTGTCTGGAACATCCACTGTCAAAGTACCAGTCTTCCTTTGCAGAGACCCTCAGGGAAGTGTGGGCTATCAGAGCAGTAGCCTTTTTCTTCCATTTAGGAGCATGTGGTACCTTTTTAGACTTAGGTTTGACACCTGAGTTCTGATTAGGGTATCCATGCAATCTGAAGCAGAAGGGCTTTATGTGGCCATATCTCCCACAATGATGACATCTCCATCTTTGGTACCTTTTCTTCATATGTCTCTGTTCCTGATGTTGAGAGTTGTGTTGAGACATCTGTTTTGACATTTTCTTATCAGGCCTGATCTTCTTATCTGTACCAGATTTCTTTGCTTCCATAAATCCTAGTCCAGATTTATTTCCCACATTTTGTCCAACCTGAAGGATCTCTTCCAATTTGTCTGTTCCATTTGTCAGCATCTTGACAGATTTGGTCATTTGATTCAGTTGTGAGTTCAGCAATTGAACTTCTCCGTCTAGATGACTTATAGTTTCAAGGTTTGCCCTTTTTTCAGCCTCCAGCTTTATGATGAGTTTTGATTGTTTCTCATTCTGCACACAGACTTCAGTACTTCTGATACACAATTTCTTGTAAGTATCAGCCAGTTCTTCAAAAGTCACCTCTTCATCACTGATGTCACTTTCAGAGGTACAAACACCAGTTAAAGCAGTAACTAGTTTGGCAGATTCTTCTTCAGAATTACTTTCTGAATCACAGTCAGACCAAGTAACAATCATTCCTTTCTTTTGTTTCTTAAGAAAGGTAGGACATTCAGCTCGAATATGCCCATATCCTTCACAACCATGGCATTGAATTCCTCTACCTTGATTTCCCTTCTCTTGTGACCTTGGTCTTCTGTTGGAACTGTCAATGTCAGAGGGAATGTTATGGACATTAGACCTTGACTTTGGATCTATTCTTTTGATGAGTTTGTTGAACTGTCTTCCAAGCATGGCTATAGCTTCTGAAATATTTTCTTCAACATCAGTGTTGGACACAAGTGTTATGCTCTTGTTCTTCTTGTCACCATTATCAGTGATCCCCATCTCAAAAGTCTGAAGAGACCCAATAAGTTCTTCCACTTTCAACTTGCTGATGTCCTGGGCTTCCTCTATGGCAGTTACCTTCATTGCAAATCTTTTAGGCAAGGATCTGAGAATCTTTCTCACCAGTTTTTCTTCTGACATCTTTTCTCCCAGTGCTCCTGAGGTGTTGGCAATCTCCAAGATGTTCATGTGAAACTCATGAATGGTTTCATCTTCCATCATTTTTAGATTCTCAAACTTGGTAGTCAACATCTGAAGCCTTGACATTTTTACTTTGGAAGTGCCCTCATGAGTAGTTTTGAGAGTGTCCCAAACTTCCTTGGCCAGTTCATATTGATGTACTAGTCTGAAAATGTTTCTATCAATTCCATTGAACAAGGCATTTAAAGCTTTGGAATTTCCCAGGGCTAACTCATCTTCTTCTTTACTCCAATCTTCCTCAGGCTTCAGTCTGATTGTCCCATCTTTCTCAGTTATGGTGGGATGGATCCATCCTTTGTCAGCAGCTCTCCAAGCCTTTTTGTCCAGAGATTTTAAGAAGGCAATCATACGAGGTTTCCAGTAGTCATAATTAGTTCCATCCAGAATGGGTGGTCTATTTCCAAAAACTCCTTCTTTGTCCATAGTGCCAGAAAGTGATATCCCTAGATCTCACCCAGTAATACAGGCAGGGTGCCTGCTCTGATGCCAATTGAAATTCTGGCTACAGATACTCAATGTCACGTTTAATGTTATGACACCGTATCTGACTTTCTATAAGACAGTAAATACAAAAACAGTAAAGAACACAGTCAATTGTTTACCCAGTTCAGTGTGCAACAACACCTACTCTGGGGGCTACCAAGCCAGGGAGGAAATCCACTATAAGAGATGTTAATTCAGGAATAAACCAACCAGTTTATTTCCTTCACTTAAGACCTACCCAATGCAATTTCAATCTAAGTACAACTTAAACCTGAGTTCCTACTCACTCCCCCTCAATCACAACAGTGATACATAAAACAATTTGACTAATGAATTGATGAAGACACTCTTCAAAAACATACACTTGATTAAGCTTCACAACTTTTTAATCAAGCAACACAACCACTCTTGCTTCACATCTTTGAGTGATATACACAACTGACTTGACTCTGCTTCACAGCTTTAGTCAAGAAACATTCAAACACTCTTGCTTCAAAGCTTTGAGTGCTACATAACCCTTACAATTAAAAACCTATTCCAAGTCAATTATCACAATGATAATTGCTTGGAGTACAATAATCAAACCTATACAGTTTACAAATGATCTTCTGATCACCAAGGGATTACTGCAAAACAGCAGCTCTGTTGAATATATAACAGCTGCAACTTCATTTAGGGTTTCCACAAAAACCTAGGGTTAATTCCGTTTGACCTTAAGACTAGGTCACAGGACTTTATTAACCAGGTTAGGGTTGAGCTAGGTTAACCCAAAGAAAACGCAGGATTCTGTTCTGGAAAGACTGAGTTATTTTCCTGAAAAAACTCAGAATTAACCAACCTGCATACCTGTTAGTTCAGAACAGGATGTCTTAACATCTGTTATGACATCTGAGAAAACCTGTCTACTGATTTAGCAAAATGTGATCATTTTGCAAAATGCTCAGATACACACTTATAAACATCAGTTCCTGAATGACAATATTTTTCTGCAAAGGTACCTAATGAATCAGTACAAACTAAACTAGAATGTTATGACATCAGTCATGACATTCGCACATACACTTGGGTTTTACCAAAAATGCAAGCCAATAACTAAACAACTACATGCTGGATTATTGAAGATTAATTTCAGTGTTATTTTAAGTTCTCTTTTTCTCAAATTTACAAGTTCTTTATCATATTGCTTATTATTATTATTATTATTATTATTATTATTATCATTATTATTATTATCATTATTATTATTATCATTATTACTATTATTATTATTATTGTCGTTCATCATTGTTAATTTAATTACCATGTTGTTCTTAATTGTAATTGTTATGTTTAATTCACTTTCATTTAACAATATGTCTAGCTAAATAATTTTGAGTCTGGTATGTGAGGACCGTTGCTCCTGACGGGACTCGGTAACAACGTTGGCTTAATTATTAATTTGAAATTTCTGTTTTGGTCTCTGTTTTTAAACTTAATTTAATTGGCTTTGTCACGAGACTGAGAAGTTACTTAACACGATTTTGCCACGAGAGTGGGAAATTAACTAAGGTTCAAGCCGGCACCGCGAGAGCATGGGGGTCGAACCGGATAGTAGAAACTAGGCATTAATTATAAACACAATGATAGGCGTGGGATGATGCATTGCATTGGATTGGCCTGAAATTATTAGGAAAATAATAAAATGCACACGCCTGGGATCGAACCCAGGACATGTGCATCAAAGGCGCTCCTTCCAAACATTTGCGTTGCGTTGTTAACTTGTAATCATAATAAACAAATAAAATTAAAAAGCCAAATCAAGTATCCTTCCAGCAAAACGCGCGAAACTTGAATGGACCAACCACGCCTTGCCACGCCATTGTCTTCTTCGTCGGGACTGTTGTTTTAGGTTCAAACTTTTACCTAAGGACATTTGTTCGTAGCTATAACCCTGTTTCATTCAAAAATGGCATACAAGCAAGATAAATGAAATTGGTGACCATGAATTAACTGGGCTTGAATCCCTGATCATCATGGTACCCAATAAGAGAACCAATTGTTCCTGCATTGAAAACCCCTAAAACAAACTCGTAAACCCTAGCAATGGCATTATGTGATTCCTGTGCAGAAACTCAAATCAAAGCATTCAAAAACTTTGCAAGCATGACAATAAATATGGATATGTGATTAAAATAGATTTATGATGCGTAAATCAATGGATTCAAACTTTATAAAAAATGCAAACTGTGATATCTCTAGGGGAGATTTCTGGATGCTTTGAGGCTAGCAAGTGATGCTGTTAGCTTCTTGAGATGTCCAGGGATGGATTAGAATCTTTAAATCTCTGTGAGGATGGCTCTAGAGTGTATTTTGATCTCACACTTTCTTCCCAAAATTTCAATTTTGTTCTTGCTGTTTCACGCCTCCAATCCTTGTCCTCTTGATCTGGAATTGTTATGCACTTATAGTAGACTGAATTAGGTCAACAAAATTGGCATGAATCTTGAGAAATAATGGAGATTTGATTTGATTTGCTTCATGTATGATTTCTTTCCAAAACTTGCTTCAATCCAATCTTTTTCAACCCTAATGAGTCTTACACGAATTGGCCGGCATGCTAGCTGTATATGGACTCAAAATGTGCACAAAAATCTCAAGATTTGATTTGTTTTCATTATTTTACCGTTTAATTTGATTTATTTATATTTAAATGAATAAAAAATTAAAATAAATGATAAAAGTAATAAAATAAAAGTTGGAAAAGCTTAGGGGTCGTGGGTCCTAT
This sequence comes from Vicia faba, assembly GCA_948472305.1. Lineage (NCBI taxonomy): Eukaryota > Viridiplantae > Streptophyta > Magnoliopsida > Fabales > Fabaceae > Vicia > Vicia faba. The sequence goes on from OX451736.1 coordinate 819,224,496, forward strand.
TAGAAATATGTTTCAAGCAAGAAAACATGGGCCCCTTTGGAAAAAATGCAAATTTGATCAATGTTGACTTTTGAAAATTTTCCAAAAATTGCCAACTTTTCCAATGAATAACTCTCTCAATTTTAATCCTAGGAGGGTGTTCTTGGACTTTGTAGAAATCTTAGGATGTCCCCTAACCAACCCTTTTGTTCTCATATCAATTTGATCTTCCATGTTCATGTATGAAGCTTTGACCCAAAAGGTGTTTTTGTTGACTTTTCAAAAGGACCTATAATGTCAAAATTCATATCTTTTTGTGAGTGCATATTTTAAAGTTGTGAGATAAATACGACTTGTAGGTAATTGTATCCTCTTCAAAATGAGCTTTGGATGGAAAATTTCTGATAAAGTATGAAGATGTTATGCCTGGTCAAAGTTGGGTTGATTTTTACTAAGAAACCCTAATTTAGCAACTTTTAGGTTTTGATGAATTTGGATCATTCCTTGAGGAATCATGATCAAACCTTGATCAAATGATGGATATAACTTCAAAATGTTGATGTTGACCAAAAATCTTGAGGTTTGACTGTATGTGGGCCACAGTTTACTTTTGACCTAGTATAGTCGATTCTCAAGCATCTGAGCAGTTGATTGAGCAAAATTCTTGTGCAAGGCATGAAACTTGACATGTAGGGTCTTGAGAACATATTAAGATCATGGAGATCATAGGAGACCTTTTTGGTCCACCCATCTTGATGAAAATAGAAACCCTAATTTGGGCTATACTGCCTTAGGAGAGAGTTTATCTGGTCAACTCTTGGGCAACCTTGAGCAAATTGGGGACCTCACTTGAAATTTGTTGAGTAAAATGAGAGGGAAAATTTTGGGGTACAACAACTTCCCCTGTTCAATCTTCTTAAACCTGCGTATGTAGATTGGCTTGCCTGGCTTTCGTAATCTGAAGGTGGAAGATGATTGAACACTAAAGTGCCCCGAAATTTCCACTCGTATGAAGTGGCAACTGACTTATGACATTCGGAATAGGCTTACAAATGCCATTTGGAGGTTGATGATAGAAGACTTTTCAGAGATGGGCTTAAAGATGCCATCCTGGATGCGACAGAGAATTGCATGAGATGGGCTTAAAGATGCCATCTAGAGGATGTTGATTTCCTGTCATGGGAGAAATAGAATTTTAGGAGGTGAACTTCGGAGGTGAACTGCATCTCTTGGTCAGTGTATAGGCTGCATCTCGACCTATTAGGGAAAGGTGAAATCGATCGTGTTTGATCAGGTCCCGGTCTTACAGTGTTGTGGATTACCGTCTAGAGATAAGAGAATTGAGACCTGGATGGTAAGGTTATAAGGAGGAACCGGGATAGCAAGGTTGCTTTGAAATGAAAGCCTTTATAGTAGGGCTATGAGAAGGAACCTGGGTCGTAGGGTTACTTCGAAATGAAAGCCTGGATAGTAGGGCTATGAGAAGGAACCTGGGTCGTAGGGTTACATCGAAATGAAAGCCTGGATAGTAGGGCTATGAGAAGGAACCTATGTCGTAGGGTTACTTCGAAATGAAAGCCTGGATAGTAGGGCTATGAGAAGGAACCTGGGTTATAAGGTTACTTCGAAATGAAAGCCTGGATAGTAGGGCTATGATAAGGAACCTGGGTCGCAGGGTTACTTCGAAATGAAATCCTGGATAGTAGGGCTATGAGAAGGAACCTGGATAGTATGGTTACTTCGAGATCAAAGCCTGGATGGTAGGGCTTATGGGAAGGAACCTGGATAGTAGGGTTACTTCGAGGTGAAAGCCTGGATGGTAGGGCTTATGGGAAGGAACCTGGATAGTAGGGTTACTCCAAGGTGAAAGCCTGGATAGTAGGGATTATGGGAAGGAACCTGGATAGTAGGGTTACTTCGAGATGAAAGCCTGGATAGTAGGGCTTATGGGAAGGAACCTGGATAGTAGGGTTACTTCGATATGAAAGCCTGGATAATAGGGCTTATGAGAAGGAACTTGGATAGTAGGGTTACCTCATTTGGTTACATAGATTAGTTGACTCGTTTGATCTTCGGGAACTGATTTTCCACTGGCTGCCTGTAGATATAACAATATACAGCTGCTGGAATTGTTGGTGATAATTGTCTTTCCTGAAAAGATAACAGGGTTAATTATATGTGCAATGCATGAAATCCTTCTTGAGATGATGTTCTCAAAATAAATGAGATTATGCTGTATATATGACATGTATGTGTATGTCATGATGTATGTTCATGAAATGCTATCAGCGTATGCTCGTGTCTGGGAAAATAAACCCCTGACGGTCGCTGGAGATTTGCAAATATTCTGCCGAGAAGAGATGCTGGAGAATAACTCTGTGGGGACCCATCTTTGGGGGAAGAGATACTTTGTTGGTAGACCTGCCGATATGGAGGAACAAACCTAGATGAGGATGAAATTTGTCACTGGAAGTGATGAGCTCTATTAGAGATTGAGCTTCTATATCTATAGAAGTAAACTCCACTTGGGGGATGAAATTTATTGACTCGCATGCGATTACGAACCTCGGCTATGGATAGTTATGTCCTGTTTCGGGAAAACTGACATCAATACCTTTGGATACTTTTACTCTGTGGGGAGTTTATGTATCAATAATCATGTTCCAAAGCTGACTCTATCCTGATACCTGCTGGGTAAAGGAACCGTCGGGTTCGGAACTTCTTATTTTTCCCTCTTTCTGGAATTACGAGTAATTGTAGTTTGTTTCTTATGTGAATATTTATGAGAAACAATCATTTTCAATTTCATATATCAAAAATAAATCATTGGACGTTCTTGCAAAACAAAACAGAAAGAGAAAGAGAAACAAATTGAATTTTTGTAAAACTGACTTGTATTGATTTGGAAATTGGCCTGTAATAGGCGTTTTGTACAAAGAGGCTGACGTCCTAGTAAGAGAACACCGTCGAAAGATAGAAATTATACAATTTGTGTAGAAGAAAGAAAAACAACTATGTGAAACAACCCCATTGGGTTCCAACTCTGCTATTGTCTTTATATCTTCAAGCGTCTCATCACTCTACTACTTGGCTGAAGGTTGATCAGATTGATTGGCGCCGTCTGAGCTTGATAGCTGATACCGAAGTCTGGTCGCAAGATGATCCAATGAGACATAGTGATACGCTTTAATCCCTAACTTTTGCCTGGACTGCCCTTTCGGGTTTTCAATCCACCGGGATACCCTTTTTTGCCCAAGCCTCCCTTTTGGGTTTTCGACTTGCCGGGTGTACAGATTTTTCATTTTCATCCCTTACTTTTTCCCGAACCCTTTTGGTTCGCCGGGAAGCCCTTATTTTTGCCTAGGCCAGTCAACCTAGCGGGTCTTTGATTATGCGTAGTATCTTTTCACTATGTCTGCATTGACGGGGTGAGGAAGGTCGTCACCGTCCATGGTGGTTAGAATCATAGCTCCTCTTGAGAAAATGTTCTTAACCATAAATGGCCCTTCGTATGTGGGAGTCCATTTTCCCCTGGGATCACCTTGCGGCAGTATGATGCGTTTGATCACCAGATCCCCGACTTAATATTCTTGACGCTTGAATTTCTTGTTAAAAGCCTTGATCATTCGCTTTTGGTACGTATGACCATGGCAGATAGCAGTAAGCCTCTTTTCATCGATTAAATTTAACTGATCAAGTCGGGTTTGGATCCAGTCGTCTTTGTTCAAACCCGCATCCTTCATAATTCTGAGAGAAGGTATTTGGACTTCTATGGGCAGGACTGCCTCCATGCCATATACCAGAGAGTAGGGTGTTGCCCCTGTCGACGTCCGTGCTGAGGTACGGTACCCATGAAGAGCGAATGGTAACATCTCATGCCAGTCTTTATATGTCACCGTCATCTTCTGTACAATCTTCTTGGTGTTCTTGTTAGCTGCTTCAACAGCCCCGTTCATCTTCGGCCGGTAGGGAGAGGAGTTATGATGTTGTATCTTGAACTATTTGTAGTGCTCGATGATCATTGTGTTATTGAGATTCGTACCATTTTCAGTAATAATTCTCTCTGGCACCCCATGTCGGCAGATTAGGTTATGTCGGATAAATTGCGCCACAACATTCTTGGTTACTGTAGTGAAGGAAGCTGCCTCAACCCACTTCGTGAAGTAATCAATGGCTACTAAGATGAAATGATGCCCGTTAGACACAGTTGGTCTGATCTTGCCGATCATGTCGATGCCCCACATCGCAAAGGGCCAAGGAGCTGTCAAGACGTTTAGAGGAACCGGAGGTACATGCACCTTATCAGCATAGATTTGGCATTTGTGACAAGTTCAAGAGTGTTGATAACAATTGGCTTCCATAGTGGACCAGTAACATCCTGCCCGTAGGATCTTCTTAGCCATGGTATGTCCACTAGAATGGGTTTCGAAAGTGCCTTCATGTAGATCTGTCATGATCCTCTCTGCTTCGCTCTTGTCTACACACCGTAGTAGTGTGGAGTCATGATTGCATTTATAGAGGATCCCATTACCGAGGAAGAACTTTGCGGTGAACCTTCTCAGAAATATCTTATCATTGACAGATCCCCCTTCAGGATATCCTGAAGCCTCGAGATACCTTTTGACTTCATGAAACTAGGGTTTGTCTGCCACTTCTTTGGTATCGATCTTGCAGCAATGTGCTGGTTCATTCAACCTCTCAATGGTAATCTGGGGAGCTTCATTGTTCCACCTAACCTTGAACATAGAAGACATGGTAGCTAGCGCGTCCGCCAACTGGTTCTCCTCTCGTGGGAAATGTTCAAAGGTTACCTCCTCAAAGTGTGGGAGTAATGTCAGTACATATTCTTTGTAAGGAATGAGATTCGGGTGCTTCGTATCCCACTCTCCTTTGATCTGACTAATCACCAGGGTGGAATCCCCGAATACACTTAAAAACTTAATCCTCAGGTCAATAGCAGCTCGAAGTCCCATGATACATGTTTCATACTCCGCCATGTTGTTGGTGCAGTTGAAATATAATCGGGCGGTGAAAGGAGTATGACAGCCCTCGGGAGATATAATTAGAGCGCCTATGCCGTTACCCAGTGCATTTGAGGCTCCATCAAAATACATAGACCATCGGGATCCCTCTTCAGGTCCTTCATCTGGTCCGGGCTCTTTGTAGTCAGTCACCAACATGATATTCTCATCCGGGAACTCAAAATTCATGGACTGGTAGTTATCCATGGCCTGATGAGCCAAATGATCATCCAATACACTCCCTTTTATTTCTTTTTGGGTCGTATATCGTATGTCGTATTCGGTTAAGATCATTTGCCACCTTGCTATCCTTCCGGAGAGAGCGGGCTTCTCGAAAATATACTTGATCGGATCCATTTTTGATATCAACAAGGTAGTGTGAGTCCGCATATACTGTCTCAGCCGGCGAGCAGACCATGCCAAAGCGCAACAAGTTTTCTCGAGCAATGAGTATCGGGTCTCACAGTCGGTAAAATTTTTGCTAAGGTAGTAAATGGTGTGCTATTTTTGGCAAGACTCGTCATGCTACCCCAGCACACACCCCATTGAATTGTCTAGCACTGTCAAGTATAATATCAAAGGTCTTCCTTCGACTGGAGGCATCAAAATTGGCGGTTCTTGAAGGTATTCCTTGATTCTTTCGAAAGCGGTATGGCATTCATCATTCCACTTTACCACTTGATCTTTTTTCAGAAGCTTGAAGATTGGCTCACAAGTAGCAGTCAGATGTGAAATGAACCTGGAGATGTAATTCAGACATCCCAAGAAACCTCTAACCTATTTCTCTGTGCGAGGAACCGGCATCTCTTGTATGGCCTTTACTTTCGCAGGGTCTACCTGAATACCCTTGTCACTGACGACAAAACCCAGAAGCTTGTCAGACCTTACCCCGAAGGTACACTTGTTCAAATTCAAACTCAGCTTATATGTCTTCAATCTGTCTAACAATTTCTGGAGATGATCAAGATGCTCCTCCTCAGTTTGAGACCTGGCTATCATATCATCAACATAAACTTTGATCTCGTGGTGAATCATGTCGTGGAACAAAGCAACCATAGCACGCTGATATGTTGCCCCAGCATTCTTCAACCCAAAAGGCATCTCCTTGTAGCAGAAGGTGCCCCACTGTGTGACGAAAGTTGTCTTCTCCATGTCTTCAGGAGCCATATTGATCTAGTTGTAGCCCGAGAAACCATCCATGAAGGAGAAGATTTTATGTTGCGCGGTGTTGTTGACCAGAACATTAATATGAGGAAGTGGGAAGTCATCCTTGGGGCTCGCCCTGTTCAGATCTCTGTAATCAACACACATCCGTACCTTACCTTCCTTCTTAGGTACCGGAACAACGTTAGCAACCCACTGTGGATACAAAGTGACAGCTAAGAATCCTGCATCGAGTTGTTTCATGACCTCCGCCTTGATCTTCTCTGACATTTCGGGGTGCATATAATGGACCTTCTGTTTAACCAGAGGACAGCCTTATTTAGTCGGCAGGAGGTGTACCACAATATCAGTGTCTAAACTAGGCATGTCTTCGTAGGACCAGACGAAGATTTAAACATAGTCGTGCAACATCTGTATCAACCTCTGTTTGACGCTAAGCTCCAGATTTGCACGTATTTTAACCTATTTTCTGTCTTCTTCAGTACCCAAGTTCACTGTCTCAACCGACTCTTCATGAGGTTGTATGACCCTCTCTTCCTGCTGTAATAGTCTAGCAAGTTCTCCGGGCACCTCACAATCATCCTCACCTCCGTCCTCGGCTTGGTTGATCGGATTTTTGAAGTTATAACTGGAAATAACAGAGCTGTTATCAATGGGATCCAGAGTGGATATGGATCTGCATTATGACACGTGAGTGTGTAAGATAAATATCTGTTTTGATAAAGTGAAAAACAAAAAATAAAAACAGAGAGTGCAAAATTTGTATGCCAGAAACGTCCAATGCTTTATTAATGATTATGAAATGACAAATAATAGCCCTCACAAGTAAAGCCAAGGTGCCTCGGGCAAGGCACCAGGCCGTAGAGTTTCACATTGTTTATTACAAATCTTAAAACAAATAAGTCAATTACTGCAGAATAAAAGAAACAGGTATGAAGTCCCTAGCCGTCCAGTTACTCGGTCCACCGTTGGTAGTCGGGTAGATCCAGTTGTCAATGTCCGAGTCTTCTTCACTGTCTTTAATGGCGTTAATCCCACGATTGCTGATGCGTAGGGGAGGTCCTCCACCCGAGCGCGCCTAACAGCCCTTTGAGCCCCTGTAGTAAAGCCCAAACCAAATTTATCAATTTTATGAGTGAAATCAGGGAGCCGACTATAATTAGCGCACCCACCTTCTTCAACCATAGCTCTGTCGTCCTTGAGAGAAGCCGTCTTCAAAGGAGGGTTGTTGCTGGTAGTTTCAGTCGAAGCCAAGATCTGAGGGACCTCTTCAAAATTCTGACAAGGGGTTTCGATGAATTCCCCGTCCATCTCTACATAGTGGAAGTAGTTGAGGTGACTCACCATATATTCTTCTTCACCCTACACTGTGACGATTTTTCCTTTCACTGGGTACTTCAGCATTTGGTGGAGTGTGGAGGTGACTGCCCCAGCCTCGTGGATCCAAGGATGACCCAACAAACAAGAATACAACATCCTGATATCCATCACATAGAAAATGGACCCAAAGGTCTGAGAACCCACTTTGACAGGGATGTCCACTTCCCCGTGCACAATTCTCTTCGATCCTTCAAAAGCCCTTACCACAATGTTACTAGGCTTTAGAGTTAGACCCTTGTAATCCAAACGGTCCAACGCCTTCTTTGGCAGAATATTCAGTGACGACCCAATATCTACCAGCACATGAGCCATAGTGGTGCCCCTGCATTCAATCGAGACATGCAGAGCATCATTATGCTTCCTTCCTTTTTGTGTCAAATCTGCATCTGAATAGCCCAACCCATTATCAGCAGCCATGCTGTCCACACAGTCCTTGAACTGATCAGCTGAAGTCTCTTGCGGCACATGCGCGGTCTTGAGAAATGCAATCAAAGCCTTCGCATGGGCTTCAGAACACAACAGTAGAGACAACATGGATATCTTCGATGGGGTCTGCCCCAGCTGCTCGACCATATTGTAGTCGGTCTTCTTAATGATTTTTAGTATTTCCTCTATTTCTTACTTAGAGGCTTCCATAACAATTTTCTTAGGCACCTCCGTCTGGGAAGGCTCAACTACATCCTCTTTGCCGCGGGTATCCGATGATTCGTCAACTGGAGTAAGAACAGGAACAATAGTTGATGTACTAGCAGGAACAGCAGATGTAATGACAATGGGCTTGTTAACAGTCTTAGGGGGAAATCTCGGGAGAGAAAACCCTTCCACTTCGGGTAACTTTGTTGGTTCTGACAATGTTACCAATATCAGGATCAGCTTCCTCGTCTTTCAAGTCTTGTTTGATGCCATGATAGTACACATCGACACCATAATGTTAGGGGACAGCTTTATCAAAGACATACGGGACAGGACCAGGAATAGTGATTATCAACGGAGCAATTCATGGAGAAGGTGTAATCCTAACTGGTCTTCTTGAGGAAACCTTGGAAGGATTGGAGGAAATGGTTATAATGGCAATGTCTTCAAATGGAACAACAGGAAATCATAGTTTTCTCGAACAGAATCTCTTTTCTATCTATTAGGCGTTGAACACCTAACTTCAGCAAACGGCAACCGGAAGGTAGAAGATAACACATGTGGCAACCTTCACCATAACTCGGAAATAAACCGGCCAACAACAAATTCTTCTTGACAATCATGAGAGGAGTAGAAACTTCATCGACAGATGTAACAAACAAATCAGTATCAATAGCATTAACTCCACGACCATGTTTAGGCATGGGAGCAGTTATGAAATTTGGCTTCTCCAGAGCATCAAAATCTATCTCCTTAGCTTCGATCAAGTCTTATATTGTGTTTCTCAGAGCCCAACAGTCATTTGTATCGTGGACAGGACTCTCAGAATGATAGGCACACCGGGAATTCGGATTATATAGGGGAGATATAGTGTTTGGATTCTTGGGAGCCTCTCTCAAGGTTGCCAAGTTGGATCTTAACAGATGAGGTAGAACTTCAGCCAATGTCATGTTGATGCGGGTAAACTATCGTTGTGGTCTTTCCGCCCTTTGTTTATTGTTGCGTTCTGGGGAAAATGCAGGTCTAGGTATCATCACAGCATTTACTGTCTAACGATGTTCAGTCCTGTTTTGGCCCCTCGGGCTGTAGATGGCACTGGCTTCCTTCTTACCAGCAAAAGGCTTCTTTACTGAACTTGAAGAGGCGTCCTTTTGTATTTTACCGCTTCGAATTCCAGCGTCTACTCTTTCCACAGTTAGGATTAGCTCGGTGAAACCAGCTGATGAACTGCCGATCAAATGATTGTAAAATGGACCAGATAGCATCCCCAGAAACATATCAACCAACTCCCTATCATACAACGGGGGTTGAACTCTCCCACCCAAGTATCTCCATTTTTGTGCATAATCTTTAAAACCTTCACCTGCACCCATGGACATACTCTGGAGTTGAGTACAAGTGGGAGCAAGGTCGGCATTATACTGATACTGCTTGTAGAAAGCAGCAGCCAGATCTTCCCAGTTTCGGATATTTGCTCCCTCTAGCTCGTAGAACCATTCAAGTTAAGTCCCTGCCAGACTATCTTGAAAGAAGTGAACCCACTTATTTCTATCAGCTGTGTGGGGTTGGATCTTCCTAACATAAGAATGGAGATGGAGCTTTGGGCAGGACATCCCATCATACTTGGCAAAAACTGGAGCTTTGAACTTCTGCGGGATGACTACTCCCGACACCAATACCAATTCTCTGAAATCCAATCTAGGTATCCTCTGCACTTCCATGGCACTCAGACGGTCCTCTATCTGTTTGTATCTATCCTCAGCAGGAGGATACTGTTCATCAGTATAATCAGTATCATTGTCAGAGACTGCAGGACTAGGGTCCTTCTCTTCTTCCTGATTCTCCCCTTCCTTGGACGAAGAGGTCAAATCAGTTTGGCGCTTCAACCGCTCTCCAAACCTTCTGCCCATATTCATAATACCGACAACCCTCTTCTTGTTCTTCTCTTTTAGAATGAGGGATTTCAGATCCTCCTGCCCCTTTGCCAGACTAATGAACATTTATTGGAATTGGGCGTTCTGTGCTTGAAGGTCCTTGATGCTTTGTTCAGAACACATTTCTGCTAAAATAAACAGCGAAGAAGATGAGAAACCTGTAATGGTACCTGTTTATGCAATGTCATGGATGATATGAGTATGCAATGATTTCAAGGATTCTTAAAGGCTCATATTCGTTTAACCAAAAGAAACATACGTTAATTGCATTGATATGTTCGAATTGTAACAAAGAATGCCCTTTAGGCTTACACATAAACAAAACCAAACTGTAAGCAAAAAGAAACTAGGTCTCCCAGGCGCGCATCCTCTTTGGTACGATGTAGGCATTTATGTTCCTTTCTTCGTGAAGTAGCCTAGTGAGCTCCAGGACCTTCTTCTTGCTGGCATAGAACTGAGCTTCAAACATGTCCCACTCTTCTTTGAGTTGAGCCCAAGACTTCTGTAATTCTTATTGATCAGTTGGCATGTCAGGGTGATAAACAAAAGAAGCAGTGTCTCCTTCAGCAACTGGTTCCACAACTATTGGTAGGACAACAGGGTAGGGAATCATCATACTTTGGGCGCGAGCTCGTACCCATCGGAGATAAGGCTCAAGAGGAATGGAATTCTTGTGCCCTAGCGTCTTGCTATCAATTTTATGTACCATGCCCCATGATTTTATAAACCTTCTACGATAGCCTTGAACGTCGTTCTCATAGTTGAAGGCGATTCCTTGGATAAGCGTATCATGAGGACCATCTCTTCTCGCGTAACCAAATTGACGCAGTGCCAAACAAGGGTTGTAAGTGATTCCTTCCCTAATTCTTAAGAGGGGGACATTAGGGAATTCACCACAGCGATCGATGATGGTAACATCTTTTGAGAACCGTGAACACCAATGAATGTCTGAATGCTTAAGGGACATCATCCTGCGAGACCATTTCAAACCCTGCTCATTCTTCAAAACAGACCTGGGGAGGTGCAAAATAAACCACCTAGCCAATAGAGGAGTGCAACATAGGAGGGTTCCCCTTATCTTTAGAGTGCGAGCATGCAAAGAGTGAAGAATATCCCCGAGTAATGTAGGTACTGGATTATGAGACATGAAAACCTTGATAGTGCTCACATCTACGAGTTGATCAGCATTAGGGAAAAGTACCGTCCCATAAACGAGAAGTGCTAGCACCTCTTTGAAATCTTGTAAATATAAGGTATCCCAAAAATGATAGGCCTTCTCAAATATAAACTTAACCGGAATTCCTTGGACACTCCCTCTAGTCTCCTAATTTGCCACGATGTCAGACTGTTGTAAAGACAGGGCTCTACCAATTTCTTCAGACTTTGGATGTTCTTCCGTACCATTGAAAGGCAACTGGTCAAGAATAGGTACCCCTAACAACTGATAAAACTCCTCCATAGTAGGTACTAGCTGGTAATCCGGGAAGGTGAAACAATGGTGCACCAGATCGAAGAACTGAAACAACACTTTTAACAACTCTTCATCAGGTTTTGCAGTGACCAGATTGATAAACTAACCATACTTTCTAGTGAAATGAGAACCTTCAAGAACCCTTAATGCTAGATCCTTTAGTTGGAGAGACACTTTCACAAGGTTGATTTGTACAGTGTTCCTACGGGAAGATGTCATGTCCTACAAAATAAAACAAAAATTAGCCCTAGGGAATCCTTGAAATGGTTAGTCATGATATGCTATGCTTATGATGTCATGATTAGGTTAGAAAATCACAAGTATAGCAAACGACAAACAAGTCACACCAAGTCCTTAGGTTTAAGGCTTGCATGAATTTTAAGGTCATACCCTCTTGAAGTTGGATTGGTTCAACCTGTCCTATAAATAGTAACGGGTTCTAAAATGGATCTCAATATCACTGATCTTTCCCCCAGCTTCGTTCAATAGGCGATGGACTCGCAACCAAATAAAACTCAAGAGTCAAACCTCAATGAGTGTAGCATCGAGTATCTGTCGACCTTGGGCATACACCAAATTCGGCCATCTCGCTACGTCCTACTGGCCAAGTTGTGCAATTAAAGGTTCTAAGGTCAGTTGATGCTTCACGACACCACGCGGCGGCCCCGTACTCTCCCTAATTGACTCAAGGGTTACCGGTACCAACCAAAGTGCCACATCAACATAGTTACTGCTTCAACCGTGCCGGTATACCCCAACATAGTTCCCTTACAGTTTATTGCTACTTACCTAAAAGGTGCTCCCCAGATTCGGATGTAGGATCTATAGTAACCCCAAACAAACCCTCTAAATTAAAGCAATCAAGACAATCAAGAGAAGCAATTTTAATGACCTAGATCCTAAGGTGTACCTCACTTATTTAATATTTCCCCAACAGAGTCGCCAGTTCTGTGATACGGTGGCAAAATCGACTATTTAATACTGGTTTGCGTTTTGTGTTTTTTGTTCGCAAATGTCGCGGTAAGCAAGAGTCGCCACCGACTTTTATTTCATCCAATCATGGAAAAGGGAAAAGAACATAAAAAAACCTTTTTCAAGATATTCTGAGTACGGGGGGTAGATTATAGAAAGGGAAGGTGTTAGCACCCTTTCTATCCGTAGTTATCTACGGGCTCTTAGTTACTTGCTCATTTTTCAAATTTCTTGCGTGCGTTTGTCTTGAAAAATGTTTTGCTTCGTGATAACCCTTGTATCAGTCCTCAAGGATGTGACGAAGTTTGTCTTGAAAGTTTGTTTTGAAAGGTGTTTGTGTGAAAAAGTTTTATTATTAAGCAAGTAGGTAGCACCGTCATTGGAGTTTGTAAGGGACGTTCGAAAGGGACAAGTACAATCACTAAAGCAATAGTTAGAAAACCTTAGTAATAACCCTAAAGTCTTAAGATCTTTTCGAGGTAATGTTTCCGAGGCAACATTTCCGAGGCAACATTCGAACGGGACAATTTGATCTCTTTAGACTGGAGGGAAACCACTAAAGTCTCCTATGCTTAATGATTTTTTACCGAAGGCAGCCGAAGTGAGGTGAACCCTAGGAGTGAATATGTGCGAGTGATTTGTTTCAATTATTTTAATCTTTGCACATTAGGGTTTCCTAACTGTTTTAATTTTTCATGCATTCTTGCCATACAATCCTATTAATACATCTAACAGTTAATAATTTGCTGAAAGTAAAAGCGGAAATAAACCTAGCTATTACATGGCTTTGATAGTTACATAATTTCCTTGACGGGAAATAAAAGTATGAAATTTAAAACGCTAATTAAAACTATTACAACCTTGAAACAGTTACAAAATAATGGCAAAAACAATAACAAATGCGCGGCAAATTAAGTACGAGGATGATTGGAATAATTTAAACCCTAATTTGAGAGAAAAAGTATTTTTTTTTGGATTTTTATTGAAGAAAATAGTTAATCGCAAATTAATGAAACCCAATTTCTAATTTTTTTTTTAAATTATGAAAGGAAATAAATTAATCTAATTTTCTAATTAACCTAATTAATTAAAGAAATAAATATTTATGAAAAAATGATTTTTGATGTATTTTTTAGAGGAAATCAATTAAATCGTGCAAAATCTCAAACCCTAATTCTACTTGTTTTAAATTATGAAAGAAATTAAAGTTACCTTAGATTAATTAAACTAATTAATTTAAAAATATATTTATTGAGAAAATAAATCTTTTTGTGATTTTTGATTGGTTAATTTAATAAAATAATTTTGTATTAAAAAAACAAAATAATTGAAAAAAGGAATTAAAGAAAAATAGTAAAATAACCAAGTGGGCCTGCTGTTAGCAATTCTGGAGGGTGTTGAACTGAAATTCTTTCGCCCATTAAGCTCCAGGCCCGGTCAACTTTGGGATCTGGTGTAGCATTGACCTGGAGGAGTACCATGAACCTTCATTGGAGAAGCATGAGATCTAGCCAGCTGGGCATCCAATGGATGTACGTTGATGGTACGTGATAGGAGTGGGATGATGCACTGTATTGGATTGGCCTGAAATTATTAGGAAAATAATAAAATGCACGCGCCTGGGATTGAACCCAGAACGTGTGCATCAAAGGCGCTCCTTTCAACCATCTGCGCTGCGTTGTTAACTTGTAATCATAATAAACAAATAAAATAAAAAATACAAATCAAGTATCCTACCAGGAAAATGCCCGAAATTTGAATGGACCAACCATGCCTTGCCACGCCATTGTCTTCTTCGCTGGGACTGTTGTTTTATGTTCAAACTTTTAACTACGGACGTTTGTTCGTAGCTATAACCCTGTTTCATTCAAAAATGGCATACAAGCAAGATAAATTAAATTGGTGACCATGAATCAACTGGGCTGTAGCCCTGATCATCATGGTACCCAATATGAGAACCAATTGTTCCTGCATTGAAAACCCCTAAAACAAACTCGTAAACCCTAGTAATGGCATTATGCAATTCCTGTGCAGAAACTCAAATTAAAGCATTCAAAAACGTTGCAAGCATGACAATAAACATGGATATGTGATTAAAATAGATTTATGATGCGTAAATTAATTGATTCAAACTTTAAAAAAATGCAAACCGTGATATCTCTAGGGGTAATTTTTGGATGCTTTGAGGCTAGCAAATGATGATGTTAGCTTCCTGAGATGTCCAGGGATGGATTATAATCTTTAAATCTCCGTGAGGATAGCTCTAGAGTGGATTTTTATCTCACACTTTTTGTCCAAAATTTCAATTTTGTTCTTGCTGTTTCACGCCTCCAATCCTTGTCCTCTTGATCTGGAATTATTATGCACTTATAGTAGACTGAATTAGGTCAACAAAATTAGCATGAATCTTGAGAAATAATGGATATTTGTTTTGATTTGATTTGCTTCATGTATGATTTCTTTCCAAAACTTACTTCAATCCAATCTTTTTCAACCCTAATGAGTCTTGCACGAATTGGCTGGCATGCTAGTTGTGATACGGTGGGAGAACTGACTTGAGGTTTGCGTTTGTATTCGCACTTGTTCGGTTGAGCAAGAGTCGCCACCGGCTTTTTATTTTATCCAAAAGGAAAGGTTAAAAAAGCACAGCAAAAACCTTTTGAGATATTTTGTGGGTTCGGGGGGTAGATTATGAAAAGGGAAGGTATTAGCACCCTTTTCATCCATGGTTATACATGGGCTCTTAGTTACTTGGTTTTTTAGATCACTTGCCTTGATTTTTGATTGCTTTGAAATTGTGGTGTGTGTGTGTATGTTTTGAAAATGTTTTTGAAGAGATGCCTTGTCTTAGGCAACCAATGTATTCGACTCGTGTTTGAGTGTTTAACAAAAGTGTGGATCTTTTCGAAAAGATGTTTCAAATGTTTTTGAGAGTTTGTTTTGAAAGTGTTTATGAAGTGTGGTTTTTGAAAAGGAGGCAAGTGTTTTTGCAAGTTGATCTCAAGTAACTAAGAGTTTTGTCTACCCCTATTGTACTCAAAGGTTTTCTCTATGTTTTCAACCCCTTTTAACAATTTTGTTCCACCATTGAATTTGATGGACAATCTTGCGTTTAGGATGTTTAACGGGACGGGCGCGGGTCATCGTATGGACCATGAATGCAATGGTGCCAAGTATCTTTGGCAATTTGCTTGAAGGGACTTGATCATTCCGTTTTAGGCAACTTTCGAAAGCGTCATCGAGGGACTTATGATCATTTGAATTTGTTTTGCCAAAGAAACTCGACGTGCAAGCATGGCCCATTTTGGAAGGCAACATGTGGGATTACCCTAGAGGGTGCAAGTGTGATTGTGTATTGATTTCATGTATTTGTCTTGTATTAGGTTATCGAGCGTTTGATTTTATGTACATGCAAACCCTAGGTCTAACCATGGTATAATTGGAAAGCGATAAATTGCAAGAATTTAAAGTCTACGCTATTACAAATAGTATCCGGGAGTGGGGGTACAAATTTACAAATGGGGATGAGACTTTAGGAATGTAGTGTCCAATAATTTACAACCAAATCGAATTGCGATAAAATGTAAATAATGTAATGTAACGTATAAGAATAGTAATTGTATGTGTATCAAGTGTATAATGTGAAATGTATTGTGTATTGTGTAAGTGTATATGTGTATGTAATTTATTTACAGGTGCGGAAATGTGAATTTAATGTATTATTAAGTATGGTTAACCT
Organism: Vicia faba; assembly: GCA_948472305.1. Lineage (NCBI taxonomy): Eukaryota > Viridiplantae > Streptophyta > Magnoliopsida > Fabales > Fabaceae > Vicia > Vicia faba. The sequence continues at coordinate 819,240,789 of OX451736.1, forward strand.
AATGAAAAGAATTAAATGCTTATTTATTTAATCTTTGTAATCTCGTATTTTTCTTTAATATGTAAAAAAAGAAAATTTACTAAAAGAAAAGAAAATATTCTAAGTTTGAAAATTATTATTTATGTTTGATATAAATTTGTATCTTCATATTTTGTGTTTAATATATACAAGAGAGGTATTTTAATTAAATGTTTAAAAAATTTAAATTATGCATATTAAAAAATGTATTTTAATGTATAAAAATATTTTTAGTTTTGTTTCTTATATATTAGTAATTAGTATTAATATCTATATTTATACAAAAAAAATTGAGAAAATATATTATGTTCAAAACTAAAAAGAAAAAATTGATGTAAAAAGGTTAAGTTAATTTATCAACAAAAAGAAAATAAAATCTGTTTTATAAAAAGAAAAGATTAAATTGTGTGTAGAAGGAGATGGGCTAAGGGGATAAATGGGCTTAGTCAGAATTGGAAACCAAAAAGAGGGGGTGCCAATTAGAGTGGATTTGGGCTTCAGTGTGGTTGAAACGGGCAAGGCCCAGCATGCAAACAATGTTTTTCTTAGGGTTCTCATATTTTGTTTTCAGAAGAGGACTTAGGGTTTGAGAACTTTGCAGCGGCGCCGTTCGCTTTGCTTCGTCACTTCTTTGTCTTCTCCAGCGAGCCTCTGAGCTTTCTCTTCGCCCAAGGCCGTCAAGCGCCATCGCCACCTCCTCCTATTCGTGGACTTATTCAAGTGGTGGCTTACAAGGTATCAATTTCTATCTTCATCGCGTTAGGGTTTCGAGCTTTTTACAACTTGCATTTTTACTTTTCATTGTGTTCTGATCTTAAACGTTGTTGTTGTTTCTGTGAAAAGGAAAAAAAGAGGGGATTCAATACCTTTGGGGGAGACGGATGAGGACGGTGGCCTGGAGGCGCTGTGGGTGGCCAAGGCGGCGAGATACACGTGATGAGCTAGCTTCCTGGTACTCAGTACTCTTTACCTTTGGGTTTTGATGATGTTAAGCTGAAAACCCATTTGATATCATTTCTTTTCTTCTTCTTGCTTTGCTGCCTTCTGTATGCTTGTGTTGCCTTCTGTATGCTTGTTTAATGGCCCAATGATGAGATTGTCTGAGGGCTTTGAGTATTGATACGCTTCTTTTTCTTTTCTCTCTTTACTTTGCTTCTGTTGCTTAGCTTGATATGCTTAGGGATGATGATCTGATTAGAGGCTAGGAATGTTTGATATATGGTATGTTCTGAGTTATACTTTGAGATGGTGATTTTTTGCCCAGTGATGAACTCTTTGAGTTCTGAGGGTCTGGATACTTGACTGTGAGTTGCCTGGACGCCTCTGTATGTTTGCCCTATGTTTGGTTGGTATATTTGAACAGGTTATATGTTTTGATATGGCTTTGGATGTTTAGGCAGGTATGAGGCACAGGTTTACTGAGTTTGAATTTGTTTGAAAGCTTCAAGCAGGTTTGTGCTTGTTGATTTTGACAGGGTTTTGGCTATTAAGCTTTCTTGATGGTTAAGTTTGACTGGTTTTCTGGTGGGTTAAGGGCTTCAGGCAGGGTGAGTTTGAAACTTGGCCTTGCTGTTTCTGTTTGGTCATTACAGGTTTGCGGTGGAGGTTTACTTCAGGCTATGTGTTTGGGCTTGAGTTTGGACAGGTTTTGGGCATATGCTGGTTATCTTTGTTTTTGTTTGTTTTAGGCCTCAGCAGGTTTAATGCAGGTTTTGAATGGTTATGGCCTTAGATGATTAGGCTTAACAGTTTGTATCAAGGTTTATGCAGGTTGTGAGGGCTGGGTACCAGTTTAGGCTTGTGAGGCTTTTTTTTGGCTTTCTTTTGGTGGAAGGCAGCTCTGCCCCTTTTGTTACAGTTTTGAGACCTTTTATCCTTTTCTTCTCTTTTGCCTCTTGTCCACTGTGTTATTTGCAGTTTTGTATATTTTTATGCTTTCTTGCCTAAAGCCTAAGCCTGCAAAACCTGCACTTCTTTTCTCTTCTCTCTCTCTTCAGTACAGCTTTAGCATTAAAAAAATGTTTATGCTTTGTACTTTTTCTGAAAGGGCAACACTTGGGAAATGATGAAAATGAATTATGTTGCTTGCATATCATGCTTTCTCTGCATACTTTATCTCTTTTCTTCCAGATTTTGTGCCGCACTTGTACTTGCATCTGAACATTCTGATATCTTTGATATCTTGTAATCTTGTGGACAGCTTTGGTAGCCTTGTGACAGTATCTTGTACTTTTGGCAGAAAGTTTGAATTTGGACTTTGTTTGGCAATTTGAACTTTTAGTTGTACATGCTGTTTGCTTTTGAACTATACAGTTGGTTTGACAATTTTGACTTATGCATTTCAACTTTGTGCATTCCAAATTAGCAAGCAAGTATTCATCCCTCTTTGTGAACCGGGAGAGATTCCGTGATTTGCAGAGAGGGTTAACTGATCCCAGTCAGTTGCCCTTAATGATGAACTTTATTTTTATCTGTCTCTTTTATTTATTTATCTGCTATTGACCTTTCTTTCTCTTATTTGTTTTTGCAGATAAAATTCCATGGAGCACTGGAGCAATGGGCGGAAGATGAAGACTTAAGAATTTTCTTAGGATAATTTTGTTTCAATTTTAATTATTGTAATCATTATTAGAATACTTTGTAAATAAATACAGTACTCGAATAAAAATTGTAACGAATAATTAAAGATGAATAAAATCCAATCTTTTATCATTTAATTCCTTTCCTTCCTTTTCAATTATTTATTTATTATTTATAGTTCTTTAAATTAAAATAACTGAAAATTAAATTCCAGCTATTTAATCTTTAGAATATTAAATAATTAACTAAACATTGATTCAGCGTTGATCAATTAATAAACTTGGCGCTTCCAACATCCAAAGCAAAGCACAGTCAAACACAACAACTGATCAGACGCATTCCCCTTTTTACTGATTTTTACCAAACACTGCAAATTCAAACTGAATGTATCCTTTTATTGATTCAGTCAAACAAACGTGAATTCAATCCAAATGCATTCTTTTACTGATTAAGTCAAACAATGCGAATTCAAACCAAATCTCGGAATTACTTGCAAAGCACCGTAGAATTAAATCTTTCTGAAGAACCGCGCATGAACAACCATAATTCCTGATTAAATGCCAAAGAAGCGTTCGCCTGATCGAAGTTGAGCCAAAATCAACCAAAACCCTAAGCCAACTGTTAGAAACATTCCAGAGCCCTGAAAATCAGTAAAACCCTAATTTTTGATTGACTGACGAGAAAAGTCTGTTTGGCCGATTCTTGAGCCAGTCTGAAAAATCAGGAAAAGCCTGAAGTTGTGATTTCTTGAGCAAAAATGCGAGGGTAAATTTTGGGGTACAAAAGTTGCCCCTGTTCAATCTTCTTGAACCTGAAGAGTTAGATTGGCAAGTTTGCCTTTCGCGACTCGAAGGTAAAAGGAGATTGGACACTAAAGTGCCCAGAAAATTTGCACTCGGCGATGTGATGGTAGAGGTGAATGGGCTAAAGATGCCATTTGGTGATGGGCTTAAATATTCCATCTGATGCGATAGAATCTTGTCGGGGGATGGGCTTAGAGATGCCAACTGAGAATGGGCTTAAAGATGTTATTTGGTGACTGCTGGTAGGAGGATGGGCTTATAGATGCCATCTGAGAATGGGCTTAAAGATGCCATTTGGTGACTGCTGGTAGGAGGATGGGCTTATAGATGCCATCTGAGAATGGGCTTAAAGATGCCATTTGGAAATGTTGAACTGTATGTCAATGGTGAGTGGACGAGTATCAGAAAGGCACCCGTGTTTTGGAACATCTCTGAATTGGGGGTCTGAATAAGCAATAGATTGACATCCGTGTTTGGAGAATCCGTAAACTATTTTTGAAGGTCTTGAAGTCGAATAAGCAATAGAGCCACATCCGTTGTTGGGAAGCGTCTGTAAACTGTTTTCAAAAGTTGAGAAGAGTCTGAACAAGTGATAGGTTAACATCCGTTACTGGAGAACCCGTGAACTGTTTTCAGAAGTCTTGAAGTTGAATAAGCAATAGAGCAGCATCCGTTGTTGGGAAGCGTCCGTAAACTGTTTTCAAAATTTGAGAAGAGTCTGAACAAGTGATAGGTTAACATCCGTTACTGGAGAACCCGTGAACTGTTTTCAGAAGTCTTGAAGTTGAATAAGCAATAGAGCAGCATCCGTTGTTGGGAAGCGTCCGTAAACTGTTTTCAAAATTTGAGAAGAGTCTGAACAAGTGATAGGTTAACATCCGTTACTGGAGAACCCGTGAACTGTTTTCAGAAGTCTTGAAGTTGAATAAGCAATAGAGCAGTATCCGTTGTTGGGAAGCGTCCGTAAACTGTTTTCAAAATTTGAGAAGAGTCTGAACAAGTGATAGGTTAACATCCGTTACTGGAGAACCCGTGAACTGTTTTCAGAAGTCTTGAAGTTGAATAAGCAATAGAGCAGCATCCGTTGTTGGGAAGAGTCCGTAAACTGTTTTCAAAATTTGAGAAGAGTCTGAACAAGTGATAGGTTAACATCCGTTACTGGAGAACCCGTGAACTATTTTCAGAAGTCTTGAAGTTGAAGAGGAACCGGTGTAGGGTTTCCTGATGATGTGTCCGTGTAAAACTACATCTGAGTGAATCTGGAATAAGTATCAGAATGTCGCCGTGTCCGGGTCACATCTGAACTATTTCTGGATGAAACTCGGAAGATGATCTTTGTCTGTCGACTGATCTTACCTGAAAAGGTAAAGGGTTAATTGTATGCAATGTTATGATGCATGATGCAATGTATGTGACATCAATGTTTATGACATGAATGTGATGGACGCGCATGTAAGCTGATGAGCTATCTTGCTAAGGGTAAATGAATCCTGGATGGCTGAAGATAAAAGAATCTTGACTGCTGCCGGGGAAAATAATTCTTTGGATGCTGCTGTGGAGGGCAAGAATCTCTTGATTATTGAAAAATGAGAAGTCTTGGGACCACTGTCGGGGAAATCAGAAGCTTGGGTTGTATGCCAAACTACTGGGGACTTCCTGTTTTGAGGAGATCTGTGTAGGATTTCCTGATGATGAGTCTGTGTAAAACTGCATCGGGGGTTAAAAGGGAACCGGTGTAGGGTTTCCTGACGATGAGTCCGTGTAAAAACTGCATCGGGTTTTTGAACACTTTTGACATTCGAATGCCCCAAGTGGTGATGTAGATAATTTCCTGGCTTGTTATAGGTGTTAATCCACAATCGGTCGTTCACAGATATTTTCCTGGCTTGTTACAGGTGTTGATCTAGAACTTAAGAAAAGTTGGTCAAGAAGATATTGTCCTGGCTTGTTACAGGTGTTGATCTCTGACCTGAGAAAGAAAGATGGTTCCCTGGCTTGTTACAGGTATTGATCTTCAATCTCTTCAGATGTGCCCTGGCTAGATACAGGAATCGAATCTGGGAATAGTCGTCAACAGATATGCCCTGGCTGGATACAGGAATCGAATCCTCAAACTCTTCAGACGTGCCCTGACTAGATACAGGAATCGAGTCTGGAAATAGTCGTCAACAGATATGCCCTGGCTGGATACAGGAATCGAATCTTCAAACTCTTCAGACGTGCCCTGGCTAGATACAGGAATCGAGTCTGGAAATAGTCGTCGACAGATATGCCCTGGCTGGATACAGGAATCGAATCTTCAAACTCTTCCGACGTGCCCTGGCTAGATACAGGAATCGAGTCTGGCATTGTGATAGTTGATTTGTTGGCGGTTGTAATTTCCAACAGGTGGTGAAGGAATGATTGAACACTTTTGACATTCGAATGCCCCAAGTGATGATGAAAGAATCTTGAATCAGATTATTCTGCGGATTGAGAGATTTCTTGAAATCTTGACTGGACTTCCCCAGGTTAACTGAACTTTGAAAGATCTGTTGAAACCTTGACTGGACTGCCCCAGGTCAACTGAATGGTGCTATGTCATGCCCCTTGTTGATAGGAGATTTGTCGTTGGAAGTGTTATCCTTTTGAAGTGATTTCGTTCACTGAGAGAGTTTTCGTTCCTCCGAACATTCGCTGTATGAATTTCTTCGTTGTTAAACAAAAAGCCAAATGCAGACAGTGATATTAAAGCAATGCAAAGTTTATGTTTGTCTCGAAGTTTTGAAAAATGCGTTTTTAGCAGAAAACTTTTCATAAGACAAGTCAACACAAGATTTAGAGTAAAGCCTTACAGGAGTCAGGATACCTTTTGTAACAGTATGCTTTCGAACTAACCCATGCTTCAATTAGGACTTTTGAAGGGTTGTAACGTGGCTTGGTTCGCGGTTTAAGAAACAAATGATATAGGCTCAAAGTATATTTGTACCCACCCGCTCTTCGTGATGTTCTTCAACCCTAAGCTCAGTTAATTGTGCGTCATACTCTGTCTTGAGTTTGGAACGACTTTTTGGGTGATGGTTCACGACTTGAATTTGGGGAGACAGTCATCATCTCCTTTTTTCTTTTTCAACATTTTTCATGTTGTTGAGGATTTTGTAATGACCTCACTATTTTGATTTTGATTTGTTATCCCTAACTTTTGCCTGACTGTTCCCGTTTTTCGAGATTACAGTCAGTGGGATGCCCCAGCTTTCTTAAGCCTCCTTTATAGGTCTTGGCTCAGTGGGCTTTTTCTCTTTTGAGAGATTGACTGTCTATGTGATAGGGAACCACCCTTGTCTTTTGATTCCAAAGGAATGCTTTCTTTTTCGACGTCGTTCGTTGTGTTACGAACTGAGAGTTTGCGACTTCAATGCGCATTTTCTCTTGAATTAACTGAGATACTACCCTGCCCCGGGTTTATATCAAAAGTTTTGATTGTTTAGAACAGAAAACTCCTACTTCTTTGGCTGGAAGGGGTTGACTAGGGATTATCTTCCTTATAACTCCAGTGTTTGGGAATTGAAAGAAATGCATGTACATCATCAGCAAGGTCTGTTCAAAAGCATACTGTATGAGATTATGGTATTGTTTTGTCATCCTCCCTCTAAAGGCTTGCAGCTTTTTATCAAGAGTCAGATATCATAAAGAAAAGCATAAGAGTAGTGAAACGCATGGATGAATTCAAGACAAACATATGCAATGCATTAATGAAAACAGAGTTTAACATCAACAGATAATTGTTTGACAACAAAAGAATTTACAACTTTGAAAATTCAAAATGAAGCAAAAGTCTTTCAGCTTGAGCTTTGTCACTCCAGGTGGAGAACTCCTTTAACGGAAGATTTTCATCTCGCCGTCTGGCATGAATTCCAGCACTCCAATGTCGGTCAGATCTTGAATCTTGTTCTTCAAGGCCCAACAGTCGTTGGTGTCGTGTCCCGGGCTGTAGGAGTGGTAAACACAAAATGCGTCGGGACGATAGTTAGGAGAGGAGGTATTGAGCTTCTAAGGAGGATCCCTTAAGGTAAGCAGGTTGACCTCCAATAGGCGCTTCAGTATGAAGAATGATGGTATCTCAGTCTCCGTGAACTGTCTTCCCGACGTTTCTTGCTTACGCCGATTACCCCGTTGACGCTGGCGAGGTTGTTGATGGGCTTGTGACCCTGAAGCAAGCGAAGGAGCCTTCCCCTTGTCTTCTTGAGTGGATGAAGGCTGAGCGGTGACTTGCTCTTCAACCTCATATGTTTGCCCCAATTGGTTGTTTAGAAGCAGTTGGCGGACGAGAACTCTGAGTTCCTCTTGTCTTTGAGATAGGTCTTGGATGAGAGCCATCTGGCTCACCAACTGTCCCATCACTTGGGTCCTCAATGTTGTCAAATCAAACTGCAGCTCCGCAAGCTGATCACTCCTGGCCTTGTTTGAATTCTCCAAGCCCTTTGTGAGGAGAGCTTTCATTTCTTCTTGCCCCAGAGACAAGTTCAGGAACATTTCCTGCAGCTGAGCAGTCTGGTCTTGGATGTCTTTGACAAACCTTTCTAGAGCCATCCCTTACTGAAATAAACAGCAGGAGAGTAAGGAAACCTGAAAAAGGAAAGACTGTCAAAATGCAATGCATGATATGTGGATGCATGCTTTCAAGGATCTCTTGGGGTAAACACAAGAAAATGTTAGAGGTTGAACTTTGCTCTTGGATTGGAGAACTTCGCACCGGTGGATGTCTTTCCACTAGAATCAAGCTCACCATGTCAAGTGGGTCATCGCCACTGATTCAAGTTGTTGCACTTGAACTTTGATTGGAGAACTTTGTATCGGTGGATGTCTTTCCACGAGAATCAAGCTCACCATGTCAAGTGGGTCATAGCCACTGATTCAAGTTGTTGTACTTGATCTTTGATGGCATTTGTTTAGAGGAGAAACCCCTTGCCCCTTGGTAGACGTCTGGTTCAACGTAACCCTGCATCAAAAGAACCCTCGAGATCCTTGAGATGGTTATTTGAAAATGCTATGGTATGATGTCATGATGTTATGTACATGTATGCAAAAAGCAAGTGAGTGTATATACAGACAAACATATTCACACAAAGCAAACAAGTCCTTAGGTTTAGGCTTGCATGAGGTTCAGGTACTACCCTCTTTCAGTTTCGTTGGTTAAAACCTGTCCTATCAAAAGTAACCGGGTTCTAGAGGATCTCAAATCATTGGCTACCCTCAATCGGTCATAACTCCAGCATCGCTATCTTTTCTTGCGGCCGAAACCATCGCGAGAGTTTAGCCTCAATGGGTGTATCATACTGCTACTGTTCTAATGGCCAAGTTGGGTCAATTTAGGGTTCTAAGGTCGGTTGGTGCTTAATGACTCCTTGGAAGACCCATATTCTCCCCGTTTCAACACAAGGGATATCGGTACAGACTAAGGTGCCACACCAACGTAGCCACTGCTTCACCCATGTCGGTATACCCCGGACAGGTCCCTCGCAGATTATGCTACCTAAAAAAAGGTATTCCCCAGATCCGGGTTAGGATCTATGAAACTCCGATGCAAAGCCCACAAATGTAAAAGCAAACAAAGCAATCAATTGAAAACAAAGGTGATCTAAACCCTAAGGTAACCCCACTTTTAAGTTTCTCCCCAACAGAGTCGCCAGTTCTGTGATACGGTGGGAGAACTGACTTGATGTTTGCGTTTGTATTCTCACTTATTCGGTTGAGCAAGAGTCGCCACCGACTTTTTATTTTATCCTAAAGGAAAGGTTAAAAAAGCACAGCAAAAACCTTTTGAGATATTTCATGGGTTCGGGGGGTAGATTATGAAAAGGGAAGGTATTAGCACCCTTTTCATCCATGGTTATCCATGGGCTCTTAGTTACTTGGTTTTTTATATCACTTGCCTTGATTTTCGATTACTTTGAAATTGTGGTGTGTGTGTATGTTTTGAAAATGTTTTTGAAGAGATGCCTTGTCTTAGGCAACCAATGTATTCGACTCGTGTTTGAGTGTTTTACAAAAGTGTGGATCTTTTCGAAAAGATGTTTCAAATGTTTTTGAGAGTTTGTTTTGAAAGTGTTTATGAAGTGTGGTTTTTGAAAAGGAGGCAAGTGTTTTTGCAAGTTGATCTCAAGTAACTAAGAGTTTTGTCTACCCCTATTGTACTCAAAGGTTTTCTCTATGTTTTCAACCCCTTTTAACAATTTTGTTCCACCATTGAATTTGATGGACAATCTTGCGTTTAGGATGTTTAACGGGACGGGCGCGGGTCATCGTATGGACCATGAATGCAATGGTGCCAAGTATCTTTGGCAATTTGCTTGAAGGGACTTGATCATTCCGTTTTAGGAAACTTTCGAAAGCGTCATCGAGGGACTTATGATCATTTGAATTTGTTTTGCCAAAGAAACTCGACGTGCAAGCATGGCCCATTTTGGAAGGCAACATGTGGGATTACCCTAGAGGGTGCAAGTGTGATTGTGTATTGATTTCATGTATTTGTCTTGTATTAGGTTATCTAGCATTTGATTTTTTGTACATGCAAACCCTAGATCTAACCATGGTATAATTGGAAAGCGATAAATTGCAAGAATTTAAAGTCTACGCTATTACAAATAGTATCCGGGAGTGGGGGTACAAATTCACAAATGGGGATGAGACTTTAGGAATGTAGTGTCCAATAATTTACAACCAAATCGAATTGCGATAAAATGTAAATAATGTAATGTAACGTATAAGAATAGTAATTGTATGTGTATCAAGTGTATAATGTGAAATGTATTGTGTATTGTGTAAGTGTATATGTGTATGTAATTTATTTACAGGTGCGAAAATGTGAATTTAATTGATTATTAAGTATGGTTAACCTAATGAAAAGAATTAAATGCTTATTTATTTAATCTTTTTAATCTCGTATTTTTCTTTAATATGTACAAAAAGAAAATTTACTAAAAGAAAAGAAAATATTCTAAGTTTGAAAATTATTATTTATGTTTGATATAAATTTGTATCTTCATATTTTGTGTTTAATATATACAAGAGAGGTATTTTAATTAAATGTTTAAAAAATTTAAATTATGCATATTAAAAAATGTATTTTAATGTATAAAAATATTTTTAGTTTTGTTTCTTATATATTAGTAATTAGTATTAATATCTATATTTATACAAAAAAAAATTGAGAAAATATATTATGTTCAAAACTAAAAAGAAAAATTTGATGTAAAAAGGTTAAGTTAATTTATCAACAAAAAGAAAATAAAATTTGTTTTATAAAAAGAAAAGATTAAATTGTGTGTAGAAGGAGATGGGCTAAGGGGATAAATGGGCTTAGTCAGAATTGGAAACCAAAAAGAGGGGGTGCCAATTAGAGTGGATTTGGGCTTCAGTGTGGTTGAAACGGGCAAGGCCCAGCATGCAAACAATGTTTTTCTTAGGGTTCTCATATTTTGTTTTCAGAAGAGGACTTAGGGTTTGAGAACTTTGCAGCGGCGTCGTTCGCTTTGCTTCGTCACTTCTTTGTCTTCTCCAGCGATCCTCTGAGCTTTCTCTTCGCCCAAGGCCATCAAGCGCCATCGCCACCTCCTCCTATCCGTGGACTTATTCAAGTGGTGGCTTACAAGGTATCAATTTCTATCTTCATCGCGTTAGGGTTTCGAGCTTTTTACAACTTGCATTTTTACTTTTCATTGTGTTCTGATCTTAAACGTTGTTGTTGTTTCTGTGAAAAGGAAAAAAAGAGGGGATTCAATACCTTTGGGGGAGACGGATGAGGACGGTGGCCTGGAGGCGATGTGGGTGGCCAAGGCGGCGAGATACACGTGATGAGCTAGCTTCCTGGTACTCAGTACTCTTTACCTTTGGGTTTTGATGATGTTAAGCTGAAAACCCATTTGATATCATTTCTTTTCTTCTTCTTGCTTTGCTGCCTTCTGTATGCTCGTGTTGCCTTCTGTATGCTTGTTTAATGGCCCAATGATGAGATTGTCTGAGGGCTTTGAGTATTGATGCGCTTCTTTTTCTTTTCTCTCTTTACTTTGCTTCTGTTGCTTAGCTTGATATGCTTAGGGATGATGATCTGATTAGAGGCTGGGAATGTTTGATATATGGTATGTTCTGAGTTATACTTTGAGATGGTGATTTTTTGCCCAGTGATGAACTCTTTGAGTTCTGAGGGTCTGGATACTTGACTGTGAGTTGCCTGGATGCCTCTGTATGTTTGCCCTATGTTTGGTTGGTATATTTGAACAGGTTCTATGTTTTGATATGGCTTTGGATGTTTAGGCAGGTATGAGGCACATGTTTACTGAGTTTGAATTTGTTTGAAAGCTTCAAGCAGGTTTGTGCTTGTTGATTTTGACAGGGTTTTGGCTATTAAGCTTTCTTGATGGTTAAGTTTGACTAGTTTTCTGGTGGGTTAAGGGCTTCAGGCAGGGTGAGTTTGAAACTTGGCCTTGCTGTTTCTGTTTGGTCATTACAGGTTTGGGATGGAGGTTTACTTCAGGCTATGTGTTTGGGCTTGAGTTTGGACAGGTTTTGGGCATATGCTGGTTATCTTTGTTTTTGTTTGTTTTAGGCCTCAGTAGGTTTAATGCAGGTTTTGAATGGTTATGGCCTTAGATGATTAGGCTTAACAGTTTGTATCAAGGTTTATGCAGGTTGTGAGGGCTGGGTACCAGTTTAGGCTTGTGAGGCTTTTTTTTGGCTTTCTTTTGGTGGAAGGCAGCTCTGCCCCTTTTGTTACAGTTTTGAGACCTTTTATCCTTTTCTTCTCTTTTGCCTCTTGTCCACTGTGTTATTTGCAGTTTTGTATATTTTTATGCTTTCTTGCCTAAAGCCTAAACCTGCAAAACCTGCACTTCTTTTCTCTTCTCTCTCTCTTCAGTACAACTTTAGCATTAAAAAAATGTTTATGCTTTATTACTTTTTCTGAAAGGGAAACACTTGGGAAATGATGAAAATGAATTATGTTGCTTGCATATCATGCTTTCTCTGCATATCTCTTTTCTTCCAGATTTTGTGCTGCACTTGTACTTTCATCTGAACATTCTGATATCTTTGATATCTTGATATCTTGTGGACAGCTTTGGTAGCCTTGTGACAGTATCTTGTACTTTTGGCAGAAAGTTTGAATTTGGACTTTGTTTGGCAATTTGAACTTTTAGTTGTACATGCTGTTTGCTTTTGAACTATACAGTTGGTTTGACAATTTTGACTTATGCATTTCAACTTTGTGCATTCCAAATTAGCAAGCAAGTATGCATCCCTCTTTGTGAACCGGGAGAGATCCCGTGATTTGCAGAGAGGGCTAACTGATCCCAGTCAGTTGCCCTTAATGATGAACTTTATTTTTATCTGTCTCTTTTATTTATTTATCTGCTATTGACCTTTCTTTCTCTTATTTGTTTTTGCAGATAAAATTCCATGGAGCACTGGAGCAATGGGCGGAAGATGAAGACTTAAGAATTTTCTTAGGATAATTTTGTTTCAATTTTAATTATTGTAATCATTATTAGAATACTTTGTAAATAAATACAGTACTCGAATAAAAATTGTAACGAATAATTAAAGATGAATAAAATCCAATCTTTTATCATTTAATTCCTTTCCTTCCTTTTCTATTATTTATTTATTATTTATAGTTCTTTAAATTAAAATAACTAAAAATTAAATTCCAGCTATTTAATCTTTAGAATAATAAATAATTAACTAAACATTGATTCAGCGTTGATCAATTAATAAACTTGGCGCTTCCAACATCCAAAGCAAAGCACAGTCAAACACAACAACTGATCAGACGCATTCCCCTTTTTACTGATTTTTACCAAACACTGCAAATTCAAACTGAATCTATCCTTTTATTGATTCAGTCAAACAAACGTGAATTCAATCCAAATGCATTCTTTTACTGATTAAGTCAAACAATGTGAATTCAAACCAAATCTCGGAATAACTTGCAAAGCACCGTAGAATTAAATCTTTCTGAAGAACCGCGCATGAACAACCCTAATTCCTGATTAAATGCCAAAGAAGCGTTCGCCTGATCGAAGTTGAGCCAAAATCAACCAAAACCCTAAGCCAACTGTTTGAAACATTCTAGAGCCCTGAAAATCAGTAAAACCCTAATTTTTGATTGACTGACGAGAAAAGTCTGTTTGGCCGATTCTTGAGCCAGTCTGAAAAATCAGGAAAAGCCTGAAGTTGTGATTTCTTGAGGAAAAATGCGAGGGCAAATTTTGGGGTACAACACTAGCTATATATGGACTCAAAATGTGCAACAAAATCTCAAGATTTGATTTGTTTTCATTATTTTACCATTTAATTTGATTTATTTAAATTTAAATGAATAAAAAATCAAAGTAAATGATAAAAGTAATAAAATAATAGGTGGAAAATCTTAGGGGTCGTGGGTCCTATTAGAAACATATTTCAAGCAAGAAAACATGGGCCCCTTTGGAAAAAATGCAAATTTGATCAATGTTGACTTTTGACAATTTTCCAAAAATTTCCAACTTTGCCAATGCACAACTCTCTCAATTTTGACCATAGGAGTGTGTTCTTGGACTTTTTAGAAATCATAGGATGTCCGCTAACCAACCCTTTTGGTCTCATCTCAATTGTATCTTCCGTGTTCATGTATGAAGCTTTGACTCAAAAGGTGTTTTTGTTGACTTTTCTAAAGGACCTATAATGTCAAAATTCATATCTTTTTTGAGTGAATATTTTGAACTTATGAGATGAAGATGATTTATAAGTAATTGTATCCTCTTCAAAATGAGCTTTGTATGGAAACTTTCTGATAAAGTATGAAGAAGTTATGCATGGTCAAAGTTGGGTTGACTTTTACTAAGAAACCATAATTTAGCAACTTTTGGGGTTTGATGAATTTGGAGCATTCCTTGAGGAATTATGATCAACCCTTGATCAAATGATGGATATAACTTCAAAATGTTGATGTTGACCAAAAATCTTGAGGTTTGACTGTATGTGGGCCACAGTTGACTTTTGACCTAGTACAATCGATTCTCAAGCATCTGAGCAGTTGACTGAGCAAACTTCTTGTGCAAGGCATGAAACTTGACATGTAGGGTCTTGAGAACATATTAAGATCATGGAGAGCATATGAGACCTTTTTGGTCCACCCATCTTGATGAAAATAGAAACCATAATTTGGGGTATACTGCCTTAGGAGAGAGTTTGTCTGGTCAACTCTTGGGCAACCTTGAGCAAATTGGGGACCTCACTTGATATTTGTTGAGTAAAATGAGAGGGAAAATTTTGGGGTACAACAGCTGCCCCTGTTCAATCTTCTTAAACCTGCGGATGTAGATTGGCTTGTCTGCCTTTCGTAATCTGAAGGTGAAAGATTATTGAACACTAAAGTGCCCAGAAATTTGCACTCGTATGAAGTGGAAACCGACTTGTGACATCGGGAATGGGCTTACAGATGCCATTTGGAGGTTGATGATAGAAGACTTGTCGGAGATAGGGTTAAAGATGACATCCTGGATGCGACAGAGAATTGCAGGAGATGGGCTTAAAGATGTCATCTAAAGGATGTTGATTTCCTATCATGGGAGAAATAGAATTTTAGGAGCTTCTGTTATCCGTTACTCTACTGGGAAATTAACTCCGGAGGTGAACTGCATCTCTTGGTCAGTGAATAGGCTGCATTGTGACCTACTATGGAAAGGTGAAATCGATCGTGTTTGATCAGGTCCATGTCTTACAGTGTTGTGGACTGCCGTTTGGAGATAAGAGAAAAGAAACCTGGATGGTAAGGTTTTGAGAAGGAACCGGGATAGCAGGCTTTCTTCGAAATGAAAGCCTAGATAGTAGGGCTATGAGAAGGAACATGGTTCGTAGGGTTACTTCTAAATTAAAACCTGGATAGTAGGGCTATGAGAAGGAACCTGGGTCGTAGGGTTACTTCGAAATGAAAGCCTGGATAGTAGGGTTATGAGAAGGAACCTGGGTCGTAGAGTTACTTCGAAATGAAAGCCTGGATAGTAGGGCTATGAGAAGGAACCTGGGTCGTAAGGTTACTTCGAAATGAAAGCCTGGATAGTAGGGCTATGAGAAGGAACCTGGGTCGTAGGGTTACTTCGAAATGAAAGCCTGGATAGTAGGGCTATGTGAAGGAACTTGGATAGTAGGGTTACTTCGAGATGAAAGCCTGGATGGTAGGTGTTGTACCCCAAAATTTCCCCTCCCATATTTCTCAACAAATGTCATGTGAGGTCCCCAAATTGCTTAAGGAAGTTCAAGAGTTGACTAGACAAACTCTCTCCTAAGACAGTCTACCTCAAATTAGGGTTTCATTTTTCATCAGGATATATGAACCACAAAGGACTTAAATTCTCACCATTGTCCTAATATGTTCTCAAGATCATCCATGTCAAGTTTCAAGCCTTGCAGAAGAAGTTTGCTAAATCAATTGCTCAAATTCCTGGAAATCAACAGTGCTAGGCCAAAAGTCAACTATGGCCCACATACAGTCAAACTTCAAGATTTTTGGTCAACTTCCTCATTTTGAAGTATTATTCATCATTTGACCAATGGTTGATCATGATTCCTCAAGGATTGCTCACAACTCATCAAAACCCATAAGTTGCTAAATTAGGGTTTTGTAGGAAAAGTCAACTCAACTTTGACCAAGCATAACTTTCTCATAATTTATCAGAAATGATCCATCCAAAGCTCATTTTGAATAGAATGAAACTCCCTACAATTCATTTTGAGCTCCCAAGTTCATAATATGCACTCACAAAAAGATATAAATTTTGACATTATAGGTCCTTTTGAAAAGTCAACAAAAAAACTTTTTGGGTCAAAGCTTCATACATGAACATGGAAGACTCAATTGAGGTGATACCAAAATGGCTGCTTAGGGGACATCCTAATATTTCTAAAAAGTCCAAGAACACCTCTCTAGGGTCAAAATTGAGAGAGTTATGCATTGGCCAAGTTGACCTTTTTTGCAAAATTGCCAAAAGACAAATGTGCTTAAATTTACATTTTTTGTCAAATGGGCGTAGTTTTTCATGATTGAATCTTGCTTATGACATGGTCCACAATCCAAATCAGCACCCACACACCTTTTGCTTTATTTATTTATTTTATTTTGATTTTTATCATTTAAAAGTAAAATTAAAT
This sequence comes from Vicia faba, assembly GCA_948472305.1. NCBI lineage: Eukaryota > Viridiplantae > Streptophyta > Magnoliopsida > Fabales > Fabaceae > Vicia > Vicia faba. The sequence continues at coordinate 819,257,354 of OX451736.1, forward strand.
AAAATAAATAGCAAAAAATATCAAAGATTTGTTTTGTGATCAAATTTTGGGTGGAATCAAATCCAATTATGCTGGAAAATCATATCCAAAACGTGAAAAACAAATTGAACCAAAATTGGCATGATTTGGCTTGATATAGAAAGATATTATACAAAGATAAAGACCAAATCAAATCTTCATAATGGACCAAGATTCAGCTCGTTTTTGTTGACCTAATGTGTTGCATTACATATACATAACATAGCCAAGGCAAGAGAGAGAGAGAGGTTAGAGGTCGCGCAGAGCCAAGAGCAAAACTGAAAAATTTCAAGAAAAGTGGTGATCCAATTTCCATCCTAGAGGCCAATCCAAGCTATTCTAACGATACCAACAAACTCCTGGACATCTCTAGAAGGGATCTCAATCAAGTGCAAGCCTTTTCACGCCTGGAATCGTAAGTACAGAGGCCACGGTTTGTCCCAAAATTTTGATTTTGATTTCATTGATTTACTCATCATTAGCACTTTTGATTCATATATTCTTGTTTATCATTGAGTTTGCAAGCTTTTGGTATTGTTTAATTGCATTTTTAGTACAGGAATCATGATACGCCATTGTTAGGGTTTCTTGGTTTATTTTAGGGCTTTGCAGCATAGGCTAAATTGGGCTTGGATTCTGGTACCATGATACTCGTGAGGATGAGACGAGTTGATTGGTACCTTTGAATTTCATTTATATTGGTTTTTTATTATATTATTTTACTTCCATTATGTGAATAACAAAAACGCGTGGCTCAGTTGGCAAACAGACATTGGAGTTGGATATAACGGTCTGGGTTTGATCCCCAGGTCCCAAACATTGTTCATATTATTTTATTTCATGAGATAAGGTACACCACAGGTCCTAACTTCCACCATATGCTACCAATATCTGGCCATCAAATTCATCAGCACTCCAGATCCAATGCCTTTCCATTGAAGGTCCATCATGCACCTCAAGTCAACATGTGCATCAGATCCAGCAAAGTCAAACGGGCTTGGATTATTTGGGCTCAGAATTTCAACAATACACCCCCATAATTGCTAGCACAGGCCCATAATTCTTTTCTTATTTCTTTTATTTTATTTAATTCTTTTAATATTTCTTTTATTTATTCTTAATTCACAAATTAATCTATTTTTCCATAAAAATCATAAAATCAATAATTCACAAAAAAATTAGAATTAGTTTTTTACTATTATCAAATTTAATTTAATTTAGTTTAACTTAGGGAAACTTTAATTTATTTTCACAATTAAAATAAAATTAGAAAATTAGGTTAACTCTTGTTTTATTTTTTCTCTTTTTCCCAAATACATAAAATACAAATAAATAGGTTTTTTAGATTGAATTAATTTATTTTTTCTTAATTAAAATTAATTAGTAGTTAGGTCTTCTTTTTATTTAACTATTTCATTATTTTTCTTAAGACATGACAAAAACATTTTTTTCAATCGCGAATAGGTCTAGTCAAGGGTCAAAACCCTAATCGCCCCGTATTTAATTCGCCGCGTGTTTATTATTTTTCCCAATATTTTTGTAACTGTTCATGGTTTGTAATAGTTAATTTAGGGCTTTTACTTATCGCTTTTTCCCCGGGTTTTTGGCTATTTAATTAATCCCCCTCCCCGAAGCCTTGTAATAGCGTAGATTTACTTTCTCGCATTTTTAATTCCCGCAAATATTTAACTGTCTAGATGCATGTTAATAGGATTGTATGACAAGAATGCATGACAAATTAATACGGTTAGAAAACCCTAATGTGCAAAGATTAAATAACTGAAAACAAATCACTCGCACATATCATTCTTAGGGTATACTCTCACTTCGGTTTCCATCGGTAAGCAATCATTAAGCATAGGGTGTCTTAGTGGTTGCCCTACAGTCTAAAAAGATCAAATGTCCCGTTCGAATGTTGCCTTGGAAATGTTGCCTCGAAAATGTTGCCTCGAATATGATCTTAAGACTCTAGGGTTACTACTAATGTGTCCTAACATTTCTTTAGTGATCGTACGTCCCTTTCGAATTGACCCTTACAAATTCCAACGACGGTGCTACCTATTTCTCAATAGTAGGATAGCGATGTCTAAATGAAACAAGAATAGAAACGATCTTTTTTTGAGTAGGTAGATGCTAGTAGCTATTTGCTCACATCAAAACTTTCACACTTACACATTTTAAAACAATTTTCAAAACAACTTTGTCACACCTTTGAGGACTGATACAAGGGTTATTACGAAGTAAAACATTTTCAAAAAACAAGCACACAAACACAAGCAATTTAAAAATGAACAAGTACCTAAGAGCCCATGGAAAACCATGGATAGAAAGGGTGCTAACACCTTCCCTTTCTATAATCTACCCCCTGTACTCAGAATATCTAGAAAAAGGATTTTTTCTGTACTTTTTTCCTTTCCGATTGGATGAAATAAAAGTCGGTGGCGACTCTTGCTTACCGCAACATTTTGCGAATAAAAAACGCAAAACACAAACCAGCGTCAAACAGTCGGTTCTGCCACCGTATCACAGAACTGGCGACTTTGTTGGGGAGTTAATAAGTGGGGTATACCTTAGGATCTAGTTCATCATAATTGCTTCTCTTGATTGCCTTGTTTGCTTTACTTTTAAGGGTGTTGTTTGGGGTTACTATAGATCCTACACCCGGATCTAGGGATACCATTTAAGTAAGTAGCAATAGACTGTGAGGGAACTGTACAACGTAGACCGATACGGTTGAAGCAGTAGCTACGTTGATGTGGCACTTTGGTTGGTACCGGTATCCCTTGTGGAGAAACGAGGAGAATACGGGGCCGCTGCATGGTGTCATTAAGCATCAACTGACCTTAGAACCTTTAATCGCCCAACTTGGCCATTAGAAAGTAGTGAGATAGCCGGCCTCGGTGTAGAGGTGAGAACTGGTTGATACTCGATGCTACACTCATTGAGACCATACTCTCAGAATAATTTCGGCCGCAAGCAAAGATTGTGTAAGCTGAAACCATGACCGATGGAGGATGGTCAGTGATATTGAGATCCTCTAGAACCCGGTTACTTTTTTCTAGGACAGGTTGAAACCAACTTAACTTCAAGAGGGTACTACCTTTGACCTCATGCAAGCCTTAAGCCTAAGGGCTTTGTGTGATTTGACTGTGTTTGCAATATTTGTGTTTGCTATACCTGTGGTTTATCATGACATCATGCATCATAACATGGCATTCATGCTTCATTACACTAACCATTTCAAAGACCAAGGAGATTTATCTTTGTTATGTTTTACAGATCATGGCTTTCGTGCGTCAAAATACCATCCGAGTCAACTTTGTGCAAATACCTGCCCAACTTAAAGAGTTAGCATCAAGAGTTTCTGAAACGTCTACTTTCATTAAGAGACACGGTCAACTTCTCAGCCTGGTTACTTCAAACCTTGATGAAGAGATGATGAGCGTACTATTTCAGTTCTTCGATCCCAAGCATCATTGCTTCACCTTTCCAGATTACGAGTTGGTACCCACCTTGGAAGAGTTCTCTCATCTATTGGGCATATCCATTCTTGAACAGGTACCCTTCACAGGTATGGAAGAGGTTCCTAAGCCAGAAGACATTGCCTCAGCTTTGCATTTAAAACGGGCCGATGTGGTATCCAATTGGGAAACTCGAAGCGGGGTCGAAGGTTTTCTAGCCAAATTTATGATAAACCAGGCTCAGCTATTCTGGGATGATTTGGATTTTCAGGCTTTTGAAGATGTCTTGGCTCTTCTTATCTATGGTTTAGTTCTCTTCCCTAATCCGGACTCCTTTGTAGATGTGAATGCTGTCAAGATTTTCCTCTCTCGCAACCATGTGCCTACCTTGCTTGGAGATATCTTGCATGCCCTACATAATCGTACTATGAGGAGAAGAGGGACTCTTATGTGCTGCATGTCGTTGCTGTCGAGGTGGTTTATTTCTCATCTCCCTAAGTCTGTGCTGAAGAACGAAGAAGTTTTGGGATGGTCGTACAGAATAATGTCACTTGCTCATACAGATATTCTTTGGTGTTCCCGGGCTATGGAAGACACCGTTGTTATTGACCGTTGTGGGGGATACCCTAATGTCCCATTGCTTGGAATCAGAGGAGGTATAACTTATAATCCTTTTCTAGCTTTGCGACAATTTGGTCGTGCTCGAAGAGATGGTCCCCATGAGTTACTTCTTGAGGACATTGTATTTGACTATAAGGAGGATGTTAAGGAGCATCGCCGGAGGTTCATACGAGCTTGGGGCATGGTAAACAGATCTGACCCCGAAGAGTTGGGACCGAAGACTTCCCTTCCTATGCAGCCTTACCTCCAATGGGTCCGATCTCGTGCCCAGAAGCTTATGATGCCTTACGCGGCCGTATTACAAGTGATTGTGGAGCCCACTAATGAAGAAGGTATTCCTTACACGGTTCTCTATCCTTACATGCCCACTGACCCTGGGGAGTTACATAGGTCTTGGATTCAGCTGAAGAATGAGCGGGATACCTACAGGGAGCAGTTCCATGAGCAGGAGAGGAAGGTTTTGAAGCTCACCAGGCAGCTCGAGGAAGAAAGAGTGATCAATGACTATATCAGCACAAAGAGAAAGTGTCCATGGGACTTTTGATTTTGCTTTTTCTAGTTTTAGATTTGTTTTATTTACTTCTTTGTAACGCCTTAAAGGCATTGTTGAACCTTTCAAATTTAAGCTAATAAAGTTTTGTTTATTTTTTGTTTTGCAAATTTAAATCTCCCAAAGTCTTTGAAATCATTACATGTGGATCCCATTATCATACACATCATTACAGGTACCACTACAGGTTTCTCATCTTCTTTTCTGTTTATTTCAGCAGAAATGTCTTTCGATCAAGCCATCAAAGATCTTCAGGCACAGAACGCCCAATTCCAACAGATGTTCATAAGTCTATCTAAAGGGCAAGAGGATCTGAAGATCCTTATTCTGAAAGAGAAGAAGAAGAAGAAGGTCGGTATTCTGAATATGGGTAGAAGATTCGGAGAAAGGTTGAAGCATCAAACTGATCTAACCTCTTCATCCAAGGACGTGGAGAACCAAGAAAGGGAAAAGGATCCTAGTCCTGCAGTTTCTGACAACGATACTGATTACGATGATGAGCAATATCCTCCTGCTAAGGATAGGTACAAGCAGCTAGAAGACCGTCTGAGGGCTATGGAGATTCAGAAAATACCTGGTTTGGATTTCGGAGAATTGGGACTGGTATCGGGAGTGGTCATCCCTCATAAGTTCAAAGCTCCGGTTTTTTCCAAGTACGATGGAGTATCCTGTCCAAAACTCCATCACCGCTCGTATGTCAGAAAAATTCAGCCCCACATAGCTGATAGAAATCCGTGGGTGCATTTCTTTCAAGATAGTCTGTCAGGGACTCAGCTTGAATGGTTCTACCAGTTGGAAGGAGCCAGTGTCCGAAACTGGGAAGATCTTGCTGATGCTTTCTACAAGCAGTATCAATACAACGCCGACCTTGCTCCTACTCGTACTCAGCTCCAGGGTATGTCCATGGGTGCATGTGATGGTTTTAAGGACTATGCTCAAAAGTGGAGAGACTTGGCTGGAAGAGTCCAACCCCCTTTTTCTGATAGGGAGTTGGTTGATATGTTTCTGGGGACGATATCTAGTCCGTTTTTCAATCACTTAATCGGCAGCTCGTCATCTGGTTTCACCGTGTTGATTTTAATTGGAGAAAGAGTAGAAGTTGGAATTCGCAATGTTAAAATATAGAAGGATGCCTCCTCGAGTTCGACTAAGAAGCCTTTCGCTGGTAAGAAGGAAGCTAGTGCAGTCTATAGCCCGAGGGGTCAAAACAGATCTGAACACCGTCAAACGGTAAATGCTGTAGTGATACCAAGACCCGCAGTTTCTCCATAATGCAACAATCAACAAAGGGTGGAAAGACCACAACGACAGTTTGCCCGCATCAACATGACTTTGGCTGAAGTTCTGCCTCATCTGTTAAAATCTAACTTGGCAACCTTGAGAGAGGCTCCCAAGAATCTGAATACTACCTCTCCCAGATACAATCCCAACGCGCGGTGCGCCTACCATTCTGAGAGTCCAGGCCATTATACAAATTATTGTTGGGCCCTGAGAAACAAAGTACAAGATTTTTTCGAAGCCAAGGAGATAGAGTTTGATGCTCCAGAAAAGCCGAATGTTATAACTGCTCCTATGCCCAAACATGGTCGTGGAGTTAATGTTGTTGACACGGATTTGTTTGTGAGCTCTGTTGAAGAAATTTCTACTCCTCTGATGACTGTTAAGAAGAATTTGTTATTGGCCAGTTTATTTCCGGGTTGTGGTAAAGGTTGCCACATGTATTTGATTCTACCTTCTGGTTGTCGTTTGTTGAAGTCATGTGTTCAGCGCCTGATGGATAATAAAGAGATTTTGTTCGAGAATACTGTAATCCATGTTGTTCCCGTTGAAGATGTTGCCATTATAACCATTTCCGCCAATCCTTCCAAAGTTTCCTCGAGAAAACCTGTTAGGATTACACCTGTTCAAAGAATTGCTCCGCTAATAATCATTGTTCCTGGTCCCATCCCTTACATCTCAGATAAGGTTGCCCATGGCATTACGGTGCTGACGTGTATTATCATGGCGTTAAGCAAGATCTGAAGAATGAAGAAGCTGATACTGATGTCAGTAATATTGTTGGGACTAGAAAAGTTACCCGAAGTGGAAGGGTTTTCTCTCTCGAGATTTCCCTGAATACTATCATCAAGCCTACTGTTATTCCAACTACTGCTCCAACCAGCACTCCTGACATTTCTTATGTTCCTACTCCAGTTAGGACACCTGCAACTATTCATGTTCTTACTCCAGTTATCACCCCTGCTGCTGAGCCATCTGAGAATCGGGGAAAAGAAATTATAGGTGAGCCTTCCCGGATAGAGGCACCTAAGAAAATCGTTATGGAAGCCTCTAAACAAGAAATAGAGGAAATACTGAAGATTATCAAGAAGAGAGACTACAGTATGGTCGAGCAGCTGGGGCAGACCCCGTCAAAGATCTTCATGTTGTCTTTGCTGTTATATTCTGAAGCCCATGCGAAGGCTTTGATTTCATTTCTCAAGACTGTGCATGTGCCACAGGAAACTTCAGCAGATCAGTTCAAAGATTGTGTGGCCAGCCTGACTGCTGACAATGGGCTAGGTTTTTCAGATGCGGATCTGACCCCTAAGGGGAGGAATCATAATGATGCTCTGCATGTCTCGATTGAGTGCAGGGGAACCACTATGGCTCATGTTCTAGTAGATACTGGGTCTTCGTTGAATGTTCTTCCAAAGAAAGCGTTGGACCATTTGGATTCTGAAGGTTTGACCTTAAAGCCTAGTAACATTGTGGTAAGGGCTTTTGACGGATCAAAAAGAATGGTGCACGGGGAGGTGGACATCCCTGTCAAAGTTTCTTTTTAGACATTTGGGTCCACCTTCTACATAATGGATATCAAGCCATCGTATTATTGCCTGCTAGGTCGTCCTTGGATCCATAGGACTGGGGCAGTTACTTCCACGCTCCATCAAATGCTGAAGTATCCGGTGGAGGGAAATATTGTCACAGTGCGAGGTGAAGAAGAATATATGGTGAGTCACCTCAATTCCTTCTGCTATGTAGAAATGGACGGGGAATCCATAGAAACTCCTTGTCAAAATTTCGAAGAGTTCCCTCAAGTCTTGGCATCAACTGAAGTGACTACCAGCAAACCTCCGCTGAAGATGGCTTCTCTCAAGGATACCAGGGTTGTAATTGAAGAAGGTGGGTGTACCAATTGGGGTCAGCTCCCTGATTTCACTCACAAAGCTGACAAATTTGGTTTGGGCTTTACTACAGGAGCTCAAAGGGCTGTTAGGAGCACGTGGGCTGGAAGACCTCCTATACACATCAGCAATCGGGGAGTTAATGCAATTGAGGACAGTGAAGAAGATTCAGACATCGACAGCTGGATTTACCCAACAACCAACGGTGGACTGAACAACTAGACGGCGAAGGACTTCATACCTATTTCTTTTATTCCGCAATAATTGACTTTTGTTTTAAGATTTGTAATAAATAGTTTGAAAATTTACAGCCCGATGCCCTGCCTAAGGCACCTTGGCTTTGTTTGTGAGGGCTTATTATTTGTCATTTCATATATCATTAATAAAGCATTAGACGTTTCTTGCATTACAAATTTTGCGCTCCTTGTTTTTCTTTTCTGTCTCTCACTTTATCAAAACAGTTATTCTCTTACACACAATTACGTATCATACTGCAGATTCATATCCAATCTGGATCCCATTGATAACAACTATGTTATTGCCAGTTATGACTTCAAAAATCCGATCAACCAAGTCGAGGATAAAGGTGAGGATGATTCTGAGGTGCCTGGAGAACTTGCTAGACTATTACAGCAAGAAGAAAGAGCCATACAGCCTCATGAAGAGCCAGTTGAGTCAGTTAATTTGGGTACAGAGGAAGACAGGAAAGAGGTTAAGATAGGTGCGAATCTAGAGCCTAGTGTCAAACAACGGTTAATACAGATGCTACGTGACTATGTTGAGATCTTCGCCCTGAGATGTCCGAGAAAATCAAGACAGAGGTCATGAAATAGTTCGACGCAGGATTCTTAGTTGTCACTTCTTATCCACAGTGGGTTGCCAACGTCGTTCCGATACCTAAGAAGGACGGTAAGGTACGGATGTGTGTGGACTATAGAGATCTGAACAAGGCAAGCCCCAAGGACGACTTCCCACTTCCTCACATTTATGTTCTAGTCGATAACACCGCGCATCACAAGATCTTCTCCTTTATGGATGGTTTTTCTGGCTACAACCAGATCAAGATGGCTCCTGAGAACATGGAGAAGACAACCTTTGTTACAAAGTGGGGCACCTTCTGTTACAAGGTAATGCCTTTTGGGTTGAAGAATGTTGGGGCAACGTATCAGCGCGCCATGGTCGCTTTGTTCCATGATATGATTCAACACGAGATTGAAGTTTATGTTGATGACATGATAGCCAGATCCCAGACCGAGGAAGAGCACCTTGATCATCTCCAGAAACTGTTTGACAGGTTAAAGACGTACAAGCTGAGGTTGAATCCGAACAAGTGTACCTTCGGGGTAAGGTCTGGTAAGCTTCTGGGTTTTGTCGTCAGTGATAAGGGTATTCAGGTGGACCCTGCAAAGGTAAAAGCCATACAAGAGATGTCGGTTCCCCTTACAGAAAAAGAAGTTAGAGGTTTCTTGGGACGTCTGAATTACATCGCCAGGTTCATTTCACATTTGACTGCTACTTGTGAGCCAATCTTCAAGCTCCTGAAGAAATATCAAGTGGTAAAGTGGAATGATGAATGCCATACCACTTTCAAAAGAATCAAAGAATACCTGGAAGAACCACCAATTCTGATGCCTCCAGTTGAAGGAAGACCTTTGATATTATACTTGACTGTGCTAGACAATTCAATGGTGTGTGTGTTGGGGCAGCATGACGAGTATGGTCGAAAAGAGCATGCAATTTATTACCTTATCAAAAGGTTTACCGACTGTGAGACCCGATACTCACTGCTCGAGAAAAAATTTTGCGCTTTGGCATGGGATGCTCGCCGACTGAGACAGTGTATGCTGACTCATACTACCTTGTTGATATCAAAGATGGATCCGATCAAGTATATTTTCGAGAAGCCCGCTCTCTCCGGAAGGATAGCAAGTTGGAAGATGATCTTAACTGAGTACGACATCCAATACACAACCCAAAAAGCAATCAAGGGGAGTGTATTGGTGGATCATTTGGCGCATCAGGTCGTGGATGAGTACCAGTCCATGAGTTTCGAGTTCCCGGATGAGAATATCATGTTGGTAACTGACTGCAAAGAACTTGGATCGGATGAAGGACCTGAGGAGGGATCCCGATGGTCCATGTATTTTTATGGAGCCTCGAACGTATTGGGTAATTGCATTGGCACTGTAATCATATCTCCTGAGGGTTGTCATACTCCGTTCACCGCCCGATTATGTTTTAACTGCACCAACAACATGGCGGAGTATGAAGCGTGTATCATGGGTCTTCATGCTGCTATTGACCTGAGGATTAAGTTCTTGAGTGTATTCGGAGATTCCGCTCTGGTGATAAGTCACATCAAAGGCGGGTGGGATACGAAGCACCCGAATCTTATTCCTTACAGAGAGTATGTATTGACTTTTCTCCCACACTTTGAGGAGATAACCTTTAAACACTTCCCACGAGAAGAGAATCAGTTAGCAGACGCGCTAGCTACCATGTCTTCTATGTTCAAAGTCAGGTGGGACAATGAAGCTCCCCAGATTGCCATTGAGAGGTTGGATGAACCCGCACATTGTTGTGACATTGAGACTGAAGAGGTAGCAGATAAACCCTGGTTTCACGAGGTAAAGAGGTATCTTAAGGCTCAAGAATATCCTGAGGGGGCATCTGTTAATGATAAGAAGTTTCTGAGAAGGTTCGCTACGAAGTTCTTCATCAGTAATGGAATTCTCTATAAGCGTAACCATGATTCAACCTTACTGCGGTGTGTAGGCAAGAGCGAGGCAGAAAGGATCATGGCAGAGTTACATGAAGGCACTTTTGGAACCCATTCTAGTGGACACACCATGGCTAAGAAAATCCTACGGGCAGGATACTACTGGTCCACTATGGAAGCCGATTGTTATCAGCACTCTTGAACCTGTCATAAGTGCTAAGTCTATGCTGATAAGGTGCATGTGCCTCCAATTCCCCTGAATGTTTTGACAGCTCCTTGACCCTTTGTAATGTGGGGCATCGACATGATTGGCGAGATCAGACCTACAGCGTCTAACGGGCATCGTTTCATTCTGGTAGCAATTGATTATTTTACAATGTGGGTTGAGGAAGCTTCCTTTGCTACAGTAACCAAGAACTTTGTGGCGCGGTTTATCCGACACAATCTAATCTGTCGATATGGTGTACCAGAGAGGATTATTACTGACAATGGTACAAATCTCAATAACACAATGATCATTGAGCTCTGCAGACAGTTCAAGATTCAGCATCATAACTCTTCTCCCTACCGGTCGAAGATGAATGGGGCTGTTGAATCAGCTAACAAGAACATCAAGAAGATTGTTCAGAAGATGACGGTGACATACAAAGACTGGCATGAGATGTTACCATTCGCTCTTCATGGGTACCGTACCTCAGCACGGACGTCGACAGGGGCAACACCCTACTCTTTGGTATATGGCATGGAGGCAGTCTTACCCATCGAAGTCCAAATACCCTCTCTCAGGATTATGAAGGATGCGAGTTTTAACGAAGACGACGGGATCCAAACTCGACTTGATCAGCTGAATCTAATCGATGAAAAGAGACTTACTGCCATTTGTCATGGTCAGACGTATCAAAAGAGAATGATCAAGGCTTTTAACAAGAAAGTCAGACGTCAAGAATATCAAGTCGAGGATCTAGTGATCAAACGCATCATACTACCACAAGGTGATCCCAGGGGTAAATGGACCCCCACATACGAAGGGCCATTTGTGGTTAAGAAACTTTTCTCGGGAGGAGCTATGATTCTAACCACCATGGATGGTGATGACCTTCCTCACCCCGTCAATGCAGACATAGTGAAAAGATATTATGCATAATCAAAGACCCGCTAGGTTGACTGGCCTAGGAAAAAATAAGGGCTTCCTGGAGAACCAAAAGGGTTCGGGCAAAAGTAAGGGATGAAAGTAAAAACAAACTGTACACCCGGTAGGTCGAAAACCTGAAAAGGCGACTTGGGCAAAAAAGGGTATCTCAGTGGAATGAAAACCCGAAAGGGAGGTCCAGGAAAAAATTAGGGATTGAAGCGTAACACTATGTCTCATTGGATCATTCGCAACCAGAACTCGATATCGACTATCATGCTCGGACGGTGCCACTCAATCTAATCCACCTTCGGCCAAGTAGCAAAGTGATGAGACGCTTGAAGATATAAAGGCAATAGAAGAGTTGGAACCCAATGGGATTGTTTTACATAGCTGTTTTTCTTTCTTTCACAAATCGTAATTTCTTTCGGCGGTGTTCTCTTACTAGGACATCAACCTCTTTGTACAAAAATGCCTATTACGGGCCAACTTCAAAAAAACCAATACAATTCATTTTCACAAGAAATCTCAATTTGTTTTTTTTTTCTGTTTTGTTTTGCAAGACCGTCTAATGATTCATTTTTGATATATGCATTTGAAAATAATTGTAGCTCATAAAAATTTACATAAGAAACAAAAGACAATTACTCGTAATTCCAGGGACAGGGAAAACAAGAAGTACCCAAACCTTACAGTTACTCTGCCCATGAAGTACCGGGATAGAGCCAGCTCGAGAACATGAGTAGTGATACATACACTACCCACATAGTGAAAAGTATCCAAAGACAATAATGGTAGCTTTCTCGAACAAGACAATACTCTCCCCAAGTAAGGTTCACAATGGCGAGTGAGTCAGTAAATTGTTCTCCAAGCAGAGTTTATTTCTCTTACAAGCAGAAATTCAATCTCCAACAGAATTCATTATCACCAGCAACGGAAATTTATCCCCAGCTGAGTTATTTCTCCAAGTCAGCAGATCTAGCAACAAAGTATCTCTTCTCCAACAGAGTTATTCCCCGCAGAGTTATCCTCAGACAGAGTCTCGTCCGGCAGAATATTTACCATCCAAGGGGCAAATCCCCAGCACAGTCATCTTTGTTCACCATCCCCAACAGAAGTAGAGGAACTATGGTACTTTATAGCAGTCAGGGATTTATTTTCCTGGATTCATATTATTACGTCAGCATTTCATGTTCATACATCATGACATGTGCATACATTACATATAACATAATCTCAGTTATTTTGAGAACATCATCATACAATGCATCTCATGCATCGCACATAACTAACCACGTATTTCTTTCAGAAAAGACAGTTATTATCGACAATTTCCAGCAGGTCCATGATCAACACTCGAAGCTAAACAGAGTAATCATCGGTGCAAATAAAGCAACCTTACCCAGGTTCCCTTTGCAGTTTTACCCAAACTCATTTCTAAGTAACCCTACTATCCAGGTTCCTTCCCACAACCCTATTATCCAGGCTTTCATCTCGAAGTAACCCTACTATCCAGGTTCCTTCTCACAGCCCTACTATCCAGGCTTTCATCTCGAAGTAACCCTACTATCCAGGTTCTTTGTCACAGCCCTACTATCCAGGCTTTCATATTGAGGTAACCCTACTATCCAGGTTCCTTCTCACAGCCCTACTATCCAGGCTTTCATGTCTAAGTAACCCTACTATCCAGGTTCCTTCTCACAGCCCTACTATCCCGACTTTCATTTCGAAGTAACCCTACTATCCAGGTTCCTTCTCATAGCCCTATTATCCAGGAATTCATCTCGAAGTAACCCTACTATCCAGGTTCCTTCTCACAGCCCTACTATTCAGGCTTTCATATCGAAGTAACCCTACTATCCAGATTCCTTCTCACAACCCTACTATCCAGGCTTTCATCTCGAAGCAACCCTACTATCCAGGTTCCTTCTCAAGCCCTACTATCCAGGATTTCATATCGAAGTAACCCTACCATCCAGGTTCCTTCTCACAGCCCTACCATCCAGGCTTTCATATCGAAATAACCCTACTATCAAGGTTCCTTCTTACAGCCCTACTATCCATGCTTTCATGTCGAAGTAACCCTACTATCCAGGTTCCTTCTCATAACCTTACTATCCGGGTTCTGCCTCTCTTATCCCCAGACAGCAGTCCACAACACTGTAAGACCAGGACCCGATCAAACACGATTGGTTTCGCATTTCCCCAGAAAGTTGTGGTGCAGCATATACTCCGACCAGATACACATTTCACTTCCGCTTCCCAAACCGGAATTATTCCCCGGTAGAGTAACGGACAACTGAAGACTCCTAAAACTCTATTTCTCCCAAGACAGTGACCAGCATTCCCCAGCGAAGTCCTCCTTGACAACAGGTATACAGGTTCTGGCAAAGGCATCTCTTATGCGATCAATATCCCCAGGATGGCATCTTTAAGCCCATCTCCTGCAATTCTCCGTCGCATCCAGGATGGCATCTTTAAGCCCATCCTGACAATCTTCAATCCTCGACCTCCAAATGGCATCTGTAATTCCATTCCCGATATCAAAAGTCAAGTATCACTTCATACGAGTGCAAAATTCTGGACACTCTAGTGTCCAATCATCTTCCACCTTCAGATCACGAAAGGTAGACAACCAATCTACATCTTCAAGTTTAAGAAGATTGAACAGGGGCGGCTATTGTACCCCAAAATTTTCCCTTCCATATTTCTCAACAAATGTCATGTGAGGTCCCCAAATTTCTCAAGGAAGTTCAAAAGTTGACCAGACAAACTCTCTCCTAAGGCAGTCTACCTCAAATTAGGGTTTCATTTTTCATCGGGATATATGAACCACAAAGGACTTAAATGCTCACCATTGTCCTAATATGTTCTCAAGATCATCCATGTCAAGTTTCAATCCTTGCAGAAGAAGTTTGCTCAGTCAATTGCTCAAATGCCTGGAAATCAACTATGGCCCACATACAGTCAAACTTTAAGATTTTTGGTCAACATCCTCATTTTGAAGTATTATTCATCATTTGACTAATGGTTGATCATGATTCCTCAAGGATTGCTCACAACTCATCAAAACCCAAAAGTTTCTAAATTAGGGTTTTGTAGGAAAAGTCAACTCAACTTTGACCAAGCATAACTTTCTCATACTTTATCATAAATGATCCATCCAAAGCTCATTTTGAATAGAATGCAACTCCCTACGATTCATTTTCAGCTCCCAAGTTCATAATATGCACTCACAAAAAGATATAAATTTTGACATTATAGGTCCTTTTAAAAAGTCAACAAAAAAACCTTTTGGGTCAAAGCTTCATACATGAACATGGAAGACTCAATTGAGATGATACCAAAAGGGTTGCTTAGGGGACATCCTAAGATTTCTAAAAAGTCCAAGAACACCTCTCTAGGGTCAAAATTGAGAGAGTTATGCATTGGCCAAGTTGACCTTTTTTGCAAAATTGCCAAAAGACAAATGTGCTTAAATTTACATTTTTTGTCAAATGGGCCTAGTTTTTCATTATTGAATCTTGCTTATGACATGGTCCACGATCCAAATCAGCACCCACGCACCTTTTGCTTTATTTATTTATTTTATTTTGATTTTTATCATTTAAAAGTAAAATTAAATAAAATAAATAGCAAAAAATATCAAAGATTTGTTTTGTGATCAGATTTTGGGTGGAATCAAATCCAATTATGCTGGAAAATCATATCCAAACGTGAAAAACAAATTGAACCAAAATTGGCATGATTTGGCTTGATATAGAAAGATATTATACAAAGATAAAGACCAAATCAAATCTTCATAATGGACCAAGATTCAGCTTGTTTTTGTTGACCTAATGTGTTGCATTACATATACATAACATAGCCAAGGCAAGAGAGAGAGAGAGAGAGAGGTTAGAGGTCGCGCAGAGCCAAGAGCAAAACTGAAAAAGTTCAAGAAAAGTGGTGATCCAATTTCCATCCTAGAGGCCAATCCAAGCTATTCTAACGATACCAACAAACTCCTGGACATCTCTAGAAGGGATCTCAATCAAGTGCAAGCCTTTTCACGCCTGGAATCGTAAGTACAGAGGCCACGGTTTGTCCCAAAATTTTGATTTTGATTTCATTGATTTACTCATCATTAGCACTTTTGATTCATATATTCTTGTTTATCATTGAGTTTGCAAGCTTTTGGTATTGTTTAATTGCATTTTTAGTACAGGAATCATGATACGCCATTGTTAGGGTTTCTTGGTTTATTTTAGGGCTTTGCAGTATAGGCTAAATTGGGCTTGGATTATGGTACCATGATACTCGTGAGGATGAGACGAGTTGATTGGTACCTTTGAATTTCATTTATATTCCTTGTAGATAATTTTTGAGATGAACAGGTCTGTAGCTACAGCGAAGCATCCGTAGGTAAAAGCCCGTTTGCCTAAAACGACAGTCTGGGGAAGAAGACGATGCGTGGCACTCACTGGTTGGGTGGTTTGAATTTTAGTGCATTTTCTGAATAGGTTATTGGTTTTTTATTATATTATTTTACTTCCATTATGTGAATAACAAAAACGCGTGGCTCAGTTGGCAAGCAGACATTGGAGTTGGATATAAGGGTCTGGGTTTGATCCCCAGGTCCCAAACTTTGTTCATATTATTTTATTTCATGAGATAAGGTACACCACAGGTCCTAACTTCCACCATATGCCACCAATATCTGGCCATCAAATTCATCAGCACTCCAGATCCAATGCCTTTCCATTGAAGGTCCATCATGCACCTCAAGTCAACATGTGCATCAGATCCAGCAAAGTCAAACGGGCTTGGATTATTTGGGCTCAGAATTTCAACAATACACCCCCATAATTGCTAGCACAGGCCCATAATTCTTTTCTTATTTCTTTTATTTTATTTAATTCTTTTAATATTTCTTTTATTTATTCTTAATTCACAAATTAATCTATTTTTTCATAAAAATCATAAAATCAATAATTCACAAAAAAATTAGAATTAGTTTTTTACTATTATTAAATTTAATTTAATTTAGTTTAACTTAGGGAAACTTTAATTTATTTTCACAATTAAAATAAAATTAGAAAATTAGGTTAACTCTTGTTTTATTTTTTCTCTTTTTCCCAAATACATAAAATACAAAAAAATAGGTTTTTTAGATTGAATTAATTTATTTTTTCTTAATTAAAATTAATTAGTAGTTAGGTCTTCTTTTTATTTAACTATTTCATTATTTTTCTTAAGACATGACAAAAACATTTTTTTCAATCGCGAATAGGTCTAGTCAAGGGTCAAAACCCTAATCGCCCCGTATTTAATTCGCCGCGCGTTTATTATTTTTGCCAATATTTTTGTAATTGTTCATGGTTTGTAATAGTTAATTTAGGGCTTTTACTTATCGCTTTTTCCCCGGGTTTTTGGCTATTTAATTAATCCCCCTCCCCGAAGCCTTGTAATAGCATAGATTTACTTTCTCGCATTTTTAATTCCCGCAAATATTTAACTGTCTAGATGCATGTTAATAGGATTGTATGACAAGAATGAATGACAAATTAATACGGTTAGAAAACCCTAATGTGCAAAGATTAAATAACTGAAAACAAATCACTCGCACATATCATTCTTAGGGTATACTCTCACTTCGGTTTCCATCGGTAAGCAATCATTAAGCATAGGGTGTCTTAGTGGTTGCCCTCCAGTCTAAAAAGATCAAATGTCCCGTTCAAATGTTGCCTTGGAAATGTTGCCTCGAATATGATCTTAAGACTCTAGGGTTACTACTAATGTGTCCTAACATTTCTTTAGTGATCGTACGTCCCTTTCGAATTGACCCTTACAAATTCCAACGACGGTGCTACCTATTTCTCAATAGTAGGATAGCGATGTCTAAAGGAAACAAGAATAGAAACGATCTTTTTTTGAGTAGGTAGATGCTAGTAGGTATTTGCTCACATCAAAACTTTCACACTTACACATTTTAAAACAATTTTCAAAACAACTTCGTTACACCTTTGAGGACTGATACAAGGGTTATCACGAAGTAAAACATTTTCAAAAAACAAGCACACAAACACAAGCAATTTAAAAATGAGCAAGTACCTAAGAGCCCATGGAAAACCATGGATAGAAAGGGTGCTAACACCTTCCCTTTCTATAATCTACCCCCCGTACTCAGAATATCTCGAAAAATGATTTTTTTTCTGTACTTTTTTCCTTTCCGATTGGATGAAATAAAAGTCGGTGGCGACTCTTGCTTACTGCAACATTTTGCAAATAAAAAACGCAAAATGCAAACCAGCGTCAAACAGTTGGTTATGCCACCGTATCACAGAACTGGCGACTTTGTTGGGGAGTTAATAAGTGGGGTATACCTTAGGATCTAGTTCGTCATAATTGCTTCTCTTGATTGCCTTGTTTGCTTTACTTTTAAGGGTGTTGTTTGGGGTTACTATAGATCCTACACTCGGATCTGGGGATACCTTTTAGGTAAGTAGCAATAGACTGTGAGGGAATTGTACAGCATAGACCGATACGGTTGAAGCAGTAGCTACGTTGATGTGGCACTTTGGTTGGTACCGGTATCCCTTGTGGAGAAACGAGGAGAATACGGGGCCGCTGCGTGGTGTCATTAAGCATCAACTGACCTTAGAACCTTTAATCGCCCAACTTGGCCATTAGAAAGTAGTGAGATAGCCGACCTCGGTGTAGAGGTGAGAACTGGTTGATACTCGATGCTACACTCATTGAGACCATACTTTCAGAATAATTTCGGCCACAAGAAAAGATTGCGTAAGCTGAAATCATGACCGATGGAGGATGGTCAGTGATATTGAGATCCTCTAGAACCCGGTTACTTTTTTCTAGGACAGGTTGAAACCAACTTAACTTCAATAGGGTACTACCTTTGACCTCATGCAAGCCTTAAGCCTAAGGGCTTTGTGTGATTTGACTGTGTTTGCAATATTTGTATTTGCTATACCTGTGGTTTATCATGACATCATGCATCATAACATGGCATTCATGCTTCATTACACTAACCATTTCAAAGACCAAGGAGATTTATCTTTGTTCTGTTTTGTAGATCATGGCTTTCGTGCGTTAAAATACCATCCGAGTCAACTTTGTGCAAATACCTGCCCAACTTAAAGAGTTAGCATCAAGAGTTTCTGAAACGTCTACTTTCATTAAGAGACACGGTCAACTTCTCAGCCTGGTTACTTCAAACCTTGATGAAGAGATGATGAGCGTACTATTTCAGTTCTTCGATCCCAAGCATCATTGCTTCACCTTTCCAGATTACGAGTTGGTACCCACCTTGGAAGAGTTCTCTCATCTATTGGGCATATCCATTCTTGAACAGGTACCCTTCACAGGTATGGAAGAGGTTCCTAAGCCAGAAGACATTGCCTCAGCTTTGCATTTAAAACGGGCCGATGTGGTATCCAATTGGGAAACTCGAAGCGGGGTCGAAGGTTTTCTAGCCAAATTTATGATAAACCAGGCTCAGCTATTCTGGGATGATTTGGATTTTCAGGCTTTTGAAGATGTCTTGGCTCTTCTTATCTATGGTTTAGTTCTCTTCCCTAATCCGGACTCCTTTGTAGATGTGAATGCTGTCAAGATTTTCCTCTCTCGCAACCCTGTGCCTACCTTGCTTGGAGATATCTTGCATGCCCTACATACTCGTACTATGAGGAGAAGAGGGACTCTTATGTGCTGCATGTCGTTGCTGTCGAGGTGGTTTATTTCTTATCTCCCTAAGTCTGTGTTGAAGAATGAAGAAGGTTTGGGTTGGTCGTACAGAATAATTTCACTTGCTCATACAGATATTCTTAAGTGTTCCTGGGCTATGGAAGACACCATTGTTATTGACCGCTGTGGGGGATACCCTAATGTCCCATTGCTTGGAATCAGAGGAGGTATAACTTATAATCCTTGTCTAGCTTTGCGACAATTTAGTCGTGCTCGAAGAGATGGTCCCCATGAGTTACTTCTTGAGGACATTATATTTGACTATAAGGAGGATGTTAAGGAGCGTCGTCGGAGGTTCATACGAGCTTGGGGCATGGTAAACAGATCTGACCCCGAAGAGTTGGGACCGAAGACTTCCCTTCCTATGCAGCCTTACCTCCAATGGGTCCGAGCTCGTGCCCAGAAGCTTATGATGCCTTACGCGGCCGTATTACCAGTGATTGTGGAGCCCACTAATTAAGAAGGTATTCCTTACACGGTTCTCTATCCTTACATGCCCATTGACCCTGGGGAGTTACATAGGTCTTGGATTCAGCTGAAGAATGAGTGGGATACCTACAGGGAGCAATTCCATGAGCAGGAGAGGAAGGTTTGGAAGCTCACCAAGCAGCTCGAGGAAGAAAAAGTGATCAATGACTATATCAGCACAAAGAGAAAGTGTCCATGGGACTTTTGATTTTGCTTTTTCTAGTTTTAGATTTGTTTTATTTACTTCTTTGTAACGCCTTAAAGGCATTGTTGAACCTTTCAAATTTAAGCCAATAAAGTTTTGTTTATTTTTTGTTTTGCAAATTTAAATCTCCCAAAGTCTTTGAAATCATTACATGTGCATCCCATTATCATACACATCATTACAGGTACCACTACAGGTTTCTCATCTTCTTTGCTGTTTATTTCAGCAGAAATGTCTTTCGATCAAGCCATCAAAGATCTTCAGGCACAGAACGCCCAATTCCAACAGATGTTCATAAGTCTATCTAAAGGGCAAGAGGATATGAAGATCCTTATTCTGAAAGAGAAGAAGAAGAAGAAGGTCGGTATTCTGAATATGGGTAGAAGATTCGGAGAAAGGTTGAAGCATCAAACTGATCTAACCTCTTCATCCAAGGACGTGGAGAACCAAGAAAGGGAAAAGGACCCTAGTCCTGCAGTTTCTGACAACGATACTGATTACGATAATGAGCAATATCCTCCTGCTGAGGATAGGTACAAGCAGCTAGAAGACCGTCTGAGGGTTATGGAGATTCAAAAAATACCTGGTTTGGATTTCAGAGAATTGGGACTGGTATCGGGAGTGGTCATCCCTCATAAGTTCAAAGCTCCGGTTTTTTCCAAGTACGATGGAGTATCCTGTCCAAAACTCCATCACCGCTCGTATGTCAGAAAAATTCAGCCCCACACAGCTGATAGAAATCCGTGGGTGCATTTCTTTTAAGATAGTCTGTCAGGGACTCAGCTTGAATGGTTCTACCAGTTGGAAGGAGCCAGTGTCCGAAACTGGGAAGATCTTGTCGCTGCTTTCTACAAGAAGTATCAGTACAACGCCGACCTTGCTCCTACTCGTACTCAGCTCCAGGGTATGTCCATGGGTGCATGTAAAGGTTTTAAGGACTATGCTTAAAAGTGGAGAGACTTGGCTGGAAGAGTCCAACCCCCTTTTTCTGATAGGGAGTTGGTTGATATGTTTCTGGGGACGCTATCTGGTCCGTTTTTCAATCACTTAATCAGCAACTCATCATCTGGTTTCACCGAGTTGATTTTAACTGGATAAAAAGTAGAAGCTGGAATTTGCAATGTTAAAATATAGAAGGATGCCTCCTCGAGTTCGACTAAGAAGCCTTTCGCTGGTAAGAAGGAAGCTAGTGCAGTCTATAGCTCGAGGGGCCAAAACAGATCTGAACACCGTCAAACGGTAAATGCTGTAGTGATACCAAGACCCGCAGTTTCTCCATAATACAACAATCAACAAAGGGTGGAAAGACCACAACGGCAGTTTACCCGCACCAACATGACTTTGGCTGAAGTTCTGCCTCATCTGTTAAAATCTAACTTGGCAACCTTGAGAGAGGCTCCCAAGAATCTGAATACTACCTCTCCCAGATACAATCCCAACGCGCGGTGCGCCTACCATTCTGAGAGTCCAAGCCATTATACAAATTATTGTTGGGCCCTGAGAAACAAAGTACAAGATTTGCTCGAAGCCAAGGAGATAGAGTTTGATGCTCTAGAAAAGCCGAATGTTATAACTGCTCCCATGCCCAAACATGGTCGTGGAGTTAATGTTGTTGACACAGATTTGTTTGTGAGCTCTGTTGAAGAAATTTCTACTCCTCTGATGACTGTTAAGAAGAATTTGTTATTGGCCAGTTTATTTCCGGGTTGTGGTAAAGGTTGCCACATGTGTTCGATTCTACCTTATGGTTGCTGTTTGTTGAAGTCCGGTGTTCAGCGCCTGATGGATAATAAAGAGATTTTGTTCGAGAATACTGTGATCCATGTTGTTCCCGTTGAAGATGTTGCCATTATAACCATTTCCGCTGATCCTTCCAAGGTTTCCTCGAGAAAACCTGTTAGGATTACACCTGTTCAAAGAATTGCTCCGCTAATAATCATTGTTCCTGGTCCCATCCCTTACATCTCAGATAAGGTTGCCCATGGCATTACGGTGCTGACGTGTATTATCATGGCGTTAAGTAAGATCTGAAGAATGAAGAAGCTGATACTGATGTCAGTAATATTGTCGGGACTAGAAAAGTTACCCGAAGTGGAAGGGTCTTCTCTCCCGAGATTTCCCTGAAGACTATCATCAAGCCTACTGTTATTCCAACTACTGCTCCAACCAGCACTCCTGACATTTCTCATGTTCCTACTCTAGTTAGTACACCTGCAACTATTCATGTTCTTACTCCAGTTATCACCCCTGCTGCTGAGCCATCTGAGACTCGGGGAAAAGAAATTATAGGTGAGCCTTCCTGGACAGAGGCACCTAAGAAAATCGTTGTGGAAGCCTCTAAACAAGAAATAGAGGAAATACTGAAGATTATCAAGAAGAGAGACTACAATATGGTCGAGCAGCTGGGGCAGACCCCGTCAAAGATCTTCATGTTATCTTTGCTGTTATATTCTGAAGCCCATGTGAAGGCTTTGATTGCATTTCTCAAGACTGCGCATGTGCCACAGGAAACTTCAGCAGATCAGTTCAAAGATTGTGTGGCCAGCCTGACTGCTGACAATGGGCTAGGTTTTTTAGATGCGGATCTGACCCCTAAGGGGAGGAATCATAATGATGCTCTGCATGTCTCGATTGAGTGCATGGGCACCACTATGGCTCATGTTCTAGTAGATACTGGGTCTTCGTTGAATGTTCTTCCAAAGAAAGCGTTGGACCATTTGGATTGTGAAGGTTTGACCTTAAAGCCTAGTAACATTGTAGTAAGGGCTTTTGACGGATCAAAAAGAATGGTGCACGGGGAGGTGGACATCCCTGTCAAAGTTGCTTTTCAGACTTTTGGGTCCACCTTCTACGTAATGGATATCAAGCCATTGTATTATTGCCTGCTAAGTCGTCCTTGGATCCATAGGACTGGGGCAGTTACTTCCACGCTCCATCAAATGCTGAAGTATCCGGTGGAGGGAAAGATTGTCACAGTGCGAGGTGAAGAAGAATATATGGTGAGTCACCTCAATTCCTTCCGCTACTTAGAAATGGACAGGGAATCCATAGAAACTCCTTGTCAAAATTTCGAAGAGGTCCCTCGGGTCTTGGCATCAACTGAAGTGACTACCGGCAAACCTCCGCTGAAGATGGCTTCTCTCAAGGATACCAGGGCTGTAATTGAAGAAGGTGGGTGTACCAATTGGGGTCAGCTCCCTGATTTCACTCACAAAGCTGACAAATTTGGTTTGGGCTTTACTACAGGAGCTCAAAGGGCTGTTAGGAGTGCACGGGCTGGAAGACCTCCTCTACACATCAGTAATTGGGGAGTTAATGCAATTGAGGACAGTGAAGAAGATTCAGACATCGACAGCTGGATCTACCCAACAACCAACGGTGGACTGAACAACTGGACGGCGAAGGACTTCATACCTGTTTCTTTTATTCCGCAGTAATTGACTTTTGTTTTAAGATTTGTAAAAAATAGTTTGAAAATTTACAGCCCGATGCCTTGCCTAAGGCACCTTGGCTTTGTTTGTGAGGGCTTATTATTTGTCATTTCATATATCATTAATAAAGCATTGAACATTTCTTGCATTACAAATTTTGCGCTCCTTGTTTTTCTTTTCTGTCTCTCACTTTATCAAAACAGCTATTCTCTTACACACAATTACGTATCATACTGCAGATTCATATCCACTCTGGATCCCATTGATAATAACTATGCTATATCCAGTTATGACTTCAAAAATCCGATCAACCAAGCTGAGGACGAAGGTGAGGATGATTCTGAGGTGCCTGGAGAACTTTCTAGACTATTACAGCAAGAAGAAAGGGCCACATAGCCTCATGAAGAGCCAGTTGAGTCAGTGAATTTGGGTACAGAGGAAGACAGGAAAGAGGTTAAGATAGGTGTGAATCTAGAGCCTAGTGTCAAACAACGGTTAATACAGATGCTACGCGACTATGTTGAGATCTTCGCCCTGAGATGTCTGAGAAAATCAAGACAAAGGTCATGAAATAGTTCAATGCAGGATTCTTAGTTGTCACTTCTTATCCACAGTGGGTTGCCAACGTCCTTCCGTTACCTAAGAAGTACGGTAAGGTACGGATGTGTGTAGACTATAGAGATCTGAACAAGGCAAGCCCCAAGGACGACTTCCCACTTCCTAACATTTATGTTCTAGTCGACAACACCGTGCATCACAAGATCTTCTCCTTTATGGATGGTTTTTCTGGCTACAACCAGATCAAGAAGGCTCCTGAGGACATGGAGAAGACAACCTTCGTTACAAAGTGGGGAACCTTCTGTTACAAGGTAATGCCTTTTGGGTTGAAGAATGTTGGGGCAACGTATCAGCGCGCCATGGTCGCTTTGTTCCATGATATGATTCAACATGATATTGAGGTTTATGTTGATGACATGATAGCTAGATCCCAGACCGAGGAAGAGCACCTTGATCATCTCCAGAAACTGTTTGACAGGTTAAAGACGTACAAGCTGAGGTTGAATCCGAACAAGTGTACCTTCGGGGTAAGGTCTGGTAAGCTTCTGGGTTTTGTCGTCAGTGATAAGGGTATTCAGGTGGACCCTGCAAAGGTAAAAGCCATACAAGAGATGCCGGTTCCCCTCACATAAAAAGAAGTTAGAGGTTTCTTGGGACGTCTGAATTGCATTGCCAGGTTCATTTCACATCTGACTGCTACTTGTGAGCCAATCTTCAAGCTCCTGAAGAAAGATCAAGTGGTAAAGTGGAATGATGAATGCCATACCACTTTTGAAAGAATCAAAGAATACCTGCAAGAACCACCAATTCGGATGCCTCCAGTTGAAGGAAGACCTTTCATATTATACTTGACTGTGTTAGACAATTCAATGGGGTGTGTGATGGGGCAGCATGACGAGTATAGTCGAAAAGAGCATGCAATTTATTACCTTATCAAAAAGTTTACCGACTGTGAGACCCGATACTCACTGCTCGAGAAAAAATTTTGCGCTTTGGCATGGGATGCTCGCCGACTGAGACAGTGTATGCTGACTCATACTACCTTGTTGATATCAAAGATGGATCCGATCAAGTATATTTTCGAGAAGCCCGCTCTCTCCGGAAGGATAGCAAGTTGGAAGATGATCTTAACTGAGTACGACATCCAATACACAACCCAAAAAGCAATC
Organism: Vicia faba; assembly: GCA_948472305.1. Classification (NCBI taxonomy): domain Eukaryota; kingdom Viridiplantae; phylum Streptophyta; class Magnoliopsida; order Fabales; family Fabaceae; genus Vicia; species Vicia faba. The sequence continues at coordinate 819,282,593 of OX451736.1, forward strand.
AAGGGGAGTGTATTGGCGGATCATTTGGCGCATCAGGTCGTGGATGACTACCAGTCCATGAGTTTCGAGTTCCCGGATGAGAATATCATGTTGGTAACTGACTGCGAAGAACCTGGATCGGATGAAGGACCTGAGGAGGGATCCCGATGGTCTATGTATTTTAATGGAGCCTTGAACGTATTGGGTAATTGCATTGGCACTGTAATCATATTTCCTGAGGGTTGTCATACTTCGTTCACCGCCCGATTATGTTTTAACTGCACCAACAACATGGCGGAGTATGAAGCGTGTATCATGGGTCTTCATGCTGCTATTGACCTGATGATTAAGTTCTTGAGTGTATTCGGAGATTCCACTCTGGTGGTAAGTCAGATCAAAGGCGGGTGGGATACGAAGCACCCGAATCTTATTCCTTACAGAGAGTATGTATTGACTTTTCTCCCATACTTTGAGGAGATAACCTTTGAACACTTCCCACGAGAAGAGAATCAGTTAGCAGAAGCACTAGCCACCATGTCTTCTATGTTCAAAGTCAGGTGGGACAATGAAGCTCCCCAGATTGCCATTGAGAGGTTGGATGAACCCGCACATTGCTGTGACATTGAGACTGAAGAGGTAGCAGATAAACCCTGGTTTCACGAGGTAAAGAGGTATCTTAAGGCTCAAGAATATCCCGAGGGGGCATCTGTTAATGATAAGAAGTTTCTGAGAAGGTTCGCTACGAAGTTCTTCATCAGTAATGGAATTCTCTATAAGCGTAACCATGATTCAACCTTACTGCGGTGTGTAGACAAGAGCGAGGCAGAAAGGATCATGGCAGAGTTACATGAAGGCACTTTTGGAACCCATTCTAGTGGACACACCATGGCTAAGAAAATCCTACGGGCAGGATACTACTGGTCCACTATGGAAGCCGATTGTTATCAGCACTCTTGAACCTGTCATAAGTGCCAAGTCTATGCTGATAAGGTGCATGTGCTTCTAGTTCCCCTGAATATTTTGACAGCTCCTTGGCCCTTTGCAATGTGGGGCATCGACATGATTGGCGAGATCAGACCTACTGTGTCTAACGGGCATCATTTCATTATGGTAGCAATTGATTATTTTACAATGTGGGTTGAGGAAGCTTCCTTTGCTAAAGTAACCAAGAACTTCGTGGCACGGTTTATCCGACACAATCTGATATGTCGATATGGTGTACCAGAGAGGATTATTACTGAAAATGGTACAAATCTCAATAACACAATGATCATTGAGCTCTACAGAGAGTTCAAGATTCAGCATCATAACTCTTCTCCCTACCGGTCGAAGATGAATGGGGTTATTGAATCAGCTAACAAGAACATCAAGAAGATTGTGCAGAAGATGACGGTGACATACAAAGACTGGCACGAGATGTTACCATTTGCTCTTCATGGGTACCGTACCTCAGCACGGACGTCGACAGGGGCAACACCCTACTCTTTGGTATATGGCATTGAGGCAGTCTTACCCATCGAAGTCCAAATACCCTCTCTCAGGATTATGAAGGATGCGAGTTTGAACGAAGACGACGGGATCCAAACTCGACTTGATCAGCTGAATCTAATCGATGAAAAGAGACTTACTGCCATTTGTCATGGTCAGACGTATCAAAAGCGAATGATCAAGGCTTTTAACAAGAAAGTCAGACGTCAAGAATATCAAGTCGAGGATCTAGTGATCAAACGCATCATACTACCACAAGGTGATCCCAGGGGTAAATGGACCCCCACATACGAAGGGCCATTTGTGGTTAAGAACATTTTCTCGGGAGGAGCTATGATTCTAACCACCATGGATGGTGATGACCTTCCTCACCCCGTCAATGCAGACATAGTTAAAAGATATTATGCATAATCAAAGACCCGCTAGGTTGACTGGCCTAGGAAAAAATAAGGGCTTCCTGGAGAACCAAAAGGGTTCGGGCAAAAGTAAGGGATGAAAGTAAAAACAAACTGTACACCCGGCAGGTCGAAAACCTGAAAAGGCGACTTGGGCAAAAAAGGGTATCTCGGTGGAATGAAAACCCGAAAGGGAGGTCCAGGAAAAAATTAGGGATTGAAGCGTAACACTATGTCTCATTGGATCATTTGCAACCAGAACTCGATATCGACTATCATGCCCGGACGGTGCCACTCAATCTAATCCACCTTCGGCCAAGTAGCAAAGTGATGAGACGCTTGAAGATATAAAGGCAATAGAAGAGTTGGAACCCAATGGGATTGTTTTACATAGCTGTTTTTCTTTCTTTCACAAATCGTAATTTCTTTCGGCGGTGTTCTCTTACTAGGACGTCAACCTCTTTGTACAAAAATGCCTATTACGGGCCAACTTCAAAAAAACCAATACAATTCATTTTCACAAGAAATCTCAATTTTTTTTTTCTGTTTTGTTTTGCAAGACCGTCTAATGATTCATTTTTGATATATGCATTTGAAAATAATTGTTGCTCATAAAAATTTACATAAGAAACAAAAGACAATTACTCGTAATTCCAGGGACAGGGAAAACAAGAAGTACCCAAACCTTACAGTTACTCTGCCCATGAAGTACCGGGATAGAGCCAGCTCGAGAACATGAGTAGTGATACATACACTACCCACATAGTGAAAAGTATCCAAAGACAATAATGGTAGCTTTCTCGAACAGGACAATACTCTCCCCAAGTAAGGTTCACAATGGCGAGTGAGTCAGTAAATTGTTCTCCAAGCAGAGTTTATTTCTCTTACAAGCAGAAATTCAATCTCCAACAGAATTCATTATCACCAGCAACGGAAATTTATCCCCAGCTGAGTTATTTCTCCAAGTCAGCAGATCTAGCAACAAAGTATCTCTTCTCCAACAGAGTTATTCCTTGCAGAGTTATCCTCAGACAGAGTCTCGTCCGGCAGAATATTTACCAGCCAAGGGGCAAATCCCCAGCACAGTCATCTTTGTTCACCATCCCCAACAGAAGTAGAGGAACTATGGTACTTTATAGCAGTCAGGGATTTATTGTCATGGATTCATATTATTACGTCAGCATTTCATGTTCATACATCATGACATGTGCATACATTACATATAACATAATCTCAGTTATTTTGAGAACATCATCATACAATGCATCTCATGCATCGCACATAACTAACCACGTATTTCTTTCAGAAAAGACAGTTATTATCGACAATTTCCAGCAGGTCCATGATCAACACTCGAAGCTAAACAGAGTAATCATCGGTGCAAATAAAGCAACCTTACCCAGGTTCCCTTTGCAGTTTTACCCAAACTCATTTCGAAGTAACCCTACTATCTAGGTTCCTTCCCACAACCCTATTATCCAGGCTTTCATCTCGAAGTAACCCTACTATCCAGGTTCCTTCTCACAGCCCTACTATCCAGACTTTCATCTCGAAGTAACCCTACTATCCAAGTTCCTTGTCACAACCCTACTATCCAGGCTTTCATATCGAGGTAACCCTACTATCAAGGTTCCTTCTCACAGCCCTACTATCCAGGCTTTCATGTCGAAGTAACCCTACTATCCAGGTTCCTTCTTACAGCCCTACTATCCCGACTTTCATTTCGAAGTAACCCTACTATCCAGGTTCCTTCTCATAGCCCTATTATTCAGGCATTCATCTCGAAGTAACCCTACTATCCAGGTTCCTTCTCACAACCCTACTATTCAGGCTTTCATATTAAAGTAACCCTACTATCCAGGTTCCTTCTCACAACCCTACTATCCAGGCTTTCATCTCGAAGCAACCCTACTATCCAGGTTCCTTCTCAAGCCCTACTATCCAGGATTTCATATCGAAGTAACCCTACCATCCAGGTTCCTTCTCACAGCCCTACCATCCAGGCTTTCATATCGAAATAACCCTACTATCAAGGTTCCTTCTTACAGCCCTACTATCCATGCTTTCATGTCGAAGTAACCCTACTATCCAGGTTCCTTCTCATAACCTTACTATCCGGGTTCTGCCTCTCTTATCTCCAGACAGCAGTCCACAACACTGTAAGACCAGGACCTGATCAAACACGATTGGTTTCGCATTTCCCCAGAAAGTTGCGGTGCAGCATATACTCCGACCAGATACAAATTTCACTTCCGCTTCCCAAACCGGAATTATTCCCCGGTAGAGTAACGGACAACTGAAGACTCCTAAAACTCTATTTCTCCCAAGACAGAGACCATCATTCCCCAGCGAAGTCCTCCATGACAACAGGTATACAGGTTCTCACAAAGGCATCTCTTATGCGATCAACATCCCCAAGATGGCATCTTTAAGCCCATCTCCTGCAATTCTCCGTCGCATCCAGGATGGCATCTTTAAGCCCATCCCCGACAATCTTCAATCCTCGACCTCCAAATGGCATCTGTAATTCCATTCTCGATATCAAAAGTCAAGTATCACTTCATGCGAGTGCAAATTTATGGACGCGCTAGTGTCCAATCATCTTCCACCTTCAGATCATGAAAGGTAGACAACCAATCTACATCTTTAGGTTTAAGAAGATTGAACAGGGGCAGCTATTGTACCCCAAAATTTTCCCTTCCATATTTCTCAACAAATGTCATGTGAGATCCCCAAATTTCTCAAGAAAGTTCAAAAGTTGACCAGACAAACTCTCTCCTAAGGCAGTCTACCTCAAATTAGGGTTTCATTTTTCATCAGGATATATGAACCACAAAGGACTTAAATGCTCACCATTGTCCTAATATGTTCTCAAGATCATCCATGTGAAGTTTCAAGCCTTGCAGATGAAGTTTGCTCAGTCAATTGCTCAAATGCCTGGAAATCAACTATGGCCCACATACAGTCAAACTTCAAGATTTTTGGTCAACATCCTAATTTTGAAGTATTATTCATCATTTGACCAAGGGTTGATCATGATTCCTCAAGGATTTTTCACAATTCATCAAAACCCAAAAGTTGCTAAATTAAGGTTTTGTAGGAAAAGTCAACTCAACTTTGACCAAGCATAACTTTCTCATACTTTATCAGAAATGACCCATCCAAAGCTCATTTTGAAGAGCATGCAACTCCCTACGATTCAACCTCAGCTCCAAAGTTCAGAATATGCACTCACAAAAAGATATAAATTTTGACATTATAGGTCCTTTTGAAAAGTCAACAAAAACACCTTTTGGGTCAAAGCTTCATACATGAACATGGAAGACTCAATTGAGATGATACCAAAAGGGTTGCTTAGGGGACATCCTAAGCTTTCTAAAAAGTCCAAGAAAACCTCTCTAGGGTTAAAATTGAGAGAGTTATGCATTGGTCAAGTTGACCTTTTTTGCAAAATTGCCAAAAGACAAATGTGCTTAAATTTACATTTTTTGTCAAATGGGCCTAGTTTTTCATGATTGAATCTTGCTTATGACATGGTCCACAATCTAAATCAGCAGGCACACACCTTTTTCTTTATTTATTTATTTTATTTTGATTTTTATCATTTAAAAGTAAAATTAAATCAAATAAATAGCAAAAAAATATCAAAGATTTGTTTTGTGATCATATTTTGGGTGGAATCAAATCCAATTATGCTGGCAAATCATATCCAAAACGTGAAAAACAAATTGAACCAAAATTGGCATGATTTGGCTTGATATAGAAAGATATTATACAAAGATAAAGACCAAATCAAATCTTCATAATGGACCAAGATTCAGCTTGTTTTTGTTGACCTAATGTGTTGCATTACATATACATAACATAGCCAAGGCAAGAGAGAGAGGTTAGAGGTCGCGCAGAGCCAAGAGCAAAACTGAAAAAGTTCAAGAAAAGTGGTGATCCAATTTCCATCCTAGAGGCCAATCCAAGCCATTCTAACGATACCAACAAACTCCTGGACATCTCCAGAAGGGATCTCAATCAAGTGCAAGCCTTTTCACGCCTGGAATCGTAAGTACAGAGGCCACGGTTTGTCCCAAAATTTTGATTTTGATTTCATTGATTTACTCATCATTAGCACGTTTGATTCATATATTCTTGTTTATCACTGAGTTTGCAAGTTTTTGGTATTGTTTAATTGCATTTTTAGTACAGGAATCATGATACGCCATTGTTAGAGTTTCTTGGTTTGTTTTAGGGCTTTGCAGTATAGGCTAAATTGGGCTTGGATTATGGTACCATGATACTGGTGAGGATGATACGAGTTGATTGGTACCTTTGAATTTCATTTGTATTGCTTTTATAGAATTTTTGAGATGAACAGGTCTGTAGCTTCAGCGAAGCATCCGTAGGTAAAAGCTCGTTTTCCTAAAACGACTGTCTGGGGAAGAAGACGATGCGTGTCACTCACTGGTTGGGTGGTTTGAATTTTGGAGCTTTTTCTGAATACGTTATTGGTTTTTGATTATATTATTTTACTTCCATTATGTGAATAACAAAAACTCGTGGCTCAGTTGGCAAGCAGGCATTGGAGTTGGATATAAGGGCCTGGGTTCGATCCCCAGGTCCCAACCTTTGTTCATATTATTTTATTTCATGAGATCAGGTACACCACAGGTCCTAACTTCCACCATATGCCACCAATATATGGCCATCAAATTCATCAGCACTCCAGATCCAATGCATTTCCATTGAAGGTCCATCATGCACCTCAAGTCAACATGTGCATCAGATCCAGCAAAGTCAAACGGGCTTGGATTATTTGGGCTCAGAATTTCAACAATATACCCCCATAACTGCTAGCACAGGCCCATCATTCTTTTCTTATTTCTTTTATTTTATTTAATTCTTTTAATATTTCTTTTATTTATTCTTAATTCACAAATTAATCTATTTTTTCATAAAAATCATTAAATTAATAATTCACAAAAAATTAGAATTAGTTTTTTACTATTATCAAATTTAATTTAATTTAGTTTAACTTAGGGAAACTTTAATTTATTTTCACAATTAAAATAAAATTAGAAAATTAGGTTAACTCTTGATTTATTTTTTCTCTTTTTCCCAAATACATAAAATACAAAAAAATAGGTTTTTTAGATTGAATTAATTTATTTTTTCTTAATTAAAATTAATTAGTAGTTAGGTCTTCTTTTTATTTAACTATTTCATTATTTTTCTTAAGACATGACAAAAACTTTTTTTTCAATCGCGAATAGGTCTAGTCAAGGGTCAAAACCCTAATCGCCCCGTATTTAATTCGCCGCGCGTTTATTATTTTTGCCAATATTTTTGTAACTATTCATGGTTTGTAATAGTTAATTTAGGGCTTTTACTTATCGCTTTTTCCCCGGGTTTTTGGCTATGTAATTAATCCCCCTCCCCGAAGCCTTGTAATAGCGTAGATTTACTTTCTCGCATTTTTAATTCCCGCAAATATTTAACTGTCTAGATGCGTGTTAATAGGATTGTATGACAAGAACGCATGACAAATTAATACGGTTAGAAAACCCTAATGTGCAAAGATTAAATAACTGAAAACAAATCACTCGCACATATCACTCTTAGGGTATACTCTCACTTCGGTTGCCTTCGGTAAGCGATCATTAAGCATAGGGTGTCTTAGTGGTTTCCCTCCAGTCTAAAAAGATCAAATGTCCCGTTCAAATGTTGCCTCGGAAATGTTGCCTGGAAAATGTTTCCTCGAAAATGTTGCCTCGAATATGATCTTAAGACTCTAGGGTTACTACTAATGTGTCCTAACATTGCTTTAGTGATCGTACGTCCCTTTCAAATTGACCCTTACAAATTCCAACAACAGTGCTACCTATTTTTCAATAGTAGGATAGTGCTGTCTAAAGGAAACAAGAATAGAAACGATCTTTTTTCAAGTAGGTAGATGCTAGTAGGTATTTGCTCACATCAAAACTTTTCACACTTACACATTTCAAAACAATTTCAAAACAACTTTGTCAGACCTTTGAGGACTGATACATGGGTTATCACGAAGTAAAACATTTTCAAAAAACCAGCACACAAACACAAGCAATTTAAAAATGAGCAAGTACCTAAGAGCCCATGGAAAACCATGGATAGAAAGGGTGCTAACACCTTCCCTTTCTATAATCTACCCCCCGTACTCATAATATCACGAAAAAGGATTTTTTTCTGTACTTTTTTCCTTTCTGATTGGATGAAATAAAAGTCGGTGGCGACTCTTGCTTACCGCGACATTTTGCGAATAAAAAACGCAAAACGCAAACCACTGTCAAACAGTCGGTTCTGCCACCGCATCACAGTAAGGCTTATGGGAAGGAACCTGGATAGTAGGGTTACTTCGAGGTGAAAGCCTGGATTGTAGGGCTTATGGGAAGGAACCTGGATGGTAGGGTTACTTCAAGGTGAAAGCCTGGATAGTAGGGATTATGGGAAGGAACCTGGATAGTAGGGTTACTTCGAGATGAAAGCCTGGATAGTAGGGCTTATGGGAAGGAATATGGATAGTAGGGTTATTTCAAGGTGAAAGCCTGGATAGTAGGGATTATGGGAAGGAACCTGGATAGTAGGGTTACTTCGAGATGAAAGCCTGGATAGTAGGGCTTATGGGAAGGAACCTGGATAGTCGTCCAGTAACAAATTCTTCTTAATAGTCATAAGGGAAGTAGAAACTTCATCAGCTGAGGTCACAAACAGATCAGTATCAACGGTGTTAACTCCACGGTTGTGCCTAGGCATTGGAGCAGTTATGACATTGGGCTTCTCTAGAGCGTCGAACTCAATCTCCTTGGCTTCAATCAGATCTTGTACTTTATTTCTTAGAGCCCAACAGTCATTTGTATCATGACCAGGACTCTCAGAATGGTAGGAACACCGAGCGTTTGGATTGTATGGAGGAGACGTGGTATTAGGATTCTTGGGAGCCTCCTTCAAGGTTTCCAAATTGAATCTCAGCGGATGGGGTAGAACCTCTGTCAATGTCATGTTAATCTGGGCGAACTGCCTTTGTGGTCTTTCCACCCTTTGCTGATTGATGCGTTGGGGAGCAGCCACAGACCTAGGTATCATTACAGCACTTACCGCCGGACGGTGTTCAGCTCTGCTCTGACCTCTTAGGCTATAGATAGCACTGGCTTCCTTCTTACCAGTGAAGGGCTTCTTTACTGAACTCGAGGAAGTGTCTCTCTGTATTTTACCGCTCTGGATCCCAGCTTCTACCCTTTCTCCAGTTAATATCAGCTCGGTAAAACCAGCCAATGAGCTGCCGATCAAATCATTGAAGAATGGACCAGACAACGTCCCAAGAAACATGTCAACCAACTCCTTGTCAGATAAAGGGGGTTGAACTCGTCCAGCCAAGTCCCTCCACTTTTGCGCATAGTCCTTAAAGCCTTCACCTGCACCCATGGACATACTCTGGAGTTGAGTACGAGTAGGGGCCAGGTCGGCATTATATTGATACTGCTTGTAAAAAGCAGCAGCCAAATCCTCCCAGTTTCGGACATTGGTTCCCTCCAATTGATAGAACCATTCGAGCTGAGTATCTGACAGGTTGTCTTGAAAGAAGTGAACCCACAAGTTTCTATCAGCGGTGTGGGGATAGATCTTCCTTACATAGGAACGGAGATGAAGCTTTGGGAAAGACACCCCATCATACTTTGTGAAAACTGGAGCCTTAAATTTTTGCGGGATTACCACTCCCGACACCAATCCCAGTTCTTCGAAGTCCAACCCAAGTATTTTCTGGACTTCCATGGTGCTCAATCGATCCTCTAACTGCTTGTATCTATCCTCAATGTGAGGATATTGCTCATCATTATAGTCTGTATCATTGTCAGAAACTTCAGGACTGGGGTCCTCTTCCCTTGTCTTCCTCTCTTGGTTCTCCCCTTCTTTGGACGAGGAGGTCAGATCGACTAATTGCTTTAGCGGCCCCCCAAATCTTCTGCCCATATTAAGGATACCAGTGGATTTCTTCTTCTTCTTCTCTTTTAGGATGAGGGCCTTCAGATCCTCCTGCCCTTTCACCAGACTTATGAACATCTGTTAAAATTGGGCATTTTGTGCCTGAAGATCTTTGATGCTTTGTTCAGAAGACATCTTTGCTGAAATAAACAGCGAAGAAGATGAGAAACCTGTAATGGTACCTGTTTATGCAATTCTATGGATGGGATGCGTATGCAATGATTTCAAGGACTTTGGGAAATTTAAATTTGCAAACCAAAATGAAACAAAGATTTTATTAGTAGAAATCAAGGTACAATTGCCTCTTAGGCGTTACAATTAAAAATTCTAAAAACTAAAAAAAATGAAGTTTCCTAAGGATGTTACCTCTTTGTGTCGAGATAGTAATTAAGGCTTCTTTCCTCATGAAACTGCTTTGTGAGCTCTAAAACCTTCTTCTCTTGGGCATAGAAATGGTCCCTATAAGTATCCCGCTCCTTCTTCAACTGGATCCAATACCTCTGTAGTTCTTCAAGATCAGTGGGCATATCAGGATGGAGAATCGTGTAGGGAATATCTCCTTCAGTAATGGGCTCCACAATCACTGGTAAGACGGCTATGTAGGGCATCATAAGTTTTTGAGCACGAGCTCGTACCTATTGGAGATAAGGTTCCATAGGAATGGAACTCTTCGGCCCCAAAGTCTTGGCGTCAGATCTGTGTATCATGCCCCAAGCTCGTATGAACCTCTGGAGATACCCTTGAATATTCCCCTCATAGTTAAATATAATGCCCCGGATAAGTGACTCATGAGGACCATCCTTTCGAGAATAACCAAATTGTCGCAGAGCCAAACAAGGATTGTAAGTTATGCCTCCCCTAATGCCAAGTAGTGGGACGTTAGGGAACTCCCCGCAACGGTCAATAATGGAAACATCTCCCATAAAACGGGAATACCAGAGAATATCCGCGTGAGAAAGTGACATTATCCTTTGTGACCAACCCAAACCTTCTTCATTCTTCAGCGCTGACTTAGGGAGGTGAGAAATAAACCACCTCGATAGTAATGGCATACAGCACATAAGGACCCCACTTCTCTTCATGGTACGAGTATGGAGAGCATGCAAGACATCTCCGAGCAAGGTAGGCACAGGGTTGCGAGAGAGGAAAATCTTGATAGCGTTCACATCTATGAGTGAGTATGGATTAGGGAATAGTACTGACCCATAGATTAGAAGGGCCAAGACCTCCTCAAAAGCCTGAAATTCCAAATCTTCCCAAAATCGCTGGGCCCTATCTATTAGGAACTTGGCTAGAAAACCCTTGACTCCGCTTCTTGTTTCCCAATTGGATATTACGTCGGCCCGTTTCAGATGCAAAGCCGAGGCAATGACTTCTGGCTTCGGAACCTCTTATAAACCTGTGAAAGGCACCTGGTCAAGAATGGGTATACTCAACAACAAAGAGAACTCTTCCATGGTAGACACCAACTGATAGTCTGGAAAGATAAAGCAGTGGTGCTCGGGATCAAAGAACTGAAATAGTACACCCATCATCTTTTCATCAAAGCTGGAAGTAACTAGGTTGAGAAGTCGACCATGTCTCTTGGTGAACGCAGAAGTTTCAGGAACCCTCGATACTAGTTCTTTGAGTTAGGGAGGTGTTCTCACAAAGCTGATTCGGATAGTGTTTCTACGAGCGGAAGCCATGACCTACAAAATAGAACAAAGATAAAATCCCCCGGTCCTTGAAATGGTTAGTGTAATAAGAATGGATGTGATGTTATGATGCATGATGTTATGTTCAAACAGAGTAAATCACACACAAGCCAAGCACACAATAGACCTTAGGTTCAACGGCTTGCATGAGGTTAAAGGTAAGTACCCTCTTGAAGTTTAGTTGGTTTCAAACCTGTCTTAGAAAGGTAACAGGATTCTAAGGATTCTCAATATCACTGATCATCCTCTATCGGGCATTGTTTTAGCTCAGGCAATATTTTCTTGCAGCCGAAATATCCCGAAAGTCTAATCTCAACGAGTGTAGTATCGAGTATCAACCAATCCTCAGCTTTATACCGATGCCAGCTATCTCACTAATTTCTAATGGCCAAGTTTGTTCAACTAAGGTTCTAAGGTCCGTTAGTGCCTCACGACACCATGCGGCGGCCCCATATTCTCTTCGTTTCCACACGTAGGATACCGGTACCAACCAAAATGTCACACCAACACAGCCATCGCTTAAACCATATCGGTCTATGCCGTACAGTCTCCACGATCTTTTGTTGTTTACCTAATAAGTGCCCCCAGATCCGGGTGTAGGATCTTTAACAATATCCAAGCAAAAAACCCTTAAATGTAAAGCAAACAAGTCAAACAAAGAAAATCAAGTAAATATGATCTAACCCTAAGGTAACCGCACTTTTAATATTCCCCAGCAGAGTCGCCAGTTCTGTGATACAATAGGAGAACTGACTTTTTGTTTTTTTGCATTTGATCGCAAATGTTGCGGATAGCAAGAGTCGCCACCGACTTTTCTTTTATCCAACAAGGAAAGGCTGAAAAGCACAGGAAAGACCTTTAAAGATGTTTTCTTGAGTTCGGGGGGTAGATTATGAAAAGGAAAGGTATTAGCATCCTTTTCATCCATGGTTTTCCATGGGCTCTTAGTTACTTGCTAGATCACTTGCTTTGTTTGAAAGTGTGCTTGTGGTGTGGGTTTGAAAATGTCTTTGTAATGATTCTCGTCTCTATAAGAATGCGTACAAAGTGTTGGTTTTGAAAATAGTTCAAAGAGATGTGTTGGTGTATAAAATGTTTTTGTTGTGAGCAAGCGAGCAACTAGGAGCGAATCTACCTACTCAAAAGGTCTTAGATGTTCTTTTCCTCTTCCTTTAGATGTTGCTATCTTACCATTGATTTGGTAAGAAGTATCATCGTTGGATGTGAAGGGACGAGTGTGGGACGTTTGTATAGTCATAGAAGGAAACCTATGGAACATTTTAGCAATGTCGTGTTAGGGACTAGATCGTTTATCAAAGGCAACATCGAGGGTTATCGAGGGACTACAGTCTTTTATCGAGGGTCTTTTGCTAAAACGCCCATGTTCGAGGGACATGACTATTTTTTCGATGGGCAACAAGGTGGGATTACCCTAAGGGTGCTAGTGTGCAAGTGTGTTTGATTGCATGCATTTTAGTCTTGATTAGGGTTATCTATTTGTTGATTTTATATCTTTCCATACACATCCTAATTACTAGCATTTTATATTTGGAAAAGCGTTAAATTGCAAAAATATAAAAATCCCACGCTATTACAATATTTTAGGGATGGGGGTACATATTTACAAATGGGGGATTGCAAGAATTTAAAAATCCTATTTAACTATTATAACCATATTGAAATGTACAATTCAAGAGAAAAAAAAGGACTTGTTTAGAAAATGGTTTTTTTGTCTTAATGAATTAAGAAAAATAAAAAAATTAATTAATAAAAGAAAATATTTTTATGTATTTTTATATTAATAAAAAAAAGATTAATATTGAAAATGATAAAAAGTAAAATAAATGAAAGATAGAAACAGCGTGCTGCTGCAAGAAAAACAACAAGGATCAGAAGTTCTGAAGCCAGGCGCGTGGTGACTCAGAAAGGAACGTCAGTGGAATTAGAAGTTCTGAATTGATACACTCTAAGGCCCTGCAAGAAACGTTAGAGGGAAAGGAAACAGAGGTTCTTTGTGGTATTCAGACAGTGAGCCAAAAGTTAGAAATTTTATACTGTGCTAAAATAGTGAGTGAACATCAGAAATTCAGTGTGTTGTCAGAGTGTGAAAAATTTGAAATTCCGAGTGTTAAAACAGCGAGTGGAAGCATCAGAGGTTCAATGTGCTTAACAGTAAGAAATCCTAGAAGTTATGTGTGTTTAACGTATAGGGATAACTTAGAAGTTCCGTGTTGTGCTAAAACAGTGAGTGAGCATCAGAAGTTCTGTATGTTAAAACAATAAGAAAGCCTAGAAGTTCTATGTGTTAATACAGTAAAGAAAACTCAAAAGTTCTGCGTGCTTAAACAGTGAGAAAATCCTAGAAATTTTGTGTTAAAATGGTGAATGGAAAACAGAAGTTTTGTGTTACATTTCAACTCTTTCATCATATTAATCAGCACATCAGCAATTAATTCAGTCCTTAACAGCAAATCAGGAGGATAAAAACACAGCAATTTATAGAAGTTCTAATCCTAATTCTGAGCCTAGCTTTAATATAGAAGTTCTGATCCACAGTCTTTTTTCTTATGCAATGATATGGACAACATCAACACTATGATATTTACATATTTAATGATGTTCTGAATGAGAAGATGAAAAGTCAGAAAGACTTACCTTGAATCTAGAGCGTGTGCTCGGAACTTGAACTGCTGCCTTCAGATGTTCTGGAGCCAACAAGAGCAACGGAAGAGAAAAGACCAAGTTCTTTGATTCAAAGGGAAGAACAAATGTTTGGTTTTCTGTTTGGGAATTATGGATTTTTTACGAAGGTTTCACAATTTTATTTTCTCTCTTTTGACAATTTTCTTTCTCCAAAAGCCAGCCCCTTGAACGTGTGATGGAGCAAATTATTTATAGACGGGTTTGCTGTAGTTTTGGGGGGGAAACAAATGGGATTCAAACATTTTTGGTATACTGTTTCATTGCTTTTTAATCACAGTTTTTGTATGCTAATTTGATGAAAATATGGGGTTTGAGAAAATGCAGGCGTGGACTGGATCAGCAGCTGATTGCAGGACTGTGATATAGCAGGACAGCAGGTTGCATAAACGAGGTTTTGGGATTTGGTGATGTTCTGATCGCAAAAGATCAGAAACGTAACCTTCATATGCTGAAGAGTCATGTTCTGATTGAAGAACTATGTTCTGAACCATGTTTGCAACTTCTGACGGCACTTGCGTGGAGGCTGGCTCAAGTTCTGAAGTATCATATTCTCTTAACACTTAAAAAATTTTCTAAATGTTTAGAAATTTGATTTTTTTTCCAAGTAATTTATGACTTCTGATTTTTTGATGACCAATTTCATGTCTTGATGAAATATAATTGCTGAAACTTGATTTGATCTAAAAGTCAAAGTTTGACTTTTCAGTGTGCTTTTGACCATTTTGCCCTTGTGGATGATTTTCTTAAAAAGTTGTAATTCAAGACTTGGAACTTGATAGAAGCAAACCTGAGAGTCCAAGATGATCCTTTGAGAAATGAGAGGACAAATTTTAAGGTACAACAAATAGTTTATTTTAGATTTTTAAATCAGATCAAACTAACGATTGACTAGATTCTAGCAATAGGAGACTGATACGAGTTTTGGAGGACTTTGTAGAATCGATTATTAATAGAATTGAATTGATTCAAACATGTCATACATTTTGAATCAAATCATAAATGTTTTGGAGTCTGATCATCAAAGATTGAGTTTAGTCAAAGCTTCAGTTTTTACATGAAAACAATATTGTCTGTGTGTGTGAGAGAGGGTTAATGAGGAAACTCAAAAATACTACATAATACGATACATAAATCATTAAAACATTAATATAACCGATAAAGCACACAAGGAAAATTTCCAATACGGTACCAGCTAAGCATAACAAATATAACCAAGTAACATATTTGAAGGATTTTATCTCAATATGAACTTTGACTAACAAGTTTCATTTATATGTGCATAAGATAAATCAGTAAAACACAAAGTCAATAGTAATTTCTAAAACTATTTTAGAAATTACTATTGTTTTATTTTGCATGTTCGCAAAGTTAATATTTATTTTTCAATCTAATATATACCTTTAAGGATCACACAAAGTGAGAGAACATGGATTTGATGATAAATTTTGTTGAAGGCTCATCTTGTGTAGCATTTGAGTCTTTTTCTCTCCATAGTCAATCCTCCTTATTAGACCGTCAGACAAAAGCCAAAGGATGTCAAGACCTTCAATATTCTTTCATCAGATCTGTGTTCATATTCTTTCATGTGAACCAATAAAGTCAATATCAGACTAATTTAAAATAAAAATAGAGCATTACGAAAATGATTTAAGACAATTTCTTTAGAATAAGAATCAACTCTCAACAATTAATGAAGAAAAAACTTTAAAACGCTAATTTACTTAATGATCTTTTTTGACATGTTTGATGTTCTCAAACTCATATCCACCAATTTTAATATGAGCCCGACTCTAGAATTGGGAGGAGAGTAAGGAAGGAATAGGTGGAAAAATATTGTGTATAAAAAATATTCTCATTTTAATTTTTAATAAATCTAGACCATCCATTAACTCTCATTATATTTATTTAAGATTCTATTGATGAAATATTTAATTGAGCCCTAATATGGTAGAAGCCACCAAAATTTACAAAGGTTTATACGAATAATATAGTTGAATGAACTGAATCTTGATTGCTCACCAAAATTAAAGTAGACTTTAAAACATAAGTAATTCTAGCCCATTCAACCTTATAGCAAAGATTGAAACATTTCAAAACAATGAAAGGCAAATATGTCATTTGACTAAAAACATGAAGAAGTCTACTATCTAACATTTATTAGAAGATTGATTACACTTTCATTATTGTCATTTTCTTCAAATATTTTTTCACTACTAAAAGAACATTTTAGTAACTAACAAAATAATATTTCAAATTTACTACCTTTATGAATAGAAGCACCAAATATTCGATTTTTATTGGTGCTTCTCTCTTTTTACATAAACTCTCTCATTTTTCCTCTATCTCTCTCACTCTCTTTTCTCTCTGTTTCTTTTTGCTTCTCTCTCATCAATTACTTCCGACCTCCTCTTCTATCTCTTTCCCCTCAAACTCTACCTCCGCCGCTGCCCCCCCTTTCTCCTTCCTATCTACGACTCCTCATCTCACAATTTTGAAGGTGTGAAAAGCACAAGAAAAGGAAATTTGAATAAAAAAAAATCTTTTAAAATCCCTTTCTTTTAGAAACAAGAAACTTCACTTAGTGATAATAACAATATGATACAAGAAGTAAAGAACAACAATGTGTATATTAGTTCACTTGAAAAATATCAAGCTAGTCTAGTCCACCCGCCATGGTGATTTTGCCTCTCTCCAACGAGGACTTAATCCAATATCAAACTGATTATTATACTTGCACACACCAATTGTATGTGATTAACTATACAATCTTTAAGACACACAAGTCTTAAACTTCTCAAGAATACTGTCATAACTGGTCTCTCAAGGAACAATCTTTAAGACACACAATTCTTAAACTTCTCAAGAATACTGACCTAATTGGTCTCTCAAGGAAAAATATTTAAGACACACAAGTCTTAAACTTCTCAAGAATTATGAGCTAACTAATCTCTCAAGGAACAATCAAATAGTTGTTTGAATAATTCGCTTACCATGAAAATGCTTCTACGTAAGCTGATTAGTAAACATATTTTAAGAACAATAGACTAAAAAGCATGAAAGCTATGAATAACGCTTATGTGTGGGTAATCAGTGAATTAAAAGCTTTATCTCTTAGTCTTCAAGCCTTTATATAGCCAATAAATAATATATCCGTTGAGGGGTACTCTTGGGATTTCCAGAAACATTGGTGGCTTAAGAAGTAACATGGGGGACAAGATCGTGCAATGTGTTCGTCCTTTCATGGTATTTAAATGAAACATTTTTTATTGTATAATGTACTATTGTACCACGTTAACGTCATCTTCTTTCATTTTACACTTTAGAGGCTTCTGCGAGCATGATTTTAGAAGCGAGAACATAACACAAGATCATCAGAACTTCAAGTCATCAGAACTGCGTCTTCAGAGTCTTCAGCACTTGGTCGTGAGAACCTTTTCTAGAACCTTGGGTCATTATAACTTCAAGTCTTCAGAGTTTTTATAACTTCTGTCGTCAGAGTCTTTAGCACTTGGTCTTTAGAACTCTTTTCTTAGAACCTTGGGTCTTCTGAACTTCAAGTCTTCAGAGTCTTTAGTATTATGTCTTCTGAGTCTTCAGCACTTGGTCTTTAGAACCCTTTTCTTATAACCATGGGTCTTTAGAAACTTTAGTCTTTAGCATCTGAAGTTAAGTAGAACTTTTGTCTTCAGATCTTCTGACTGGTTTCTTTAGAACATGTTGTCTTCAGAAAAATGAGTCGTTAGCTTCTGGACTTAAGTAGAACTTTTGTCCTCAGATCTTCTGAATGGTTTCTTTAGACTTCATATCAGAGTCTACACTTCAGAGTCTTCCAGAGTGTCTTGCTACTATTCATCAGAACTTGTGTAGCGCAGAAGCGAAACTAATTTTCTTCTAATGTCTTGGCCACACCATCCATCAGAAGCATAACTTGTTTATTAAATACTCAAAAATAATAAACATTAGAGTATCAAAATTGTTCATACAAACATACTCATTTGTTATCATCAAAACTCAGATAATATTGCATAACCAATTCTTGTTATAACAATCTCCCCCTTTTTGATGATGACAAAACTATGTATTTTGATGACACAATATTGAACATAATCAAAGGAAGTAAAAAATAAGAAGGGTAAGAAACACTTATCCTTTATATGAAAACTCCCTCTGACTCAAAGACTTGATGAAGATAAAATATCCTGATTATGAATCATTTGAGTAGAACTCCCACTGGTTCCAATAGATCATATATTGAGATATTGAGAGTCTTGATACCAATCATGCCAATTAAGATCTTGAATCTCTAGTGCCGCAAAGACAGATTCCATATTCTCAATTCAGAGCCTGATTATTAATAGTTTAATTGTGAAATTAAAACTTCTCAGAGTCTGAATCCAAAAGTTAGACAAAAGCCTTCTATAACACTTTCAAATCTGGATTCCAATCAGAGTTCATGATTCCTGAAAAAGAAAACAATTCTAACAGAAACAAAAGTTTAACTTGGTTAGAATGTAAGCAGCTCTTTTGAGAGAATATTTTCCAGAACTTGATTATTGAAATCAAAATTACATTCATTTAATTACTCCCCCTTTTTGTCATAGTCAAAAAGGTAATTATGTGTGAAAAACATAAAAACAAGTAAAAGTTTGAAGCGAAAAATAATACTTTCATGTAGTTCAAAAGATCATAAGATATAAAAGAAAACATAAGAAGCAAAACATAAGAAGAAAAACATAAGAAGCAAGAGTTCTAAGGTTTATAAGCATAAGGTAAAATAAAAGCCTAAGAGCCTATGGTCCAGATGCAAGAGGTGTTGGAGCAAATATCTTGTCAAGAATCAGCTTCAGCATACTCTCAACATTCTCGTTGACGACCTTATGTTGAGTTATGCTCTCTCTGAAAACATGTTATTCTCCTCTAATCTCACCAATTGCATTTTCTAGACGTGCAATGACAAGATCAGAAGAAGACATAACCAAATAATATTGTCTTGCCTTTTCTACCTCTTCAGCTTCCAGAGGCAACCTGGCTTCCTCAACAACTCTGGCACCTTCCTCAGACTTAAGCCTAGCTTCTTCTGCCTCTT
The DNA here is from genome assembly GCA_948472305.1 of Vicia faba. Lineage (NCBI taxonomy): Eukaryota > Viridiplantae > Streptophyta > Magnoliopsida > Fabales > Fabaceae > Vicia > Vicia faba. The sequence continues at coordinate 819,301,945 of OX451736.1, forward strand.
GAAGTTCTCTAGCTTCAACTTCTCTTTGCTTATTAGAAATGAGTTAGAAGACTCTGATTCTTTCCTCTCTTTCTGATACCATCTGAACAACAACAATTCTGGATGCTTCAAAAAAGGATTGCATTCATTCAAACTCAGAGACATCCACTTCTAAAGAAATTTCCATGAAACATCCATGTCATGAGGCTTAGTACTAGTACTTTCCTCTTCCCTTATCTTTGTAACCTTTTTCTTAGTCTTTATTCTGAACATGTTAATACATTCATCCAAGGTTTTTGGAAGAGGCTTTTCATAAACAATTAAAGTGAGTTCAGAAGAGACTGGCTTAGAAGTACTGAGTTCAAGTGGTTGTGGTTCAGAGGATTATTGGTCAACAAGATCAATGATTTTAGAAAAATTGAATGGTTCGGTAGTGGGGATTTCCAAATGGTCAAAAATGGTCCTTTCAGGAATTTCATGATCAGAAGGCGAATAAGTATCATAGTGAATAGTGGGTGAGTCAACGTGGATTGGAGTTGTGTTAAAAAAGGCAAAATCAAATAATGATTGAGTAACTGGTGGTGGTGTAGTAGTTCCAGAAATAGGAGTAATGATGGTTGGTGTGAATGTAGGAATAGGTTCTGATGAAATGGGTGTAGTGAGAGATGGAATGGTGATTGAAGCAGGTGCTTGAGTTTTTGAAGGGAGTGTGGTGGTGGAAAGTTGAGATTCAGAAATGGTGGTGGTTTATGGTGAAGCTGAAAATTTTGAAGTGAAAGGAATTGTTGTTGAAAAAATATCAGATACAAGTGAGATATTTGTAACAGGAACACAAACAGAAGTGGTGATGGTGGAACAGAAAAGGATGTAAAAGATGATGTTTGTGTGATGGTGGTTGGAATGGATGAGACTGCATCAATAATATTAGAAATAATTTTAGAAATAGGTAAAGAAGAAGCAGTAGTAGACTTACTTGTTGTTTCAGGGTAAGCAGCTATAGTCACAGTCTTAGAAGTTCCAGACTTCTTCTTCTTCTTCTTTCCAGGTTCAGAAGCTTCTGAACTCTTCTTCCTTTTACCTATGGAAGAGTTAGCATACTCTTGAGCTGGAGGTAAATCAGAATAGTTAAAACTAGACATATCATATGCTTTTTCTTCCATCATCGTGTCGTAGATAGAAATGCTAGGCATGTTATCTCCCTTAGTAAACAAAGGGTAGTTATTCATAGGAATTCTTGAGATTCTAATGCTTTCAGAGGGAACAAGTAGAGGTTTAGAAATGACTTCCTCTATTAGCCTAGTATTCTTCAGAGTCTTTCCATTGAAGGAATCTCTAAGACTAGAAGCCAGATCCTCTATAAACTTAGCTTCTTCAACCAGAGTTTTCACCAAGCCACTTTCTACTAGGATATCAGTGATGAGACGTCCAAAAGGAATATAGTTTGAAACCTTCTTCTTGGGATCATCAGTGATTCTGGTCTTTATAACAAAATCTCTCAAATAATAAAACAGAAGAGCTGGAAGACACATCTTTTGATGGGTCATCAAATAGTAAAACCTTTACTTCTAATTAACGTTGAAATAGTCAGAAGAACTGGACGGAGGTCTGGGGTTGATACAATTCAGAATGATTTTGTGCCACATTTTGATTTCATCATGGAGATCTTTATTCTTATACTCAGTTTTCTCAGGAGATTTGTTCTTGAAGATGGCTTTGTTGATCATCTCCTTCACACACAAACATATATATATATATATATATATATATATATATATATATATATATATATATATATATATATTTGCTATTCGTCTTATAAATTTGTTTACCTTCCGGAGGTTGCATGCCCAGAAGATCAGCAATAGACTTTTCAGTAATGATAATTTTCAGACGCAGCACATAAGCAACTATATGAAGATTGTCACAATCCGCTTGAATATAGAAATCCTTAACTAAAGAATCATAAATAGGACCATGAAGACGCATGAAAAAAGTGCTCCCATCCTTGCGCATTCAAGTCAATAATTATGTTTGCACAATTTGTAGAAAGGTTAGTGAAATCCTCCATATATTCACGAAGAACATTTAAGTCATGTGGTTTCAGATTACAGTGAACTTGAACAAATTTATGTGTTATGTGGTGTTCATTAATAACTGATAGAGAAGATGAACCAGTTACCGTAGGAGAAGAATAACTAGTTAGAATAGTTGAAGAAGACGACCCAACAGGATTTAGGGCTTGTTCCATTTCTTTACAAACTGAACAGCCTCTTGTTGTTAAGCATTCATCATGTTGAAGTGTAGAAGATGATTAAGGTTGTTGATGAAGGTGATGATATTGATGAAGAGCATTGATGAAGATGATAAACACAGAGACCTCTTGATTAACATTTGAGAGAAAAAGGTTTAGGGTTTCTAACAAGTGTGGGGAGTGAAGTGAGGTCGTATGTGGAATTGTATAAAGTGTTTTAGGAGAGAGAAAATAAATTTAAAATAAAACATAATAATGAGGAGTAATTAATGAATGTAATCATGATAAATCAAATCCAAGAAACGATTGTACTGCTCATGGTCTAGCTTAGGTAGCGTGTGTGGTGGTAGAAATGTTGAGACTAAGTCATTGGATTGATTAACTCGCACAAATCAAATAAAAATCACCACCACACTTTATTATTTCCAGAGGAATGGGAAAAGAGCGAATAAACCCAAAAATAATGGGGAAAGAATCTAGGTACGGGGGTTGGTTATGTAAAGGGAAGGTATTAGAACCATAAACATCTATGGTACTCTGCAGAAACCTCTTTGAAAATTTGTGTATTTGGCTAAAAATGTTGTATACAAAAATAGATGGCGGAGATGAAAAAAGAAGTATTTTTTTTACCATTTTTGCACCTGCCGTTGTTGCGAACCTTTAGTGCCTACGTACCACCTTTCGTGCAATAGGGGATCAGGGTACTCGTAGTACACCTTAAAAATTTTAAAACACAAGCGTGTTTGTTAATTTTAAGAGAAGAGACATCAACGTCATATCTGAGTGGAAAACATACTTACTACCCACGATTATGAGAAAGGAGAATTTGCATCATCTCAAAATGGAGGATATAGCTTGGATTTTAAAATCAATAAAGTCTCACTCGACACCCAAGTGGAAAATATCACACTTTACTACATATCATAGAAGTATTGTAGCTCGCATCACTACAAGAATCGACGAGTGTCTAATATTTTGAGAAAAGTTTTAAATTAAAAAGCCAAAGTGGCAAAATGGTTTGAATGAGTTTGATTGACTTTTAATCTTCTCACAAAAAATGCCAAAGTATGATTAAATTGATTAAAGTTTGATTAAGAAAAGATTTTTGAAAGTGCGTGGACATAAGTCCAAGTTTATTATGAAAGCGGTTCAAGTTAGAAAACATGAAGAGTTTTGAAAAGGAGGGGGAAGATTTTTGAAATTAAAGAAGATGGGAGGAGATGAAGGGTCAACACTTGACATAAAGAGTCAATGTAGAATTCTCATTTTTTGGATTGAAATCAAGAAATCAAAAATACTAAACCTCTTAGGAATACCAAGCTTCAAATGAATTAAGTCTTCACAAAAATTGGGTAGAGTAACGGCTGTATACAGAGGAATTCCCAATCACAGACAAAACATATAATCAAATTAACCCGCACACAAAAAAAAATCAACCCAATGTCTTGGGGTAAACCCCAAGAACTCCAGACAAAATAACAACAGAATCACAAGGTCCCAAGGGTATCAGGGCTTCTCATTCTAAGTCTAAGAGGTCTACAACTCCATAAGGCCAAGGATAGTAACCAAATAGTCCAAGTAACCTTTAAGTTTTTTAGTGTTCAAGTTGATTATTAGTTGTCTTCAAAAAGAAAATAAAAGCTCAAGTGAGAAAAATAAAAATGACATAAAGATAAATGCTCAAGTGAGCAAAGATAAAACGACATGAAGATAAATGCTTAAGTGAGCAAAGATGAAAATAACATGAAATGTAAATGCTAAAGTAAATGATGTATAAAAGTAAAGGCATAAAATAAAAGGCATAAAGTAAAAGCACAAAGTAAAAGTCAAATGTTAATAAAAATTATAAGTTAGAGGTTAGTTGAATGACCATCTTGAAACTTACATTTGAAAACTCATTAGAAGATTGATAAAATAAAATCTTCTCAATAACAAGTTTCATTTGCTTTTTGTCATGCATATCATTCATTTCAAGTACTCAAGGCAAGCATATATGATCAACGATGTTTAAATGATTCACTTAGACCGAAATTCATGAAAGTTCGTTAGAGGATTGATAAGATCAAAGCCTCCTAACAATGAACCTCAAGGTTATTGGATAAAAGGTTTCAAATTAAACATACTTGGGCTTGTAAACAAATGTTTAGGCCACAAATGATCATTTTTCAAATCGGGACAAATTTAGTGCTATGTTAAGCAATCGTAAGTAAACTTATGTAGAAGTCATGCCAATTTTGAGGTCGGTCAATAGCAATCTATGTACCACATGTTAGAGAATGTATATGTAGATCATTCTCCAACAATATGTAGCATAAGTAAGAAAGGGATAAGATGAAGAGGGAAGGGATGTATCAAATGAAATTAGGGTTTCAATTATCATCAACATCATTCATCTATTTTGGTGGATTTTGTTTTTTAACCTATCAATACTCAAGATTCAATGAGGTTGAGAAACTTGTCCCAAAATAACATTCAAATCAGGACCAAACAAAAATAATAAAATAATATTCAAATAAACAATATTTAAATGATTAATAAAAGGGAAATAATTGGTAAAATACACAAAGTATATTAAAACACCAAATAAAAATCCTAAATAATAGTCAGAGGTCAAACATGAGTCAATAAGTGTTGACAAAAAATTTCAGAATTTTTAAAAGTTAGAAACTATTTTTAAAAATTTAAAGGAATAAGCAAAATAAACCAAAAATTATGAAAAATAGCAAAATTAGGAATAAAAAAAGAGATAAGGTCACCAAATTTGTCAAGGGGTCATCGGATCCTTCCATAATTTTTCCAGAATTTTAAAATCAAGAAAAGTATTTTTAAAACAATTAAATTAAGGAAAACAATACAAAAAATATAAAAAATATCAAACATCAAAATAAAAATATGAAAAAATGTTCGTAAAGTCAGAAGTAATTCAAAGTATTTTTGCATATTTTTTTTCATAATTTTTGAATAAAAAAATAAGAGAGTTATGAATTTTTGAAATTAAAACAAATTTTAAAACAAATTTTGTAAAATAAAATAAATCAGAAATAATATGAGGCATTGGATCTGGCTCATTAAAACACACTGGCACATCTAATGGCTCAAGAGTGATGATGTATGGTGATCTATGATCAACAAGCACGCACTGAAGTCACAAAAGTCAGACCAATCACAATATTTCGATTGTCACACTATCATTGGTTGAAGAAGACACATCAGTCATCTTCAACCTCCAGCTACCCCACAACTAGGGCAAGATCAAGATTCTTAAATCTGTAAATTTAGACGCTCATGGTGGTATCATTGGATGTGTCTCTTGAAGACGATCACAACCATATCCTCGCACCAAATTTATGTAAAGCACAACTTACTCGATTTGGAAAAACCAGAGGGTTTTGAAAATTTTGAAATCGAAAAACAGAAGCATCAAATGCATTGATTCACCAAAATCAATTTAATAGCAAGCATTAACGAACATCATAGATCACTCCTTTAATTTGAGTTAGTAGAATTGGTGCCTTAATCTACCTGAAAGAAATCCACTAGAACTGCTCTGAAACTTGACTTTGCTTGAACAGAATAGGGCACAATTTGGTTTGCTTTTTGTTTGAGAAGCTCCACACAAGTTCACTAAAGGTGAATAACACAAGAATATGAATTGAAAATCAAATAAGGAGTGAGTTCAAAAAATCAGAAAAGTGAGTTGTGGAGAGAAAGTGGTAGGGTAATTTTGGCTATCCAATCTTGAGGAAATGAGTACAATATGTCCTCTATTTATAAGAGAGTGAATGGTGAAAAAAAAAGGAAGAAATAGTGAGGTTTGGATGGAAATTGAGTGAAGCCCGAAAATGAGAAAAGTGTGACTTGAACTTGCTCAAAACTCAGCTAATTCTTGTATTTCAATGCTCTAGTCATGCTTAGGAACTTTGTTAAACATGTTTAAATAAAAAAGACGAAGCAAAATGGTCATTAGAAGCCACAATATAGAAAATTGCAAACTGAATGCAAGCAAAAATTCAGTTTCATGGAAGCAACTTCAAGAGCATGAGGCACACAATGTAGGAGGGTTTATGATATCATTCTTTTTGAAATGGAAATATATCACAACAAACTTCACAATGTGAAAAAAAAGACATCATTTGGATGTATGAGCAAAAAGTTATGTCCATTTGAATTTTTGAAAAACACACGGATATTTTATACCTAGAAAAATTCTAAGTGTTTAACTTCAAAATGACCTATAATGTTCTTCAAAATTTCATGACTTTCCACTCAAAATTTGATCTTGATATCTGAATATGGTATGAAGTAGACCCTTTGAATTGAATTGAGGAATTGAGATCACTCAAAAATCATAAAAATTGAAATAGTTATAGTCATTGGAAGACGATGAATAAATTTGGGGAAATTCACAAAAGACCTCTCTTCAAATCTTCAACAGTTTTCTAAGCATATTTGAGTCTTTCCTATAAAAACAAAGTTGTAGTTGGCATCCCAAATGTTATTTTGGAAAAATAATAGGGTCAAGGAGATGAAAATTGACCAAGTTATGATCATTTGAAGTCAAACCCTAGAATTCAAAGGCCTTTCAAGGAGACTTGTAAACTTTCTCAACTTTTACCGATCTTTCATTCAAAATTAGCCTTAGAATTCTGAAGAGAGACTTTTAAGGACCCTTTAAAGAGAATCATGGATTTGGAACCACTCAAAAATCTCAAAAAATGAGCAAGATATGGTCCTTAGAAGTCGATAAACCCTAGCTCAGAGAGTGTCAAAATGACTTGAAATCCCTTTCAACTTTTGATGATTTTTCTTGCACAATTAGATCTTGTCATGTGAAGAGATATTGTTGTAGATGATGATAAGAATCCAGAGAAAAAAGAACCAACTCAAAATGTTGAAAATTTAGAGAGTTATGCATTTATGATCACTGAATGTAGTATTTTCTCAATTAGGTCAAACTTGTTGAGCCAACCTTGAATCTTTTGATCTTTCTTGGCAAAATAAGGAATGCTGAATCATATGAGGCCTTGAAATTATGTTGTATTGAAGCACACTCAAAGATGGAGCTTAAGTATCAATGAAGCTTGTTGAAGAAGGCATGGAAATAAACACATGAACCTATAAATCTTCTTGATGAATCTTACAACCAACTTTAAGGAGATCTTGACTTAAATAAAGTGAGAGAGCTTCTTGAACCATAAATCTTTGATACCATAGACATGATCTTAAAGATTGAGATCTTGCAATCCATTGAAGAACCATTTGGTTGAGGATCATATCTCAAAACCCTAGGTTAGATGGTGAGATGAATGCAATTGTGATCACCTACAATATTAACATTCAAAGAAACACACACACACACACACACACACACACACACACACATACATACATACATATATATATATATATATATATATATATATATATATATATATATATATATATATATATATATATTGATGCTAGTCTTAAGAAAACATGTACAAGATACACAAATCAAGGTACTTGGTGATACCTCAAGAGCAAACTTAAAGATAGTATGAAGTAGAAAGGTAGAACCAACTCTAATGTGTAATCTTGATCTATTGGTAAAAATGAGATGATGAGAAATATTAGGGGCAAAAGTTGGGGTATAATAGCTTCCCTTATTTAAGTATCTTCTATTCGGGGATACAAAGGTTAAAATCTCCGTCTCAATGTGATCGAAGATACTTAAATATAAAACAAGCCCTATTTTTGGCCCTAAGATGCCATACAATGCTTATGATTATGAAGGCAAATGACCAAATCCAAAGGAGACACATGACACCATTGGGAAAGCAGAAAATAAAACAAAGAATCAAAAAGAGAGTTCGACCAAGAAAATAAATCACTGGGGAACAACACGACTCTTGGTATAATGGTTCAACCGGGGAAAGAAACTCAACACTATTGGAGGAAAGTCAACTCCACTGGGGAAAAGAAACCTCAACTCTACTGGGGTAAAGCCCAAAGAGGAGACAAAGCATCACTAACTCAATATATGAGGAAAACACAATGGATGACAATGAACGACAAATAACTGTAAACTACCCACTCCTAGAGGGGATAGAAAAAAGAGATTAATGTCGACTCACAGGGGATCGGAAATTAATGACTCGAAGGATTCTAATAGAAGTAGTAATATGATACAGGTAAATAAAAATATTAAGGTTGGTAACAAATGATTGGCATTAATACTTATGATTGGAAACATACCAACTATTTTAGAACAAAGTGAATCTCAACAATGAATTATCTCCCTTAGTGAAGAGACTACCACCTATCAGAGTACAAATCTCAATAACGAACTATCTTCCTTAAAGAAGAGACTACCATCCATCAAAGTACAAATCTCAACAACGAACTATCTCCCTTAAAGAAGAGACTACAATTCATCGAAGTACATATCTCAACAACGAACTATCTACCTTGAAGAAGAGACTACAATCCATCGGAGTACAAATCTCAACAATGAACTATCTCCCTTAATGAAGAGACTAACATCCATCGGAGTACAAATCTAAAAAACGAAATATCTCCCTTAATGAAGAGACTATCATTCATCGGAGTACAAATCTCAACAACGAACTATCTCCATTAAAGAAGAGACTACCATCCATCGGAGTAAAAATCTCAACAACAAACTATATCCCTTAATGAAGAGACTGCCATCCATCGAATTACAAATCTCAACAACGAACTATCTTCCTTAATGGAGAGACTACTACCCATTGGAGTAAAAATCTCAACAATGAACTATCTCCCTTAATGAAGAGACTACCATCCATCAGAGTACAAATCTCAAAAGCGAACTATCTCCCTTAGTGAAGAGACTACCATCCATTAGAGTACAAATCTCAACAACGAACTATCTCCCTTAAAGAAGAGACTACCATCCATCGAAGTACAAAACTCAACAACGAACTATCTCCCTTAATGAATAGACTACCATCCATCAGAGTACAAATCTCAACAATGAACTATCTCCCTTAATGAAGAGACTACCATCCATCGGAATACAAATCTCAACAGTGAACTATCTCCCTAAAGAAGAGACTATCATCCATCGAAGTACAAATCATCTTCTCTGGAATTAACAGACTTATTGGGGAAGAATAGGTTGCTCAAATAAAGAGACCCTCCACTTGCTGTTTATGAAGAGGATTGCGATAATGCTGCTGCGAAATGAATCTTGACTTTTTAGTGAAGTGCCAATACATTCCTACTGAAGAGATGAAGTTTTCACGCGAAAAATAAATGCACATTCTCAATCCAGGGCTCAGAGCCTACATAAATCAAAATAACAATATTGTTGGGGACCACATATTTAAACAAGGGACAAACCAGAGTGAAACAGTCAACCAAGACACCACTCAATGAGGAATAAGCTCGATTGGGGATCACATTCCATCTAGATAATGAACAGGGAAGGAGGGCTAGAGAAAAATTCTTCCACGAGGGATAACTAAGTGGGGAAAATAACAGGATATATACTTTCTGCTTAAGGTTGACACTCTATTGGAGAGAAGATAACATAACTCTACAAAGAGGAAAATGCAACAAAAAAAATAATCAATGAATCCAAATGAGCAATGAATTTTTAATTAAGATATGCATGATGTATGTATGAATGTATGAATGTTAGCATGCATATGCTGACAAAACAAACACACTGCGCTGGGGATAACCAGACAACACCAATTTGGATAAGGACGACACTCGGCTAAATCACATCCAGGATGAATATTCCATAAGAGAATAAGAACTAATTGAGGAGACAAATCCCTACTTCACGACTTATCTCCACTGGGAAGAAACATGGCTTGAAGATATATCACAACATAATTTGAAAATAATAAACTAAATCAGTTGTAGGGATATAACACCCTCCTCCAGGTTTCACCGGAATATCATATAGACTTTGCTAGGGAAGACAATATCATATCGTCTAGACTTCAACAAGAGATTCCATACTGACTTCACTAGGGAAAACAACACCACATCATCGAGGGGGGCCCAAATACAATATTCGATATCAAGAGTAATGGTTGTGCAAACTTCTCTTGGGAGAAATAATGAACCTTCATCAGGATAACAACTTTTAGAGAGAAGCATCATCTTCGCTTTGTTTGGGGATCTAAGAAGTTAACAACACAACAAGAAGTCAAAATTATGGGGATTTTAAATCAAACTTAGCACTTAGTGAGAGAAAACCCAAAAGTTTGACAACTGTCTCAACACTTATTAGAAAAGATACTGCTCTTGTATGGCTACTCGGTTGGGGGAAATCTACGTCAAGTCCTGACTGGAGAATATGAGATAGAGGGTCAAACCGTGCAAACCCAAAACCAAATAATCAACCTGGTGAAAAATCTGAACCAAGACTTAACTAGGGAAAATGGGATTATTGGTCCAATATCGCACCATATATTGATTGGTATGAAATCCAACTATCCAAAGAATGAAATACAAGTGGATCATGTTCACATCAGCAAGAGTAATCTAGGGATACCTTCTTGGGGAATCTTTTCAAAACTTCGAAGTTCATACATCCTTGGGATCAATACTTTTGTTCCACTTGAATCACAAAATCTGAAGTCAAAATTAATTTGCGAATTCTTTTAAATAACATTTTTATTCTTAAGTCTTTTTGTTTTGAAAATTACCATCAATTATAAATATTTTTTTTTGTAAACAGAATAAAATAAGAACCACAAAGAATTAGATAAAGGCTCAAACTTTATTAATAGAATGGTAGTCTGCAAATGGCGAGACTCCATGGATGATTACAAAGTTTAGAAAATAGTAAATATATGGAAAAGATACATTGAAATACAATGACCACTATTCTCCCTAACAACTTTGAACTTCTGAGCAGGGGCTTAAGTTGAAGTGTGATTAGAATATGAGAAGATTGTTGCTTCAATGATCAAGTCTTATTAGACGCAATTACTTTCCAGGAAGTTCCTACCTTTTTCCTAGGTTTCCCTCGCGGGTTTTCAACCTACCAGGAATATTTTATTATGTTTGTGTCTCTAATTTTTGCCTAGACTTCCCTTTCGGGTTTTCAGCCTATCGAGACGCTCTTTTTTTCCTAAGCCGCCCTTTCGGGTTTTCAACTTAGCGAGCTGATATTTTAATTATTTAGGCAAAGTATTTCTGGACTGTGTCATCATTCATAGGATGTGGGAACTCCTCTTCATCCATAGTTTCAAGAACCAATGCACCGCTAGAGAAGGCTTTCTTGACAACATATGGACCTTCATAATTAGGAGTCTACTTTCCCCTAGAATCAGTGTTAAATGACATGATCTTTCTGAGCACGAAGTTGCCTTATCTGAATTCATGAGGCTTGACCTTCTTATCAAAATCTTTCTTCATTCTTTTCTGATATAACTGTCCATGGAACAAATCCGTCATTCTCTTTTCTTCAATTAAATTCAACTGGTTAAACCTATTCTGGACCCATTCAGCCTTTGACAATTTTGTTTCCATTATTACACACAAAGAGGGAATCTCAACCTCTACGGCGAGCACTGCTTCCATACCATACACAAGAGAGAACAGGGTTGCCCTTGTTGAAGTGAGGACGTATGTAAGGTACCCATGCAAAGAAAAAGGGAGCATCTCATGCCAATCCTTATAGGTAATAACCATCTTCTGGATAATCTTATTAATGTTTTTATTGGAAGCTTCAACAACCCCATTCATCTTAGGCCTGTAAGGAAACGAGTTGTGATGGACAATCTTGAATTCTTTACAAATTTATGTCATCATTTTTTTAATCAAATTTGAACCGTTATCAGTGATAATCCTTGTGGTATGGTGGGAGAACTGACTTGAGGGTTTTGCGTTTGATCACAAATATTGCGGTTAGTAAGAGTCTCCACCGACTTTTCTTTTATCCAAAAGGAAAGGTGAAAAAGCACGGGAAAGACCTTTGAGATTGTTTCTTGAGTTCGGGGGGTAGATTATGAAAATGGAAGGTGTTAGCACCCTTTTCATCCATGGTTTTCCATGGGCTCTTAGTTACTTGCTAGATCACTTGCTTTTGTTTGAAATTGTGCTTTGTGTAGTTTTTTGAAAGTATTTTGTAAAGAGGCCATTGTTTAGGCAATCTTTGTAATGATTCTTGTTTGTAAGAATGTATACAAAGATGTTAATCCTTTGAAAATGTTTTCAATGTTTGTAAGATGTTTGAAAGTGTGTGTGTTTGTTTTAAAAATAGCAAGGATGTTTGTTTTGAAATGGAGCAAGTAATTAGGATCATCTACCTACTAAAATGTCTTTCTTGTTCTTTTTCTTTTCCTTTGACATTGTTGTCTTACCATTGATTTGGTAAGCAACCCTATCTTTGGATGTAAACGGGATGGGTGTGGGTCATCGTATAACCATGATTAGCAACGTTGCAAGGTATCTTAGCATTCTTTTTGAGGGACTAAGATCATTTGTAAGGAAACTTAGATAGCATCATTGAGGGACCATGATCTTGTATTTTTGCTTGTTTTTTTTTGCTAAGATACCCCACATGCATAACATGGCCATTTTTGTAAGGCAACAAAGTGGATTTTACCCTAGGGGTGATAGTGTGCAAGTGTATTGTTTTCATGCTTGATTTTGTCTTGAATTAGGGTTTTATAAGCATTGGTTTTAGTCTTTCCATACAAACCCTAATTACTAGCATATTATATAAAAGCGATGAATTGTGAAATTTAAAGTTACTACGCTATTACAACATTTGTGGGGAGGGTGTACAATTTGAATGGGGATTGCAAGAGTTAAACCTATTTAATCTATTACAACAAAATTGAATGGGTATGAATATACAAGGAATTTAAATAAATATAAAGTATAAAAATAAATGTACAAGGATGCAAAATGTGAAGAAAATGAATTTGTTTAGGTTTCATGAAAAGCGATTTTGTCTTAACCTAATTAAATAAAGAAAATAGTTAATTAAGTTTGAATTTATTAAGAAAAGATTTTTGAATAAAACCCTAATTCTATTTAGTTTATTAAAAGAAAATAAGTTTAGAAAAAAGTATTCTAAGTATTTTTATTTTAAAAATATTTATAGCATTATAAAAATAATTTTTGGCCCTTTTTAATATTAAAAATAATGTATTTTCAATGGTGTGAAAACTAAATAAATAAAAAAACATAATATTAATTAAGTTTACAAGATTTAGTTAATAAAAATAAATAAAGTATAATAAATAAAATTAATTTTTTTGTGGAAAAAATAGAATAAAATAAGTCAAAATCTAAATATACCATTTTTTTTGTATTTTATGATTTTTTGTATTTAGAAAAAATATATTTAAGAAAAGATAAATGAAATAAATAAATAAATAAATAAATAACTTGGGCCAGGGGGTGCCAAGAGGAAACAGGGAGGTTAGTGAGCAAAAACAAACAAAAAGAACAAGCCAGGCCCAAAGAGGCCCAGTGCCTGCCAAAAAAAAAACAAAGTCAGAAAAATGTGAAAAAATGAAAAAAGGGTACCACTAGGGCTCGAACCCAGGTCCCATAGGTTACAGGCGCGCGCTTCTACCACTGGGGTGGCTATACATCCGTTAATACAAATTAATCAATAAGTATGTAAGGAAAAACGTGTTCTGAAGACTTCATCTTCAACCTCCAGCCAGACCAACTGTAACTTGCTCATTTCTCATCAAAAATGAAAACTGTAAACATGAAACTTGTAGCAAATTTTTTCACGATTCCAGAAATGTAAAGTATTAAAACTATAGATCAAAGATAAGAAAGAATTTTAATGGACCTAATCTGAACCCTAAAAATTTCAGAAGTTTCAGTTTCAAAATTCTCTAAGCTCAAGCAAAATTAATGGAAACTAAGGACATGGTTAGCTTCAGGGTAATGATATCTACATATTTTATTCACAAATAAACTATTGATGATGTCTGTATGAAGAGTTCCAAGTTGAGAAAACTTACCTCAAAACTGGAAATCGTGTTTGGAGTTTGAGCTTGTCTCAAGTGATGGTGATGATTAGGTTAGCTTCCTTGAGGTCCTAGGAATCTAGTGCAATGGTTTGCTTGAGTTGAGAGTGGTTGAAATGACTTAGAGAAGCCAATGTGCAATGCTCTATTTTTGGTTATGGAAGATAGGGTAAATGATGTTACAGAAATAAAACAGGTACAGGGATAAGTTACACTTGATGTAAGGAAGCTTTAGAAACTAAAAGGCCAAGAAACGCACGAGGGAAATGCGAGTTTAAGGTTCAAGGTCAGAAACTGTGCAACAATGGAGTTTTTGGGAAATTTATGATTTGAGAGAGTTTTGGTGTATTTCAGGGTGCTCAAGCTCGTGTTCTAGCTCACAAATAGTGACTATATTTATAAGCAACAAGTTTGGAATGCTCTAGTTGATCAGAATTCAAATTTACATGTTTATGCATAACATGTGATTTGTTTGAGAAATTCAAGTTTTCATGCCTTGTCCTTGGTTCATAGAGTTGTTAACCACTTTAAACACGATGCTCCTGACTTTGTGGATGGAGTGTAATCAAGAAAAACAAGTTGGGAGCTCAAGAAGCTGACTTTGTGCATAAAGCTTGCTTTACAAGAATGGATATGTTACTTTCTCCCTAAAATGGAAAATTGATTTGGACAAAGCTTGAAACACTTGGATAAGGGCATAATCAGTTGTGTAAACCATTAATTATGGAGTGAAAAACAATTTTGAGGCCTGCAAAGTTAGGATTATGCAGCATGGCTATGGATTTGGTTCATGTGTTCATCAAAAATGACTTGTAATCCAAGTGATAAAACCTTAACTTCATCTCTTTGATTCTCCCTACTCAAGAATGATCTCAAGGAGTTCTTGGACATTTTGGAAAGCTTGCAATGTGATCTACAACCAATCTTTGAATTACTTTTGAATATTCCCCTTGGAACTATATGAAAAAGTTCCATGAAGTTGGGTCAAAATCCTGACCAAATTAGGGCAAAATTTCACTAAGTGTTTAGTTTCATGACCCTATGTTCATAAATTTATAACTTGAGATCCAAGAATTTTTGGAAGAATTTGTGTGAAGAAAAGTTGTAGATTTCATGGAGATCTACAACTTTCATGTTGGAAGTTTCTCTTGAATCATCTTGCATCATGGTGAAAATTTGGCTCAAAGTTATGAAAAAACATGAAATTTCCAACACTTAAATTTTTTTTTCTAAGTTTAGAAATTTTGACTTTTCAAAATGAAATATTGACTTTTTGATTTCTTGATGAATAAGCTTTATATTTTGACATGTTTTTATGAATTGTGATCTTTGGTACTTGAATTTGACCAAAAAGTCAAAGTTTGACTTTTCAGTATACAATTTACTTTTGATCAGTTGACTGCAAAATTCATCTGTCAATCCAATGGACTTGCAATGTTTTGAATTATGTTATTAGGTAAAATGATGCAATTGGACTCTTGAGATCATGCCTTAAAACAATTGACCATTTTCTAGGTCAAAAACCAGAAATTGCCCTTTCCCAGTCAAAACCCTAATTTTGACCATTTTGCCCTTTTGGAGATTTGATCAAATTTCTTGAGGAGTTGTGGTCCAAACTTGATCAAATGATTCATATGAGTCAAAAATGTTGATATGAATCATAAATTATGAGGTTTGACTGTAAATTGACCATAGTTGACTTTTTCCCCAATACAATTGATTTTTAGGTCAATTGCTCAATTGACTGATCAAAAGTGTGATCCAAGGCCTGAAACTTGGCATGAGTAATCTTGGGGGTCCATAATGATCCATGATAGTCATATGAAGCATTTAAAGTTCAAAAATCCTTGTGCAAACTTAAACCCTAATTTTGGTCATCAGTGCATAAGGAGGTGTCTTGAGCTGATCAAACCCTAGTGCAGTCTTGAGCCCAAGGAGATCTTGTGAGAAAATTCTTGATAAATGAGAGAGAAAATTTTAGGGTACAACAGTTTCCCCTGTTTAATCTTCTTAAGCCTGAAGAGTTTGATTGACATGTTTTTCCATTCGTGACTCGAAGGTGGAAGATGATTGGACACTAGAGTGCCTAGAAATTTGCACTCGGCGATGTGATGGTAGAGGGAATGGGCTTAAAGATGCCATTTGGGGAGGTGATAGAAAGTTGTTGGAGATGTGCTTGTAGATGCCATCTAAGAGTGATTGTTGAATTGTAATTTGTAAGCTGAAAGAATGAGTATCAGAATGGTGTCCGTGTCCGGAATGTATCTGAACTGTATCTGGAAGCTGGTTTTGAATGAGTATCAGAATGGCGTCTGTGTCTAGAGCGTATATGTACTGTATCTGGAATTTGAAAACTGAATGAGTGTCAGAATGAAATCCATGTCTGGAGCGTATTTGAACTGTATCTGAAAGTTGAATCTGAATGAGTATCAGAATGGCGTCCGTGTCTGGAACGTATCTGAACTGTATCTGAAAAAGAGTCTGAATGAGTATCAGAGTGGAGTCCATGTATGCACCATATCTGAACTGTATCTGAGAGTTGAATCTGAATGAGTATCAGAATGGCATCCGCATTTGGAGCGTATCTGAACTGTATCTGAAGAGCCTTTGAAAATTGTTAATGGTAGCTATCGATTAACCTTATCCTGAAAAGGGTAAAATGTTAGCTAATATGCAATGTCATGTTGTATGAAATGCATGGTATAATGAGATTATGATACATGCATTCATGTTATCAATGTTTATGATATATGGATGTGATGTATGCGTATGTGAGCTAATCTGCTGCACTGCTTGCTGGATTGGGGAAAATAAATCCATGACTGCTGCTGAGGATATGGAGTATAAGTCTTCATGTTTTGAAGTCTAAGTCTTGATGAATTTAGGTTTAGAGAAATAAACTTTGTTGTAAGGGGAATGTCGTGTACTGCTTGTAAAATCTTATGGAGGAATCCTGAGAAATTTGACGACTTCTACTGGGGATTGATAACTAGAAGCTCTATTACACTGGGGATTAAACTACAGATTGCGGGGGATTATGGAAATAGCATAGAGAGATTTCCCTACCCCTTAAATCCATCAGTGATTGTTTTTCTATTTTGTTTATTTGTAAACAATAATTATGTTCAAATGCATATGTTCAAAAATGAATCATTGGATGTTTTTTGTAAACAACAAAATAGAGTAAAGAAAAACAGATAGTTTTTGAACTTTCAAAGGGATATCTTTGTATTGACTTTGAGTAAGTATTTTTTGTACAATGAGACAAACATTCTAGTAAGAGAATTTCGTCGTAAAAAAAAATTAAAATTTTGATACAAAGAAAAGATAGCTATGTGTAATAATCCCATGGGGTTCCCATTCTGCTATAGCCTTCGTATCTCTGAGCATCTTGTCTATTTATTGCCTTGTCCGAAGTTGATTGAATTGATCAGAACTGTCGAGTTTGCAGGTTGTCCGTAAGGTGATCTAACGAGACATAGTCATACACTTTAATTCCCTAACTTTTTCCTGGACCGCCTTTTCGGGTTTTCAGTCCACCGGGAAACCCTTTTTTTCCCAAGCCGCCCTTTCGGGTTTTCAACTTGTCGGATGTACATTTTTGTTTTATCCCTAATTTTTGCCTGAACCTTTTTTGGTTCGCCGGGATGCCCTTGTTTTGCCTAGGTGTGTCAACCTAGCGGGTCTCTTATGCGTAGTATCTTTTGACTATGTCTGCATTCGCAGGGTGAGGCAGGTCGTCACCATCCATGGTAGTCAAGATCAGTGTGCCACCAGAGAATATGTTTTTGATTACAAATGGTCCTTCGTATGTAGGAGTCTATTTGCCCCTAGGATCACCTTGCGGCAGTATGATGCGCTTGATCACCAGATCTCCAACTTGATATACTTGCCGTCTAACCTTTTTGTTGAAAGCCTTGATCATCCGTTTTTGATACATTTGACCATGACAGACAGCAGTAAGACTTTTCTCATTAATCAAGTTTAGTTGATCAAGTCGAGTCTAGATCCAGTCGTCTTCATTCAGCCCTGCATCCTTCATGATTCTCAGAGAGGGGATCTGGATCTCAATAGGCTAGACAACTTCCATGTCGTAAACCAGAGAATAGGGTGTTGTTTCGGTTGATGTGCGTGTTGTGGTACGATATCGGTGGAGGGAGAATGGTAGCATCTCATGCCAGTCTTTGTATGTGACTGTCATTTTCGGTATGATCTTTTTAATGTTCTTATTCGCGGCTTCGACAACACCATTCATCTTCGGCCGGTAAGGGGAAGAATTGTGATGCTGGATATTGAATTGCTCGCACAAGGCGGTG
This sequence comes from Vicia faba, assembly GCA_948472305.1. NCBI lineage: Eukaryota > Viridiplantae > Streptophyta > Magnoliopsida > Fabales > Fabaceae > Vicia > Vicia faba. Next base: position 819,320,475 of record OX451736.1, read on the forward strand.
ATCATAGTATTGTTCAAGTTTTTACCATTGTCTGTAATGATCCTCTCTGGGATACCGTAATGATAGATGAGATTTTGCTTGATGAACCGGGCGACAACATTCTTGGTAACGGAAGCAAAATAAGTTGCCTCCACCCACTTTGTAAAATAGTCAATGGCCACTAGGATGAAGCGGTGTCCATTTGAGGGTTTCAGCTTGATCTCCCCAATCATATCAATCTCCCACATAGCAAAGGGCCAAGGAGCCATCAAGACATTCAGAGGAACCAGAGGTACGTCCACCTTGTCAGCATAAATCTGACACTTATGGCAGGTTCGAGAGTGTTGATAGCAATCTGCTTCCATGGTAGACCAGTAATAGCCTGCTCGTAGGATTTTCTTTGCCATCGTATGCCCACTGGAATGGGTGCCAAAAGTGCTTTCATGTAACTCAGCCATGATCCTTTCAGCTTCAAACATGTCTACGCATCGAAGTAACACCGAGTCATGGTTGTATTTGTAAAGGATGCCATTACTAAGGAAGAATTTAGCGGAGAATCTCCTTAAGAACTTCTTATCATTGACTGAAGCTCCTTTAGGATATTCTTGAACCTCGAGATACCTCTTGACTTCGTGAAACCAAGGCTGGTCCACCATTTCTTCAGTATTAATCTCGTGACAGTGTGCTGGTTCATCCCTTCATTCAATGGTGATCTGGGGAGCCTCGTTATCCCATTTAAGTTTAAACATAGATGACATTGTGGCTAGTGCGTTTGCTAGCTGATTTTCTTCTCGCGGGAAGTGCTCGAAGGTAATCTCCTCAAAATGTGGGAGTAACATCAAAACATGTTCTTTGTAAGGGATAAGGTTAGGGTGTTTGGTGTCCCATTCCCCTTTGATCTGGCTGATAACCAAAGCTGAATCTCTGAATACATTCAACGATTTGATCCCCAAATCTATGGCAGCTTTGAGACTAAAGATGCACGCTTCGTATTCCGCCATGTTATTTGTACAATTGAAGCAGAGTCTTGTCGAAAAGGGAGTATGACACCCTTCAGGAGATATGAGTACAAAACCAATACCATTGCCGAGTGCGTTAGAATCCCCATCAAAAACCAAGGTCCATCGGGATCCTTGTTCAGGTCCGTCATATGGCCTGAATTCTTCATAGTTGTTTACCATCATGATGTCTTCATCTGGGAATTCGAACTTCATGGACTGGTAGTCTTCTACAGTTTGGTGAGCAAGGTGATCAGCTAGTACACTGCCCTTTATTGCTTTCTGGGAAGTATACTGTATATCATATTCTGTCAGGATTATCTGCCATCTCGCTATTCTCCCAGAGAGAGCAGGTTTCTTGAAGATGTATTTTATCGGATCCATTTTAGATATCAACAAGGTAGTATGGGTCAGCATATAACGTCTTAGCCGGAGAGCAGCCCATGACAGAGAGCAGCAAGTTTTCTCGAGCAGTGAATATCTTGTTTCACAGTCAGTAAACTTTTTGCTCAGGTAATAAATAGCATGCTCTTTTCGGCCAGACTCGTCATGCTGCCCCAGCACACACCCATTGAATTCTCTAAAACAGTTAGATACATAATCAACGGTCTTCCCTCGACTGGTGGTATCAAAACAGGAGGCTCTTGCAGGTACTCTTTGATCTTGTTGAAAGTAGTTTGGCATTCATCATTCCATTTGACTACTTGATCTTTCTTCAATAGTTTGAAGATTGGTTCACAAGTAGCTGTTAGGTGAGAAATGAATCTGGCAATGTAGTTCAATCGTCACAATAATCCTCTGACTTCCTTCTCAGTACGAAGAGTAGGCATCTCTTGTATCGCTTTCACCTTGGCAGGATCTACTTCAATACCTTTATTGCTGACGACAAAGCCCAGGAGATTACCATACCTTACTCCAAATGTGCACTTATTTGGGTTCAAACTCAGCTTGTATTTCTTTAGTCTCTCGAACAGTTTCTGTAAATGATCAAGATGCTCTTCTTCTGTCTGAGATCTAGCTATCATGTCGTCCACATAGACCTCTATTTCGTGATGAATCATGTCGTGAAATAAGGCTACCATGGCACGCTGATAGGTTTCCCCAACATTCTTTAGTCTGAATGGCATAACCTTGTAGCAGAATGTGCCCTACTATGTGACAAAAGTTGTCTTCTCCATGTCTTCAGGCGCCATTTTGATTTGGTTGTAACCTGAGAAACTGTCCATGAAGGAAAACAGTTTGTGCTTTGCCGTATTGTCAACTAGGATGTCAATGTGGGGAAGTGGGAAATTATCCTTAGGGCTTACCCTATTCAAATATCTGTAGTCCACGCACATTCGTACCTTGCCGTCTTTTTTGGGCACGGGAACAACATTGGCAACCCATTGCGGATAAGAGGTGACCGCCAAGAATCCAATGTTGAATTGTTTCATGAATTCTGCTTTAATATTCTCCGACATATCTGGTCGCATGCGACGAACTTTTTGTTTTACTGGTGGTCAATCCTCTTTTGTAGGTAGACGGTGTACCACAATATCTTCATCAAGTCCTGGTATGTCTTCATACGACTAGGCAAATACCTCAACATATTCGTGTAGCAACTGAATCAGACGCTCCTTGACACTGGGTTCCAGATTGGCACCCACCTTGACCTCTCTTTTGTCTTCTTCGGTACCTAGGTTGATTGTATCCACTGGCTCTTCGTGGGGCTGAATGGCTCTCTCTTCTTGTAGTAGCAATCTGGCAAGTTTCCCTGGTACTTCACAATCTTCCTCACCTTCGTCTTCGACTTGGTAGATTAGATTTTCAGAGTCATAGAAGGCCATAGCAGAATCGTTATCCATGGTATCCCGAATGGATGTAGACCTGTATTATGATTATGAGTGTGTGTAAGGGTATAGCTATCTTTGAAAGAAATGAAAAATGTAAAAGAGAAAAAACAATGAGCACAATGTTTGTATGAAAAACGTCCATGATTCATTGATCTCATATGGAAATGAGATAATAACCCTTACAAATGGACCATTGTGCCTCGGGTAAGACACAAGGTTTTAAGAGTCTAAATTGTTTTAATATTACAGATCCAACAAAATGTAAAGACAAATTACTGTGGGATAAAAGTGATCGGGAAGAAATCTCTAGCCTCCCAGTTGCTGAGCCTTCCACTGACAGTTGGGAAGATCCAATCCTCTAGGTTGTATCCATCTTCATCATCCTCTACCGCATTGACCTCACGGTTGCTAATCTTCAAGGGTGGTCCTCCAGCACAAGCGCGACGTACAACCTTCGGAGCACCTAAAGTGAAACCCAAGCCAAACTTGTCCGACTTGTATGGGATATCTGGGAGTTGTCCCCAAATAGTGCACCCACCTTCTTCTATCATTGCTTTTGCATCCTTCAAAGATGACATCCTTAGTGGAGGCCTTGTGATCTTGTGAACTGTCCTGGTTACTGCCACGTCTTGTGGGACTTCCTCAAAGTGTTGGAATGGAGTTTCAATAAATTCACCATCTAACTCCACATATCTGAAGGAATTGAGATGACTGATCATATACTCTTCTTCTCCATGGACAATGATAATCTTCCCTTGAATCAGATACTTTAGCATTTGGTGCAACGTAGAAGTAACAGCGCCAGCATTGTGGATCCATGGTTGGCCTAGCAAGCAAGAATATGAAGGGCGGATATCCATTACATAAAAAGTTGAATCAAATGTTTGGGATCCAACTTTTATGGGGATATCCACTTCCCCATGTACCATCCTTTTCTATCCATCAAAAGCCCTTACTACTATGTTGCTTGGCTTCAATGTCAATCCCTCACAGTCAAGCCTATCAAGAGCCTTTTTAGGCAAAACATTCAGAGACGAGCCAGTGTCCACCAAGACATGAGCCAAGGTTGTGCCCCTACGTTCAACTGAGACATGCAATGCCTCATTATGCTTCCTTCCTCTTGGCATTAAGTCAGCATCCGAGAAACCTAAACCATTATCTGCAGTTAAGCTGGCTATGCAGTCTTGGAATTGATCGGCAGATGTTTTTTGAGGTACATGGGCAGTTTTCAGGAATTTTACCAAGGCTTTTGCATGTGCCTCGGAACATAGTAATAAAGCCAGCATGGAAATTTTAGATGGATTTTGCCCCGGTTGTTCAACTACATCGTAGTCGCTTCTTTTTATGATCTTTAGAATTTCCTCCATCTCTTTCCGGGAGATCTCAGGGATATCCAATGATTGCGCCTTCGTCCGGACAGGATCAATCAGAATACTTTTACCTCGAGTCTTGGTTGACTCAGCAGCAGGAATGTCAGTAGGAGTGATAGCAGGGATTGTAACAACTTTGTCAGTTAGAGCATTGGTGGAGATGATTGTGGAACTGGGAATATCCTTCGGAGGAGCAACAACAACATGAATGATTACGGGTCCAGAAACTTCTTTTGGGGGAGCAATTTCTGGAGAGAATATCCTTCCGCTTCAGTTAATCTTGCTAGTCCCAGCAATGTTACTGATATCGGAGTTATCTTTCTCGGAACTTGAATCTTCAGCAGCTGGAAAATCTTGCTTGATACCGTGGTAGTAGACATCCCCTCCATAATTCCATGGTACGGTTTTGTCTGACAAATACGGGACTGGTCCAGGCATTGTAATTATCAAAGGAGCTACTTTTAGAACTGATGTAATTCTAACGGGTCTTTTGGTGGAGACCCTGGAAGAATTTTCGGAAATGGTCACGATGGAAACATCATTATAAGAAACAGGTGGAACAAAAGTATTTTCGAACAGAATCTCCTTGTTATCTATTAGGCATTGAACGCATGCTTTCAACAAAGGACAGCTGGTTGGTGAGGACAAACATAAATGACAGCTTTCATCACAGCCCGGGAAAACACTAGAATTTAATAAGTTCTTTTTGATAGTCAGAAGTGGGGTCATAAGTTCATCAATTGAAGTAACAAACATATCCTCTTCAATGGCGTTGGCATTATGGCCGTGTTTGGGCATAGGGGCAGAAATGACATTGGGCTTTTCTGACGCATCAAATTCAATCTCTTTGGCTTCAAGGAGGTCTTGTACTTTGTTCTTTAAAGCCCAACATATGTTAGTGTCATGGCCGAGACTCTCAGAATGGTATGTGCAACGGGCATTAGGATGATAGTGAGGAGATGTGGTGTTAGGGTTCTTTGGAGCTTCTTTCAAAGTCATTAGGTTGGATCTTAGCAAGTGTGGCAATACTTGAGATAAGGTCATGTTAATTATGGTGAATTGTCTCACTGGTCTTTCCATCCTTGGTTGGTTGTTTCTTTGTTGATCAGGCGCATGTTTAGGAATCATAACAACCCCCACCTTTGGACGATGTTCGGCCCTATCTTGATTTCTCTAAGGATAATTAGCAACCACTTCTTTATTTCCAATAAATGGCTTCCTTACAGTAGCAGAGGATGCATATTTTTGAATCTTTCCACTTTTATTCCGGCTTCTACCCTTTCTCCGGTCAATATTAGTTCAGTAAAACCTGTCGGTGAACTCCCAATTAGGTGATTGAAGAAGGGACCAGACAAGGTGCCCAAAAACATGTATGCTAATTCTCTTTGAGATAGATGAGGTTGAACTCTTCCGGCAAAATCTCTCCATTTTTGCGCATAGTCCTTGAAGCCTTCATTTGAAACCATGGCCATACTCTGGAGTTAAGTACGGGTAGGCACAAGATCAGCATTGTATTGGTATTGTTTGTAAAAGTCTGCAGCAAGATCTTCCCAGTTATGAACATTGGCTCTTTCTAACTGATAAAACCAATCAAGTTGAATTCTAGACAGACTGTCTTGGAAGAAGTGTACCCATAAATCTTTATCAGCGGTATGGGGATGGATCTTCCTTACATAGGACCGGAGATGCATTTTGGGGCATGAGACTCCGTCATATTTGGCGAACACAGGTGCTTTAAATTTTGGAGGAATTCCAATTCTTGATACCAGTCCCAACTCCTCAAAGTCTAATCTGGGCACTTTTTGGATTTCCATTGCATTCAACCGTTCTTCTAGATGCTTATACTTGTCGTCGGCTGGAGGGTATTGTTCTTCAGAATAGTCTTCTTCTTCCTCTCCCTCTTTTGAATCAGACTGAACAACTATTTCCTTACCCTTCCCATCTTGGTTGTCTTTCTCACCGGATGTCGTTGCAAAGTCTAAGGCACTCCTTGTCTTCCCTTGGAATCTTCTTCCCATGTTCAGAATTCCGGTTATCTTCTTCGTCTTATTTTTCTTCTCCTCAACCAGCAAGGTCTTCAACTCTTCTTCTCCTTTGACCAGAGTTAAGAACAATTGTTGAAATTGTGTATTCTGAGCTTAGAGGTCCTTCACCATTTGCTCAAGATCCATCTTACTGAAATAAACAGTAGAGAGATGAGGATACTTATTGCAAGAAACCTGTTTATGTTATGATGAATGATAAATGCGTATGCAATGATTTCAAGGATTTTAAAATTCAAATTTGTTTTAGACAAAAAGGAAACACACGTTATATTAATAATTTAATGTTTTGAGTACATCGATGCCTTCTTGGGAAAAACAAATACAAGAAACTCTAAGATAGAAAGGTAGTACGCATTCTCTTTGGTGCAATGTAAGCATTCAGAGTTTGCTCCTCATGAAGTAGCCTAGTGAGTTCCAAAACCTTCTTCTCGCTTGCATAGAATTGGGCTTCAAAAGTATCTCACTCCCCCTTGAGTTGTATCCAATCTCTTTGAAAGTCTTCAAGAGAGTTGGGCATGTCACGATGTAGGATAGTTTATGGAACATCTCCTTCCATGACAGGCTCAATGATTACCGGGAGAATGGAAGGATAAGGCATCATAAGACTCTTAGCACGAGTTCGTACCCATTTCAGATAAGGCTCAAGAGGGATGGAATTTTTATGCCCCAAAGTCTTGTTATCTACCTTGTTTAACATCCTCCAAGCTCGGATAAATCTCTGGCGAAGACCTTGATCTTTGTTGTCGTAGTCAAATACCAAACCTTGAATCAGCATCTCGTGTGGGCTATCCCTTCGGGCATAACCAAACTGTCTTAAATCTAAGCAGGGGTTGTAGGTGATACCTCCCCTAATGCCAAGTAAAGGGACGTTAGGAAATTCCCCATAACGGTCGATAATAGTAACATTCTCTATGGATCGGGAGCACCAATGAATGTCTGAATGTTTGAGCATCATAAACCTTTGTGACCACCTTGAACCTTGCTCATTCTCTAATACAGATTGGGGAAGATGATAAATAAACCATCTTGCCAAGAGAGGAGTGCAACACATAAGGAAACCTCTTTTCCTCATTGTGCGAGTGTGAAAAGAGTGTAGGATATCTCCTAGAAAGTAGTCACCAGGTTGCGGGATATGAAGATTTTGACGGTGTTCACATCTATGAGTTGATCAGGGTTTGGAAACAAAACCATCCCATAGATGAGGAGAGCCACAATTTCCTCAAAGGCTTGCAGGTCCAAAGAATTCCAACAGTTTTGGGCTTTCTCAAACAAGAACTTTGCTAGGAAACCTTTGACACCACGCCTTGTTTCCCAATAAGTTGTCACATCAAATGAGTGCAAGTGTAGAGCTTGAGCAATCTCTTCTGGCTTTGGTTCTCTTTCCTTACCGTTGAAAGGTAGTTGGTTGAGAATGGGAATTCTCAAGAGTCGGGAGAATTCTTCCAAAGTAGGCACAAGTTGATAGTCAGGAAATGTGAAGCAATGGTGTAAAGGACCAAAGAACTGAAAGAGCACCTTCATCATGTCCTCATCTGTGTTAGAGGTGACCAAGTTGAGTAGGCGACCATGTCTCTCGGTGAATGGAGAGTTTTCTGGAATCCTTGAAGCTAGCTCTTTAAGTTGTGGAGGGATCCTTACAAGATTGACTTGAATGGTTTTCCTGCGAAGAGAATCCATATCCTACAAAACAAGAACAAAGATGAATCCAAAAATCCTTGAAATGGTTAGTGAATGTGTATGATGTTATGATGTTCATGATGTTATGTACAAGTATGTATATACAAACAAATAAAACAAGTCCTTAGGTTTAGGCTTGCATGGAGTCTTACAGGTAAGTACCCTCTTGAAGTTTAGTTGGCTCATCCTGTCCTAGTAATAGTATCCGGGTTCTAAGGAGCTCAATATCACTAGTTTGTTTCCTTGGTCATTGTTTCAGCACAAGTCTCTTTAATGGCGACCGAAATATCCTAAGAAACCAAACCTCAATGAGTGCAGTATTGAGTATCTACCAATTTCGAACTGCACCAAAGCCGGTCATCTCACTACATCTTAAAGGCCAAGTTGGTCAAGTAAAGGTTCTAAAAGTTCATTAGTGCTTTATAACATCACTCATCGGCCCCGTATTCTATTTGATTAACTCAAAGGCTACCGGTACCCACAAATATGTCACACTAACGTAGCTATTTCTTAGACCATGTCGGTATACCCTGCACAGTTTCCACAACGTATAGCTACTTACCTATAAGGTATCCAACATCTGGGTAGATGATTTAAACCCAAAAAAAGAACCATAATGTAAACCATACAAGTTAGACAATGAAAGAAAATAAATGTGATCTAGCCTTAAGGTAACCCCACTTTTAGAATATTCCCCAGTTCTGTGGTACGGTGGGAAAACTGACTTAAGGGTTTTGCGTTTAATTGCAAATGTTGCGGTTACCAAGAGTCACCACCGACTTTTCTTTTATCCAAAATGAAAGGTGAAAAAGCACAGGAAAGACCTTTGAGACTATTTCTTGAGTTCGGGGGGTAGATTATGAAAAGGGAAGACATTAGCACCTTTTTCATCCATGGTTTTCCATGGGCTCTTAGTTACTTGCTAGATCACTGATTTTGTTTGAAATTGTGCTTTGTGTGGTTTTTTGAAAGTATTTTGTAAAGAGGCCATTGTTTAGGAAATCTTTGTAATGATTCTTGTTTGTAAGAATGTATACAAAGATGTTGATCCTTTGAAAATGTTTTCAATGTTTGTAAGATGTTTTAAAGTGTGTGTGTTTGTTTTGAAAATAGTAAGGATATTTATTTTAAAATGGAGCAAGTAATTAGGAGCAATCTACCTACTCGAATGTCTTTCATGTTCATTTTCTTTTCCTTTGACATTGTTATCTTACCATTGATTTGGTAAGCAACCCTATCTTTGGATGTAAACGGGACGGGCGTGGGTCATCGTATAACCATGATTAGCAACGGTGCAAGGTATCTTAGCATTCTTTTTGAGGGACTAAGATCATTTGTAAGGCAACTTAGATTGCATCATCGAGGGACCATGATCTTGTATTTTTGCTTGTTTTTTTTGCTAAGATACCTCACATGCATAACATGGCCATTTTTGTAAGGCAACAAAGTGGAGTTTATCCTAGGGGTGCTAGTGTGCAACTTTATTGTTTTCATGCTTGATTTTATCTTGAATTAGGGTTTTCTAAGAATTGATTTTAGTATTTCCATACAAACCCTAATTACTAGCATGTTATATAAAAGCGATAAATTGTGAAATTTAAAGTTACTACGCTATTACAACATTTGTGGGGAGGGGGTGTACAAGTTGAATAGGGATTGCAAGAATTAAACCTATTTAATCTATTACAACCAAATTGAATGGGTATGAATATACAAGAAATTTAAATAAATACAAAGTATAAAAATAAATGTACAAGGATGCAAAATGTGAAGAAAAATTAATTTGTTTGGTTTTCAAGAAAAGAGATTGTCTTAAACTAATTAAATAAAGAAAATAGTTAATTAAGTTTGAATTTATTAAGAAAATATTTTTGAATAAAACCCTAATTCTATTTAGTTGATTAAAAGAAAATATGTTTAGAAAAAAATATTCTAAGTATTTTTATTTTGAAAATATTTATAACATTATAAAAATAATTTTTGGCCCTGTTTAATATTAAAAATAATGTATTTTCAATGGTGTCAAAAATAAATAAATAAAAAAACATAATATTAATTAAGTTTACAAGATTTAGTTAATAAAAATAAATAAAGTAGAATAAATGAAAATATTTTTTTGTGGAAAAAATAGAATAAAATAAGTCAAAATCTAAATATATAATTTTTTTTTGTATTTTATGATTTTTTGTATTTAGAAAAAATATATTTAAGAAAAGATAAATGAAATAAATAAATAAATAAATAACTTGGGCCAGGGGGTGCCAAGAGGAAACAGAGAGGTTAGTGAGCAAAAACAAACAAAAAGAACAAGCCAGGCCCAAAGGGGCCCAGCGCCTGCAAAAAAAAAACAAACAAAGTCAGAAAAATGTGAAAAAATGAAAAAAGGGTACCACTGGGGCTCGAACCCAGGTCCCATAGGTTACAGGCGCGCGCTTCTACCACTGGGGTGGCTATACATCCGTTAATACAAATGAATCAATAAGTATGTAAGGCAAAACGTGTTCTGAAGACTTCATCTTCAACCTCCAGCCAGACCAACTGTAACTTGCTCATTTCTCATCAAAAATGAAAATTGTAAACATGAAACTTGTAGCAAATTTTCTCACGATTCCAGAAATGTAAAGTATTAAAACTATAGATCAAAGACAAGCAAGAATTTTAATGGCCCTAATCTGAACCCTAAAAATTTCAGAAGTTTCAGTTTCGAAATTCTCTAAGCTCAAGAAAAATTAATGGAAACTAAGGACATGGTTAGCTTCAGAGCAATGATATCTACATGTTTTATTCACAAATAAACTATTGATGATACATGTATGAAGAGTTCCAAGTTGATAAAACTTACCTAAAAACTGGAAATCGTGTTTGGAGTCTGAGCTTGTTTCAAGTGATGGTGATGATCAGGTTAGCTTCCTTGACGTCCTAGGAAGCTAGTGCAATGGTTTGCTTGAGTTGAGAGTGGCTGAAATGACTTGGAGAAGTCAATGTGCAATGCTCTATTTTTGGTTATGGAAGATAGGGTAAATGATATTACAGAAATGAAACAGGTACAAGGATAAGTTACACTTGATGTAAGGAAGCTTTAGAAACTAAAAGGCCAAGAAACGCACGAGGGAAATGTGAGTTTGAGGTTTAAGGTCAGAAATTGTGCAACAATGGAGTTTTTGGGAAATTTCTGATTTGAGAGAGTTTTGGTGTATTTCAGGATGCTCAAGCTCGTGTTCTAGCTCAAAAATAGTGACTATATTTATAAGCAACAAGTTTGGAATGCTCTAGTTGATCAGAATTAAAATTTACATGTTTATGCATAACATGTGATTTTTTTGAGAAATTCAAGTTTCCATGCCTTGTCCTTGGTTCATAGAGTTTTTAACCACTTTAAACACAATGCTTCTGAATTTGTGGATGGAGTGTAATCAAGAAAGACAAGTTGGGAGCTCAAGAAGCGGACTTTGTGCATAAAGCTTGCTTTACAAGAATGGATATGTTACTTTCTCCCTAAAATGGAAAATTGATTTGGACAAAGCTTGAAACACTTGGATAAGAGCATAATCAGTTGTGTAAAGCACAACTTACTCGATTTGGAAAAACCAGAGAGTTTTGAACAAACACCCAAATAAGTTGAAGGGGTGAAAAACACAAGAAGGGGGGGGTTGAATTGTAAAACTGAAATCTTAAAGCAATTGACAAGATATTTTTATCCTGGTTCGTTTGATCTCAAAATACTCCAGTCCACCCGTCAAGGTGATTTCGCCTCTCTCCAACGAGGTCTTAATTCACTATATTCAACTGAATATTACAGACTGCTTTAACAACTGCTAAAGCCTTCTTGATTCAAACCACAATCCGGTTTGTCAAGGCAACACTTTCTTACAAAGGTATAAAACAATGTGTGTGAATGTTTTCTACAAAACTTTATCACAACTGTGATATATACACAAAATGAAGCTTAGAAACTAGATTGCTAAACACTAATGGAGTATCAGAGTTTGTGGTTTAGCAAAACTGGTAGATGAAGATTATTGTTCAGCTTTGTGCGTGTAGAGATTTGGAGAGCATTAGCCATTATAATCTTCGAAGCCTTGTTTATATAGCACTTGAGAAGATGAACGTTGAATGCAATATTCTTGATTCAATGCTAATAACAAGCTTTCCTTTTTGAGCAGATCTTGTCTAGAATGATGCCGTTGGAATTAATTAGCGTTCAATGCACAGTACCGTTGCTTCTTCAATGCACGTTCTGGCTTGGCTCATTCTGATTCTGCTTCGCTGCTGATGAACTATTGTATTTCTGTATCAGAGTGTTTACGCGCAGTTCTGCTCATCAAGCTTCAGCATGTACGAGAGTTGGTCATCTGATCTTGACGTTCTGATTCAGCAACTTCTGATGCTGGTGTATGAAATCAAATTCTGATGCTGAAGAAGTGATCTTGCTTATTTTAATCAGCGTATCTGCAAGTCAGAGCATAGTAATTTTAGGCAGCATATAGTTCAAACATGAAACATATAAATACTATATCTTTTCACTTTGTTATCATCAAAACTCAAATATAGGGTAGTAGATTCAAACATTGTTCTAACAATCTCCCCCTTTTTGATGATGACAAAAACTAGATATTTTAAATGAAAAATAACGTGAAAAGGTGTCTGGGAAATGTTTCAGAGTTAAGAAGTAAGGAGAAATCAGAGTTAGGAGATACTCCCCCTGAGTTGATTACTTCCCTTTGATGATACGTGTACTTCAGGATCAGATCTCTTTCTTTCATTGAACATCAGATTATCAGAGTCTTGACTTATCAGAGAGCAGAGCTTTGCTTTGGATCAGAGTGTTAAGACGATCAGAACTTCATATTTGATCAGAGCAACATTGATCAGAGCTTCTACATTTTGATCAGAGCTTCTAGTCTTCATAGTGTTCAGGAGCTTCCTTGTGCCTGTAGACTTAAAACAAAACAGAAAAACATTTCAAGTAATAGAGTTAGAATGTTTGAGAATTTCTGTCTAGTTAGCCGTTATTGATTTTAAATATCATTCTTGTTCTCCCCCTTTTTGTCAGCAATCAAAAAGTGTTGGTGATGTGCTAAAACAATTTGATCAGAAAAACTAATCATATTAAGATAGTTCAAAATCAGAGCAAGAGAATATTACAAAAACTTAATCAAAACAGTACATCAGAAAATGAAGAAAACATAAAAAAGTTATGCATGAAAAAGATTTAAGGTTGAGGGGGCATGCGTGAGAACAGGCTCTCCAGCATTGCTTGAATCTTTTCAGAAGTTTCATTCTGCTTCTGAACCATGTTGACCAGAGCTGATCAGAAGCAGCTGGGTCAATCATCCCAGGACAGACTTGCTTCAAAGAAGCAATCCATTGCAGCACACCTGTTTCAAAATTCAAAATACCAGAGCCAACATCTGGTTGCTTTGGTTTGGGAATGGCAATTTTGTGTCTTAAGTCAGCAAGACGTTCAAGACTTGTTAAGTCAATGAAAGTTCTGCTGGGGTTTTCAGAGGTATGCTGAGAGGCTGTTTGTTTTGGAGGAAGGGTATCAGAATCAGAGTCAGATATTTCGATTGGAGTGGATGGTGGTTTAGGAGTATTTGGAGGTGTTGATTCCTCTGAAGATGGTAACTGTGGCATGACAATAGTGGTTCCACATGGCAACTGGATTGCCAGCGGTGAAGGTTGAGGTGAGTGAGGGTCAGATTTATGAGGAGAAGGGGTTTTGGAATGGTGAAACTCTGTTTGTGGTGAAGGTGGATTATTTTCTGGTTGGGGAGATGGAGGTGGAATCTCTGATTGCTCAGGGATCAGAGGTTCTTCTGTGAGAGGTTGTGGTTGTTGTGGTTCTGGTTCTGGTTGTTGTTGTATTTCTGGTTCAGGTTGTGGTTCTGGTTGTGGAGGAGGAATATTTGGTGGTTCAGAATTTGGTTGAGCAGAAGCATGTTCACACTCAATATCAGCTAGCACTCGATCAAGTGCTGGTGTTGTTGAAACAGTTGGTTGTTTGGGAATCTTAGTTCTGGTTCTTCTGAGTTGTAATGCCTCGGAAGGGTCTTCTGGTATGGTTTCATCAATGGTAGGGATTGGAATGGATATTCTGTGGGAGGTTTGAGAAGGGGCAGCAGATGTTGGAATAGTAGATGAAATTAAAACAGGGGCAGCAGATGAAATACCTCTTTTCTTTGGAGTCTGATGAGATGATCCTTCTGCTGGCGCTTTCCTCTTCTTTGTCTTCTTCTGAGTCACTTCTGGTTGGATTTGACTCAGATCTTTGATCTTCAGCTTTGAACCTGTATCTTCTTCCTTGTACGAATCAGGGTACCTGAGAAACATCTCTGGTTTGGATTCCATTTCAGAAAATTTTGGAAAATCACTCAGAGGCAATCTTCTGCTGGAGATGTCAGCAGTTGAAGTAGCTCTGGGTTCCTTCTTAATATTTTCTATCAGCTTCATCTTTTTCAGGTTCTTAGCATTCAGCGGTTTTCCAACAGTTGGTTCAATAGTGCTCAGCACTTGAGCTTCGCTCAGATACTCTATCAGCTTATTTTCTATCAGAATATCTGATATAAGCCTTCCAAACGGTATCCAGTCCCTTTTGGTCCTTTCTTCTTCTCTTGTTTCTTTGACACTGGTCTTGAGATGATTGAATAGGAAGTGTGCCAGATTGATCTTTACCCTCTGATCAATAAAGTAGATCAGAAATTGCTGATCCACGTTTATATAATCAGGAGAACTTGTTGGTTTCCTGTGGTTGAAGCATCCAAGAATAATCTTAGCCCATACTCTGCAGTGGTCCTTCAGATCCTTAATTTTGCTGCTGGGCAATCCAAGAGTGAAAATTCTGTTGGCTACCACACCTACATCAGGGCATCTTTCAGCCATGTCCACACAACGGACTCCACCACCACTTTGACCGATTAGCCTAGCAATGAGATCTTCAGAAATTACAATCTTCTTTCCCATAACAGAAGAGATGACTAGATGTTTAGAAATCTTGGCGTGAATCCAAAATTCCTTGACAAGCGCTGGGAATGTTGGTCCAACCAACCTATCGAAATACCTCTCCCACTTTTGAGCCCTAATTTCTTCAGTTAGGTCAAATCCATTTTCCTTCAAACTTTCAAAGTCGATGATTAACTCAGAGAGAACTTCAAGGTTCTTTACCGGTGTGAGAAGAGTTCTGAGAGGCACCTGATATTGTTCAGAGGTTTCTTTCTTCTGATTGCCTGCAGAAATGCTGGAGGATGCCATTGTTCACACTAAAAAGCTTTGAGAATGATTTGAGAGAAAAATGTTTGTAGGAGATAAACTCAGAAATATGCAGAAAATGCTTGAGAGATTATGAGAAAGCGTAAAGAATAAGAATGAAGGATTAATGTGCTTAAATAGAGTTTTTCAAAATTATTTTGAAAAATTAAACGTTTTTAAGAGAGAGAGAAAAAAAATCATGATTACCATTTAAACGCATGATTACTTTTCATTAAATGCTTGCTGATTTTGGGGGATTTGAGAAAGATACTTAAAAACGGTTACCAGACATGTGTCTCAATGCACCCAATCAGCGCTTTGCCTTCTCAGAAGCGTGCACGCGTTTTGCTTCAGAGATTTGCTGATGATTGGATGACACTTGTTTGATGTAGTGATCAGCACGTCTGTCTTTGAGATTAGACTCTCAGATCTTTAGACTTGCATCTGATACAATCTGCATGTTCTATCTTTCTGAAAGAAGATTGATCAGAAGTTCACAGTAATATAATTACATTCTGAAGATAAATATATGGAATTAAAACATTTTCATTCTGGGCATACTTTCATGCTGAGATGTTTCAGAATGAAATTAAACCTATCTTCTGAAAGGGGTTTAGTAAAGATATCAGCCCATTGATGGTCTGTATCTATAAATTTTAAGTTCAAAATACCTTTCTGAATATAGTCCCTAATGAAATGATGTTTTATTTCTATATGCTTAGCTCTAGAATGTAAAATAGGATTCTTACTTAAGCAAATAGCAGAAGTATTATCACAAAGTATAGGAATGTTACTCTCAAAAATCTGGAAGTCTTCAAGCTGACTTTTCATCCAGAGCATTTGTGTGCTACATCCTGCTGCTGCTATGTACTCAGCTTCTGCTGTTGACAGAGCAATTGTTGACTGCCTTTTGCTGGACCACGATATCAGATTTTCTCCCAGAAATTGGCAGCTTCCAGAAGTACTTTTACGTTCCACTCTGTCTCCAGCAAAATCAGCATCACAGTAGCCTACTAAGCTGTAATCACTAGATTTTCTATAAAACAAACCCAGATTAGTAGTACCTTTCAGATACTTGAAAATTCGCTTAACAGCTGTTAAGTGAGATTCTCTAGGATCTGATTGGAATCTAGCACAAATACATACGCTGAATAAGATATCAGGTCTTGAAGCAG
Source organism: Vicia faba (assembly GCA_948472305.1). Taxonomy (NCBI): domain Eukaryota; kingdom Viridiplantae; phylum Streptophyta; class Magnoliopsida; order Fabales; family Fabaceae; genus Vicia; species Vicia faba. Next base: position 819,336,799 of record OX451736.1, read on the forward strand.
TCAGATAGAGGAGAGAACCAATCATACCTCTGTAGACTTTCTGTTCTACACTTTTGCTTACCTCTTCTCTTTCCAGAATACAAGTAGGATGCATTGGAATCTTTGATGGCTTACATTCTGAGAGGTCAAATTTCTTCAGAAGATCTCTGATGTATTTGCTCTGATGAATGTAAGTTCCTTCTGGAGTTTGATTGATCTGAATTCCTAGAAAGAATTTCAGTTCCCCCATGAGGCTCATCTCAAATTCTGCCTGCATACACTTAGCAAATTTTGTTCCAAGAGAAGGATTAGTAGAACCAAAAATGATATCATCAACATAAATTTGACAGACTAAAATGTCACTCTTAACTGTTTTACAGAATAGAGTAGTGTCCACTTTCCCTCTGGTGAATTCATTTTCAAGCAGAAAGTTACTTAGCCTTTCATACCAAGCTCTGGGAGCTTGTTTCAGACCATACAGTGACTTCTTTAGTTTGAAAACATGTTCTGGATGTTTTGTATTTTCAAAACCTGGGGGTTGGTGAACATACACTTCTTCTTCTATATAACCATTTAAGAATGCACTTTTGACATCCATCTGATACAGAGTGATGCCTCTATTAACAGCAAATGAGATTAAAAGTCTGATAGATTCTAACCTGGCGACTGGGGCAAAGGTTTCTGTATAGTCTATCCCCTCTTGCTGACTATAACCTTGTGCAACCAGTCGTGCCTTGTTTCTGATGACTTCACCTTGTTCATTTAGCTTGTTTCTGAACACCCATCTTGTTCCAATGACGTTGAATCCTTTTGGTCTGGGAACGAGATCCCATACGTCGTTTCTGGTGAATTGATTCAGCTCTTCTTGCATTGCCAGAATCTAGTCATTATCCAGAAGTGCTTCATCAATAGAAGAAGGTTCAATCAGAGACACAAGTCCCATAAGAGTTTCTTCAGAGTTTCTGAAGCTTGCTCTTGTTCTGATTGGATCTTCCTTTCTTCCTAGGATAGTCTCTTCTTGGTGATCCAAACTGCTTCTGGGCAATCTCTTCTGAGGTTGATCAGCAGCTGTTGTAGGATTTCTAGCATTGCTCCTTTCAGACGTTGAAGGAATGTCTGTGTTGAGAGCTTTTGATGACTTGTCTTCAGAGCCTGCAAATTCAATTTCTATACCTACAAGATTTTCATTCTGCTTTGACTTTTCAGAGTCAAGCTTGTCATCAAAACGAACACTGATTGATTCTTCCACAATCTGTGTTTCTGTATTGTATACTCTGTACCCTCTTGAGCGTTCAGAGTATCCTAACATAATACACTTCTGTGCCTTAGAATCAAACTTGTTCAAATAATTCTTTGTATTTAATATAAAGCAAGTGCATCCAAATGGATGAAAATACGAAATGTTGGGCTTTTTGTTCTTCCACAATTCATATGGAGTCTTTTCCAGAATAGGTCTTATTGAGATTCTATTCTGAATGTAGCACGCTGTGTTTATTGCCTCTGCCCAGAAAGTCTTAGCAACGTTTGTCTCATTGATCATGGTTCTGGCCATTTCTTGCAATGTTCTGTTCTTTCGTTCTACAACTCCATTTTGTTGGGGAGTTCTAGGACAAGAGAAATCATGCAGAATGCCTTTGTCATTGAAGAATGACTCAAAATCTTTATTTTCAAATTCTCCACCATGATCACTTCTGACTTTAACGATTCTAAGATCTTTTTCATTCTGAACTTGGTTACAGAAGGTAACAAACACAGAGTGTGACTCGTCCTTGTGTCTTAAGAACTTTACCCATGTCCATCTGCTATAGTCATCTACGATTACTAACCCATACTTCTTACCACTGACTGAAGCAGTTTTAACTGGTCCAAATAGGTCAATGTGCAGAAGTTCTAATGGCTTAGAGGTGGAAACAACATTTTTGGATTTAAAAGAAGGTTTTGCAAATTTGCCTTTCTGACATGCTTCACACAGAGCATCTGAATTGAACTTCAAATTTGGAAGTCCTCTGACCAGATTGAGTTTGTTAATCTGAGATATTCTTCTCATACTAACATGCCCCAATCTTCTGTGCCAGATCCACTGCTCATTGTTAACAGACAGAAGACATTTTACGTTCTGACTTTTTAGTTCAGAAAGTTTGATTTTGTAAATGTTGTTTTTCCTCTTTCCATTAAACAGGATAGTCCCATCTTTCTGACTAACAGCTTTACATGATTTTTGATTAAAGATTATATCATAACCGTTATCACTTAATTGACTTATGGATAACAGATTATGCATCAATCCATCAACTAGCAGAACATTATTAATAGAGGGAAGATTTCCATTACCTACAGTTCCAGAGCCAATTATCTTTCCCCTCTGATTGCCTCCAAAGCCAACGTGGCCTCCAGGCTTAAGTTCCAGGCTTTGGAACATATGCCTTCTTCCCGTCATGTGTCGTGAGCAGCCAGAGTCCAGGTACCATGACTGGTGTTTCTGACTTGCTGCTAAAGATATCTGCAACATGTATTATTTTATCCTTAGGTACCCAGATCTTCTTGGGTCCTGATTTGTTAGTTTTACCAAAACTCTGGTTGAATTTTGGTTTCACAGAGTGCTTACTGCTAGTATATTTGATGTCATGTGTGTGACCATACACAAAGTGTGAATTTAAAGGAGTGTGTTTAATGGTTAAATCCATGACATTCTTTGGTGTAGGAACCTTACCTAGGTATCCTATTCCTTTCCTGCCGTTTCTGCTAACTCCATAGATCATTGAAGCCATTCTGCTTCTATCTATGCTTTTAGCAAGGAACTTCTGGAAACTGTGATCATACTCCTTGATGATCTCATCAGCGTTGCTGGGAGTTTCAGAAATTGGTTCCTTCTGAGAGTTTTGTAAAGAGTTTTCTAATTTTGAAATTTTATCTCTCAGCTCAGAGTTTTCCAATTTGAGACTCACAGACTTATTAGAGTCAGATTCAAGATTCCTTTTCAGGTCTCTGAATTTAGCTCTAATCTGCTGATAACGTTCCAGAATTTCATTGAGGCTTTCAGCAAGTTCAGCCTTTGTAAAATTAATAGCGAAGTTAGGGAATACCTCTTCTGTGTCTGATTCTGAGTCTGATTCAGAAGCTTCACTATCATCTGGAATGTTAGCCATGAGCGCTATGTTTGCCCTTTCATCATCTGATTCTGAGTCAGCTTCAGACGAGTCAGAGTCATCCCATGTGGCCATGAGACTTTTCTTCTTCTCTCTTCCAAACTTCTTTTTGGGCTTTTCCCTCTGAAGCTTTGGGCAGTCACTCTTGTAGTGTCCTTGCTCATTGCACTCGTAGCAGATGATGTCTTTTGTGTTTGGCTTCTTGCTACTGGAGGAGCCTTCAGATCTTCTGTATCCAGAGGAAGAATCTGTCCTTCTGTATCTGGAAGAAGACTCGTTCTGATCAGATCTTCTGGGATTCCTGAACTTCCTTTGTCTTTGCTTCCACAGTTGATTTACTCTTCTGGAGAGAAGGGAAAGTTCGTCTTCTTATGATGAGGATCCATCAGATGTTTCTTCAACTGCCTGCAAAACTTTAGACTCAGATTTTCTGTTAGATTTTAATGCTAAAGGCTTACCTTGCTTCTGAGGCTCATCAGCTTCTAGCTCTATCTCATGACTTCTGAGGGAGCTTATAAGTTCCTCCAGAGTGATTTTGTTGAGATCTTTCGCTAGCTTCAGAGCGGTAACCATAGGCCTCCACTGCTTGGGTAAACTTCTGATTATCTTCTTGACATGGTCAGCAGTAGAGTATCCTTTGTCCAGAACTTTGAGACCAGCTACCAGAATCTGGAATCTAGAGAACATAGTTTCAATGGATTCAGATTCTTCCATTTTGAACGCCTCATACTTCTGAATGAGCGCCAGAGCTTTTGTTTCTTTGACTTGAACGTTGCCCTCATGCGTCATTCTGAGAGAATCAAAGATGTTCTTAGCTGTGTCTCTGTTGGAGATCTTTTCATACTCAGTATAGGAGATGGCACTGAGGAGGATGGTTCTGGCCTTATGGTGATTCTTGAAATCACGCTTTTGTTGATCAGACATTGATTTTCTATCAATCTTCTGACCAGTTGCATTCACAGGGTGCGTGTATCCATCTGTCACCATATCCCACAGATCAGCATCATGTGCTAGAAAGAAGCTTTCAATTCTGTCTTTCCAGTAATCAAAGTTTTCTCCATCAAAGACTGGAGGTTTGCCGCTGAATCTGTCTCTGTCCTCATTGTTGTCATTGCTGAAATGAGAGTTGTTTCCTGCCATTGTGTTTTTCTGACGCTGGATCTTGTACTGACACGGTTAAGTGTTTTAGCTCAGAACCAGGCGCTCTGATGCCAATTGAAGGGGTGAAAAACACAAGAAGGGGGGGTTGAATTGTAAAACTGAAATCTTAAAGCAATTGACAAGATATTTTTATCCTGGTTCGTTTGATCTCAAACTACTCCAGTCCACCCATCAAGGTGATTTCGCCTCTCTCCAACGAGGTCTTAATTCACTATATTCAACTGAATATTACAGACTGCTTTAACAACTGCTAAAGCCTTCTTGATTCAAACCACAATCCGGTTTGTCAAGGCAACACTTTCTTACAAAGGTATAAAACAATGTGTGTGAATGTTTTCTACAAAACTTTATCACAACTGTGATGTATACACAAAATGAAGCTTAGAAACTAGATTGCTAAACACTAATGGAGTATCAGAGTTTGTGGTTTAGCAAAACTGGTAGATGAAGATTATTGTTCAGCTTTGTGCGTGTAGAGATTTGGAGAGCATTAGCCATTATAATCTTCGAAGCCTTGTTTATATAGCACTTGAGAAGATGAACGTTGAATGCAATATTCTTGATTCAATGCTAATAACAAGCTTTCCTTTTTGAGCAGATCTTGTCTAGAATGATGCCGTTGGAATTAATTAGCGTTCAATGCACAGTACCGTTGCTTCTTCAATGCACGTTCTGGCTTGGCTCATTCTGATTCTGCTTCGCTGCTGATGAACTATTATATTTCTGTATCAGAGTGTTTACGCGCAGTTCTGTTCATCAAGCTTCAGCATGTACGAGAGTTGGTCATCTGATCTTGACGTTCTGATTCAGCAACTTCTGATGCTGGTGTATGAAATCAAATTCTGATGCTGAAGAAGTGATCTTGCTTATTTTAATCAGCGTATCTGCAAGTCAGAGCATAGTAATTTTAGGCAGCATATAGTTCAAACATGAAACATATAAATACTATATCTTTTCACTTTGTTATCATCAAAACTCAAATATAGGGTAGTAGATTCAAACATTGTTCTAACATAAGTTGAGTATGTGCTTTCCTGAACGAACACCAAAATTACACTTATTTGGATTCAAGCGGAGACAATACTTCCTCAAACGCTGAAATAATTTCAACAAGTCTTCTATATGCCCTTCCTCAGTTTGAGATTTGGCGATCATATCATCAACGTATACCTTAATTTCCTTATGCATCAGATCATGGAATAGGGTTGTCATGGCCCTCTGGTACGTAGCATGAGCGTTCTTCAACCCAAATGGCATCAATCTGTAACAGAATGTTCCCCAAGGTATGATAAACATTGTTTTTTCCATGTCCTCAGGAGCCATCCTAATTTGATTGTATCCAGAAAATCCATCCATAAACGAGAACACTTTGAATTTTGTTGTACTATCTACCAACATATCAATATGTGGTAATGGGAAATCATCTTTCGGACTTGCTTTATTTAAATCTCTATAGTAGACGCCCATGTGAACTTTTTCATATTTCTTTGGTATTGGAACAATATTGGCAATCCACTAAGGGAACAATGATCTCACAAGAAAACCAACATCAATTTGTTTCAAAACCTCTTCTTTAATCTTCATTGCCATGTCAGGATGAGTTATTCGCAGCTTCTGCTTGATCGGTGGACATTCTGGCTTAAGTGGAAAATAGTGTTCCATAATATCGGTATCCAAACCATGAATGTCTTGATAAGACCAAGAAAAGATATCCACCTCGGGATGAAGCATCGCCCCAAGTTAATCGTCTCCAATGGCTCTTTATATGCCTGAATAGTATTTTCCTCGTGCTCAAGCAACCGTGAAACCAATTCAGGGATTTCATCATATTCGTATTCTTCATCCACATACACAGGATATTCAAAGTTGGGAGAGGGTGCAGGGTCATTGCACTCAATGGGTTTTTTAATTAATCTGCACATATAATTTATAATTGTTTTTAGAAAGTGACACATGTAACAAGGGATTATGCAAATTTATTTACAGTTATTATTTATTTTGAAATGTTTTTTTATTACCATTTTCCAAGAAAAAGCAGAAAATAAGGACATAATTTAGAAATCATAAATCAACTTTTGTTAATGATTTTAAAGATCAAAACAACAGACATGCCCATACAATCATTACTTCCACCTTGGGCAGAGTGAAAGACTTTTGAAAAGACCAACAAAAAACAAATTACTTTGAAATGTGAATTTAAGAAGGAACATCAACAGTGATCCAATTCTGGACTCTAACTCCATGTATCACGAAGTTCGCCATCTCTTGCTCTGGATCATCTTCGAGAATAGCATTGATCCTTGGAGTAGTTGGATGAAGATATCTTCCACTGTGAAATATGCATTGATATTTACTCAAAGCAGACTTTGGCTTCACAACTTCCTACTTCATTGAGAAACCCAAACCAATTTAATTCTTGTTCACAGGTGGATTAATAATGTTCCCCCACACCTTACTAGGGCCTTTCTGCACTACCTGTTGCGCATCCTTAAATGAGGTGATAGAATCTTAATTCTTCCTTATATTATCAATGGATAAAGCTTGGAACTGAGTTCTAGCAGCGGCTTCATCATCTTCTGTAATTCTAAAGGAAGACAAATGAGATTTTAACAGAGCTTGTTCACCGTTCACAATGACTACCTTTCCTTCACGGACAAATTTCAGCTTTCGATGCAAGGTTGAAGTAACAACTCCTTCTTCATGAATCCATAGTCGTCCTAATAAACAACTATAGGTGGGGACAATATCCATAACCTAAAAGGTTATTTGGAATAGGTGCGGACCAATGTGAATAGATAAATCCACTTCTCCGATGACATACTTTCTTGATCCATCAAAAGCTTTCACTATAATGCCACTAGGGTGCATAGGAGTTCCTTAGTACTTATGATTCATGAGCGTACTTATCAATATGACATTCAAATCAGATCCATTGTTAATCAGAACATTGGACAAAGAGTCATTCTTATAACTCATGGAAATACGCAGAGCCATGTTATGGTTTCTTCCTTCATTAGGAAACTCGTCATCACAAAAGCTCATATTGTTACAAGATGTAATATTCCCCCACAACATCATCGAACTGATCCAGAGACATATCACTTTCAATAAAAGCCTGATGTAACACCCTCATCAGTGATTCTTGATGAGAAGAAGAGTTCATCAACAAGGCTAAAATGGAAATCTTAGATGGAGTTTGAAACAATTGATCCACAATCTTGTAATTACTCATCTTGGTGATATTCAACAGATCATCAACATCTTTTTCCAAGGCACCTCCCCTAGATTCTCCTACCACTTTCTTATGCTCAGCATATGTCTCAACAATCTTTTTGCCAGGATTAACATCTCCTCGAAAGTTAGGGGTGAAAACACGACCACTACGAGTTACCCGACTAGTTTCAGCAATATTCTCAACATGAGACAAAGGTTGGATAGGAATTTCCACACCATCTTCTTGGATATATGCATTGTACTTATAAGGCACAACTTTATCTAATTCATATGGGATAGGACCGGGTAGACAAATAACCATGGGAGCAATAACATGCTTGCTATGGTACTCAATCTCTACAGGAGCGGGATCACCAAAACATGGTAGAATAACATTCACCCCCACTTCTTCTGAATACTCAGGCATCACATAATCATTATAAGAAAACATACCTTCATCAAAAGAAAAGAACTCATCAGCAGAAATGTACTCATCATCCGACATAGCCTCAACTGAGTAATCTTCAATCACATTAAATCCATTATAATCATCTTTGTTGCGTGTGACTCTGATAGTACCATTATCTAACAACAATTGAACACCTCTCCTTACAGCAGAACAACCACGAGAATCTCTACAGTAGATCTGACAGGACCCATAATGATGTACCTTCTGGCCATCCATGTGATAAAATGTGGCATGCAACTACACCAAATAATCATTCATGTAATTCACATCAAGAATCTGGAATTCACCGATGAATCCATAAACCATATTCACATCTTTTTCATATTCAGCCCTTGGTCTGATTAAGTGGATGAGACCTTCATCAATCATTTCTTGAAGATCAGCTCTTACTTTATCGCATCTATGGACATTTAAGCTGCAAATACTACAACCAGCATGGTCATGTGTATAATAACATAATTCACAAAGATCAGCATGCATCTTCACGAAATCACCTCTAACTAGGTTGATATCAAAAATACCGAAATCTCCAGGGCAACCGGCAACCTTATTTACAACACTTCCACCTCCATGTTTGGGTAGTCGATTATCCTTCACATTGAGCCCAACATCTTTAAAAGACAGAAGACCAGATCTCACCATTTTTTGTACCTCAGACTTTAATGAATAACAGTTCTCAATGTTGTGCCCTAGGGCTCCTTGATGAAAAGCACAAGTCTCATCAGCCTTATAATACCATGGTAAAGGTGAAGGTATAGCAGGGGGGGGGGGGTGGTCTGCACCAATTTCTTTTGAATTAGATCAGGAAATAATTTTGTATAACTCATCGGAATAGGATTGAAAGCCTATCTCTTCTGACCTTGCGCTTGATTTCCTTGAGGAGGTGTTCTTTGATCGGAAACATGAGTCAGAGCTATATTGACGACTAGAGTCACAGAAGCAACTTGTTGTTGGTACTGATTGAAGGAAAATTGCGATCAAAAACGCAGCAGAATATAAAATTTTCCTTAGCGATCCTTACGAATGAGCATGGTCAGTGATAGAAATATTTACCTCTTGTGGAAATTCAGAACTTTGATGTTGTGATCACGAGCGTTGATGAAGAACAACGCCTCTACTCAGTCCACACGAACAGATCGCTTCCGGTCACAGTGCTAGCTGATCACGAACGGAAACCTTGAGTGAGAGAGAGAGTCAAAAACGAAAATGCATCAAGTGAAATTGCTTCATCACAAGGGATCTATTTATAGAATCACTCGTATGGGCTACAAGCTAAAAGCCCAATTAAGGCTATAAGCTAAAAGCCCAATTAAGCTTATGGACATCATACCTTATGATGTACCATATATCACTTATCCACGTGGTACCTTACCACTTTCCGTATTACACTTAAGTGCATCGTACCTTACGATGTTCCTTATTTATTCTATCTCTCATCAACCTGTCCTTATGTGTGTGACCCTGTAGGTTTTCGCGACATTGGCAATTATATTAAATCACACATTTAATATAATAAACAGTGAGCGGTATCTAGCAACAAATCACTGTTACCCAAGTCACGAAAATGTCATGTGATCTGACCAAACCTTTTCCGTGATAATATTTGTGTTGTATAATTACCCTTTTTCCCTCATGTCTATATTGAACACAAGGCATACACTGTGTCACCCTTGTCCAGTTCAATATTGGGCCCTTAGACATTTATCTTGTTATGCAGGATGAGCAAATTCCATCTAGGTCACTCATGTCCCTTAGCATGCTTTGTGAAGTACCCATCAACCATCTTTATAGTCATCCAGTTACGGATGACGTTTGATCAGCAATAAAGTACTTGACTCTACATCTAGGGTCCATAGTGGTTTCAGGTCGAAGGGTGGTATACACCATTATCATCATGAGAATAACTTATGACACTTTGCATAACATTCTATGTAGTATTCTCATAACGGGTCAATCCAGTATAAATATTACTCCTAATATTCATACCTATGTCAAGACTTGATAACTCCTTATCTATGATCCATGAGATGTGATCATCAATCTATCTTCATAATAATCTTAATGCTTTAATGTTATCCCACTTCACATTAAAGCTTGACTACGGATACTTTAAGAATAGTTTCTTATGTTTAATGGGATCTCATGATTAAGTCACACTTAACATTTCATTAAACCAATAAACCATTCTAGGGACTTTATTATTTTGGAAAGCAAACATAATAAAGAAATTCCTTTTATTATTAATAAATAATTCGATACAAGTACCAAAAGTATTGGCCTCTAGGGCTTACACCAACACTGATGACGTCTTCTCGGAGGTCTAACCTTTCTTTCCTTAATGACAACATTTGTTTCACTTTCTTTCTTTCTAGAAATCCCACATGATGATTTCTTTGTTCCACTAGAACCTTCATCTTTTGTCAATCGTCCTTCCCTGACAGCTTCTTCTAGACGAACACCCATACTTACCATTTCAGTGAAATCACTCAGTACACTTGAAACCATCCTTTCATAGTAAAATAAACCAAGGGTTTTTAGGAAGACCTTAATCATTTCTTGTTCTCCCATCGGGGGTACCACTTGGGCAGCAACCTCGCGCAAACGCTGCACATACTCTTTAAACGACTCTTTATCCTTCTGAGCCATCACCATCAATTGATCATGGTCAGGAGCCATAAATATGTTATACTTATACTGCTTGACGAAAGCTTCACCCAAGTCATTGAAGGTACAAATGTTGCTACTGTCCAATCCCATATACAATTTTAAAGCACCACAAATTAAACTAAACTGGAAGAAATGGATAAGCAAGCGTTGGTCATCAGTATGAGTGGACATCATTTTGATATACATAACCAGGTGGTCACGGGGGCAAGAGTTTCCCTTGTACTTCTCAAATTTAGGCCCCTTAATAGAGGTCACTGACATTCTGTCCAAATAACTCTTTCCCTCTGAGAGCCTGCACTTCTTTCTACATTTCATTGAATTAATCTTAAAATTCATCCAATCGGTCATAAAAACCCAAACTTTCACTTGGTGGAGGAGCGTGATGATAAACTTTATCTTTAACAACATGCATAGCATTCACATGAATGTAAAACTATGTGCAAAATGATGCATGATATGAAATACATATGATTTATTTATTTATTATTATTTTTCAAGGAACTTAAATAATTATAGACAATTGAAAATATTAAAGTACTAACACATTTAGAAATAATGAAAATTTCATTATAATAATAAATTCATAATGAATTATAACTTTTAGTACAAGTTTCAATAATCCTAAGTACAAGAGAATAAAGATAGAATCTAAAAACCCTAAGGAGCTAAAGCTGATGAAGTCTCCCCACACACTTACGCTTTCCCCTGAGTTTTGTTATCTGAGCCTTCAACTGCTTGTTTTCTTCTGCATACCTATTAGATACTTCTTTCCAATCACCGGAATCAGAAAATGAGTGACCGAGACCTAGATGAGCTCTAAAGAAAATAAATTCTCTTGCTTCTCCATCATCTCCACAACACGACTCTCAATAATCTCGATCAAATAATCCTTCTCTTTTAATTCTGTTGAGTAGGATACCTCCAAAGTATGATACTTGTTCTTCCATGCTTCCTTTTGTTGTTACATCCTAACCAGGGAAAGATGAAGTTCTTCCACATCATCTAAGAGAGGAGGAGTAGTCCTCATAAACATATCAGGTAAAGGTTATTCATGAGAATAAGGCATCTTCAACTGAATTGCCCTTCCTTGTACCCAATGGAGATGAGGTTCTAAGGAAACAACTCATCTTGGTCCCAAATCTTTTCTACCTTTTCTATGAATATGTCACCAAGCCTTCTCGATCTCTTTCTTAGATTCCTTATGATCTCCTCCTTCTTTGAGGAAGAAAACACTCAGATGAATGTTGTTTAGCTTATCTCTTATTGGATATCCAAGTCGACGATGTGTAAGAACGAGATTGTAGTTAATTCCTCCCTTTGTACCAAGAAGAGGCACATTGGGGAAACTACCATAGCTATCAATAATCTCTACATCATAATAATCCTGATGATACCAATAAATTTCATAATGAGTAAGAGCAATAACCTTTGGTTCCCAACGAGGTTCATTCTTGATATCCCAAAAATCAACAATCTTAAGTAAGTGAGAAATAAACCAATGATATAACAATGACGTGAAACAAATAATCATCCCTCCCTGATAAAATTTTTGAAGATGGATGGAATAATAAGTATCCCCTAGAAACGTAGGGACTGGATTCCCAATCAGAAAGATCCTAATGGTATTAACATCCACAAATTTGTAAATTTTAGGAAACAAGAACAACACATAGGCAAGCAAAGCAAAGATAGCCTCGGAAGCAACTGTACTCTTAATTTTGGCAAAATTACGAGCTTTCTCCAATAAAAACTGAGCAGGTAAACCCCTAACTCCTCCTTTGGTAGTCATGGTGTCCTCAATCTTAGAATTCTTCAAAAATGAGTCATGGCAACAATCTCATGAGACTTGAGCTCTCCTTCTAAGTCAATGAAAGAAACACAACCAATAATATATAAACCAAGTAAGTAAGAATACTCCTCCAATATGGGCATAAGTTGATAATCAGGAAAAGTAAAACATCGGCATGACAAATCATAGAACTGGACCAATGTAGAAAGAATAATCCCCTTCATCTTGAGCTTCATAAGAGGCACGGCGGATCCATATTTCTTCTGGAAATCTGTATAACTCTCAATCTCAGGAGTTAAACTCATCAGTTCCTCTATCTTAGGATCCTTGAAAGTATACTTCCGAGTCTTTATTTTTCTAAAAGCCATGGTCAAGAGTACCTGAGATATTTGCAAAAAGTCAACTTTAAGTCCCTTGAAACAACAATTTTAAAAAATGTTCACGTGTGCATGAATGCATGATGCACAACCACACACAAGATCACAAATATAGGGGTTCATAGGTTCGACGTCACAAGCATGAATTCAAGGGTACTACCCACAAGGTATGGACTAAAAGTTTGTCATATGCCGAATAAGGTTCCAAAAGGTTCCCATAGTCAATATCCTTCCTTCGGATATTGCCAACATCTCGATTAATCCGGTAATAGAAAATATTCTCAGGAAAAACTCGCCTGAGTGTAGCATATCTTGACAACCACTTCTGGATTGCTCCGTCATAGTCTCTGCACTACACCTAAAAGGCTAGGATAGGTTAAGGGGTTCTACGGTCCTCATCTTCAACAGGCTCCTAGGTCGAAAGCATCATGTTTTCCCGATTGCTCGGTATATGATACTACAAACAAAGGGGCCTCCACTGAGTGATGGATCTCATGTATCCTTTTTTGGGATTCCTCCCTCAAATTTAACATGACTATACCGCCCGTCCTATCTTAAGTTTACCCAAGTTTGGGTAGAGGACTTATGAGAAATCACAAAGCATCCGGAAAACCAGGAAAATCCAAACAAACATATATACAACACATAATATACAACAAATAATAACACATATGCAATATAAGAAAAGATAGGCTCAACCCACTTAGAGATGGACCAATATTTGTTCGATCTTTCCCCAGTGAAGTCGCCATTTTTCTGTGGCGGTAGAAATGTTGAGACTAAGCCATTGGATTGACTTAACTCGCACAGATCAAATAAAAATTTCCACCACACTTTATTGTTTCCTGAGGAATAGGAAAAGAGCAAATAAACCCAAAATGAAGGGGGAAAGAATCTAGGTACGGGGGTTGGTTATGCAAAGGGAAGGTCTTAGCACCCTAAACATCTACAGTACTCTGCAGGAACCCCTTTGAAAATTTGTGTATTTGGCTATAAATGTTGTATACAAAAATAGATGGTGGAGATGAAAAAAGAAGTATTTTTTACAATTTTTTCACCCGCCACGATTGTGAACCTTTATTGCCTACGTACCACCTTTCGTGCAATAGGAGATCAGGGTACTCATTGTTCACCTTAAAAATTTTAAAACACAAGAGTGTTGGTTAATTTTAAGAGAAGAGACATCATCTCCATATCCGAGTGGAAAACATACTTACTACCCGTGATTTATGAGAAAGGAATTTTGAATCATCTCAAAGTGGAGGATATATCTTGGATTTTAAAATAAACAAAGCCTCACTCGACACCCAAGTGGAAAATATCTCACTTTAATACATATCATAGAAGTATAGTAGCTCGCATCACTACAAGAATAGACAAGAGTCTAATTTTTTGAGAAAATTTTTAAAGTAAAAAGCCAAAGTGGTTTGAATGAGTTTGATTGACTTTTAGTCTTCTCACAAAAAATGTCAAAGTATGATTAAATTGATTAAAGTTTCATTAAGAAAAGATTTTTGAAAATGCATGGACCTAAGTCCAAGTTTATTATGAAAGCGGTTCAAGTTAGAAAAAAAGAAGAGTTTTGAAAAGGAGAGAAGATTTTTGAAATTAAAGAAGATGGGCGAAGATGAAGGGACTATCCTAAAGCATAAGGTAAAAGCTAAGAAAAAGAATGGTCTAACCAACAAGAAGCCAACACTTGACATAAAGAGTCAATGTAGAAATCTCATCCTTTGGATTTAAACCAAGCAAGAAAAAATACTAAACCTCTTAGGAATACCAAGCTTCAGATGAATTAAGTCTTCACAAAAATTGGGCAGAGTAATGAATTTATACAGAGGAATTCCCAATCACAGACAAAGCATATAGTTATAGTAACTTGCACACAAATATAATCAACCCAATGTCTTGGGGTAAACCCCAAGACTCCATAAAAAGTAACAATAGAGTCACAATGTCCCAAGGGTAATCAAGGCTTCTAATCCTAAGTCCAAAAGGTCCACAACTCCATTATGCCAAGGATAGTAACCAAATAGTCCAAGTAACCTTAAATTTTTTTAGTGTTCAAGTTGATTATTAATTGTCTTCAAAAAGAAAATAAAAGCTCAAATAAGCAAAATAAAAATGACATAAAGATAAATGTTCAGATGAGCAAAGATAAAACAACATGAAGATAAATGCTCAAGTGAGCAAAGATGAAAACAACATGAAATGTAAATTCTAAAGTAAATGATTCACAAAAGTAAAGACATAAAATAAAGGGCATAAAGTAAAAGCACAAAGTAAAAATACAAAGTAAAAGTCAAATATTAATAAATTAGAAGTTAGAGGTTAGTTGAATGACCATCTTGAAACTAGCATTTGA